>CM024670.1:33828705-34288705 GCA_014182725.1 Eucalyptus brandiana
AGCTTCTTTGGTGCTTTTCTAAAAAGACTACATAATTGACATTACAAAAGTGCACGCGTGATGCATGTACGCAACTAATTTACATTTAATAGATCTTACAAAATTTCCCTATTATGAAGTACTAGAATTATTAAATAAATGACAGAATTATTGACATAGTATGAAGAAATTGAATATTTTTATGTGGAAAGATAAAATTATATTAAGATCTGAAACTTTGTTAGTAGAATTGTTTTTTTTTTTTTTGGTAAAAGTTGTTAGTAGAATTGTTCGTACGTAGAAAGGATTCAAATTGAATTACATGAAAGATAAAATAGAATTATAAATTTAGATCTTTGTCTATTGATAATCGAGGTTTTTTTAGGAAGAAAAAAAGTAACCATGATCAAGTAGGACCTCTTTGATTTATATAAATATATATGAAGTTATCGATTTCATCCCGACACCTCCAGCAATATCATGATAATGGATGTTTTATTTAGAATTGTTAGTTGATTAAAGAGGAAATTATGGGGCTATTTTCCTTTAACTCTATAAAGGAAAAAACTCACCCGAGCCTATTTATTTTGGCTTAAAAGAGTAAAAAATCAACTTTTTCAATGTCTCGTCAAATGCTAAAGTATTCTTTCAAACATTAAAAAATGACGTATCAATATTTGTATAACATGAAAGTTTCATATGGTAAGATTGAAAAAAAAAAAAAAAAAAATCAAAGCGCGTGTTGCAAAGTTTTAAAAAAAAATTAAAAGGTAAAAGTCAATCCGAACATACTAATTAGTTGATTGAAAAAACACCATTGAGCATCTAACAACGTTACTTAACGTGATTCTTTTGTAGCAAAGAAAAACCTACCCTTTCTCTCTCTTCTAATTCTTGTTCTTGCAACTCTTACATTCCCCCTTTGACCAAAAGAACTCTCTTATTTACTCCCTTTAAGAATCGACTTTATTGACAAAGAAGCAACACTTTGGGAAGTACACTACGAGATCCGATGACTTCGTAAGACTCAAAAACACGTTGGGATGATGGGGGAAACTGAAGAAATAGGCTGTCATTTCTGGTCGACTATCGTTACTAAATTCACCGCGCTTGCTCTGATTATTATCATTATTTATTACGTTTAGAATTTTCTTCTCAAACACACCGCTGCGGAAACAATTACCAAGCTTAAAGATTTGTAAGTCCTCATTACATACATTTGACAGGAGATTAATCGAAATGAAATATTATGTTCAAATAGAAATGGTAACTTTAAGTCATTGCTAATCTCCAAAAGAAGTTTTCATAAATTATCGAAATAGTTGGTACTTTGAAACAAACAAGTAACCTTTGGCAAGTGGATTTAAGTAAGAGTTATTAATTTTCTAGTAGCTTTACCATGCAGAAATATCCACAAATAAATGTCAATAAATTAAATAAGTGGTGATTTTGAAACAATTGAATAAATGTTGATACCTCAATCAAATATTGGTAAAGTTAAAGCTAGATGATAACTCAATCCATGAAAAGTTAAAAATCACTTAAATTTATATTAATAATTTGCTCTAAGAGTTGATAACTTTAATATGATCGTCATTGTAGAAAATAAATTTTTGCAAGTCTTGGAACGATTGCTAATTTTGAAACAATCAAATAAAAGTTGGTAAACGATACAAAAGTTGGTAACCTTAACATGCGGCTAAGTTACATGAGTAGACATCGGTAACACATAATATTTAGGAACAATCAAATGACTAACACACATCTACACATAAGATTCTTTCCTTCTCTGCGCTCCAACTTGACTTGAACCTGCTGATGTTTACATTTCTCTTTCGTTACGCGTTCCACAAGCTACCGATGTTTATATTTGAGAAATGCGAAGAAGACGGTGCTGTCACCTTATGGAAGGTGACGGTCTACTCTTGACCATAAAATCATTTCCTAGAAGAAATGAATTTTCATCCGGTTTCTATGGAAGTGGCCTTCTTTAAAACATCAGTTTATTTATCCATAATTATGCATAGTTATGCAAAAAAATAATAATCATGGACAATCCTTCTGCGAGTTAAGAAAGTTTATTCTACTTAATATTTGTTAGATTAGAATTACCAAGATTAGTGTCATTCTGTAATGTTGCTGAAACATTATAATATATAAAAGCCAGCATAATCATTTACATGACATTATACCTTATGTTTAAATGTCCTCACTCGAAACTATCCCTAACACAATATTATTTGCTCTAGTCATGATCACCTCAATTTCACAATTTTTATAACTTGTGTTACTAGCTTGAAGTTTTGGCGAGACTAGCTAGTCTACAAAAGCAACAATTCAAACTCAAGCAACATGGGCTCAAGGGCATGATTGGAATAAAAAGCGAATCTGACTCATACAATTTTACTTGAACAAATTTTATCTTTTACTAGTTTCTATGCATTTTCTCATACTTCACCCTATAAATTCGAATGTACGAAATATTTTGTCTTGCTTTTTAGGCTATGATTTTTTATTTGGCGATATGAAAAGTGTAGCATCCTTATACATGTGAAGTACGTGACAAAGCTAGCAATACATTGATGTAACTTTTTACATCTTAAAATTAATTTACATTTGCATTTCCCCTCTGAAAATTGCGCACGATATTTTACTAATTAATTTTAGTGCAAAGCACGAGACCTAAAATAAATATGAATAACGGGTTTAGCTTATGTCATTTTACAGCACAAAGGCCATTTTTGACAATTAGCTTTGGAAGTTTTATTTTCCAGTTGCCAAAATGAGTACAGTTGGCCTAATATGAGAATTGTGGTCACGAGAGCACCGTCACAAATTAAGTGTAATTGGTGCCGTTAGGCTAGCTGCGCTCTTTATATTTTGAGCTAATAATCAATGGAAAAACCAATGAGTATTTTCCTTGATAAGGAAATTTTTCTCATCGTCCGTGGCTGCTCTTGCAAGCTTTCTTTCCTTTTGTCGTACTTGTTCCTCCAATTTTCGATCAATTTTTTTTATTAGAGACTATGCGACGTGCACGGATGATCAAAGTTCATTTGTATAGCTCCAAAGTTGAAAAACGAAAAAGAAAAATGCGGCCGCAAAAAATACATAGGCGGCAACATATAAATAGCAAGCAATTATTCAAGAAGCGTAGACAGATAAATATGGTAATGCATGCATTGACGTACAGTTCATTAAAAATTTTAACTCTTGAGTTGATCTTGCGTTGCCCAAAATATTTGCACCAGTGAATTGTTATCATATTATGCTAGCTGTTCTAATAAAAACACCAAATAGCTTTATTTCTCAAACTCTATTTTGCGTATTTTCTTGATTAGTCACACGTATGTAGCATGGCTTATAAGTTACAACTCTAAGCATATTTACTGATTTCCGTATCTTTCACTTGCCTCTTTTTTTCCCTGTAATGCCTATTTCATCCGAAAAAAATAATATGCCTCTATATTTCTTAAATGGATTTTGAATATTGTAGGTAGGTTTATATGCACGTCTAAAACATGTAGATGGTCTCTACTGTCTAGTTCTAATATTACTTGTTGAATTCAAAAAGCTCTGATACTACTTGTCAGGCGTAGCATTGATGTGCGAAAAAGAAAGAGATTAGATGTTATTTTTCAACAGAGAAAATTACAAACGGATGAGACCTCTATAATTTACTCCTCCTTAGAAGCTCGATATCTTCATTTGAGAAGAGTTGGCACTAGTTTCACTCAAAAATTTAAACCAATGAGTAATGAGCCGACTAGAATATATTAACCGCTCTCCGCCATATCAATTTTTCAATGTGAGACTTTTCTTTCATAACTTATATGTGCACTCTTACAACAACAACACAAGCACCACACACTCCCTTTCTCAAGTTTAAGGTAACTTGTTTCTTTGTACTTAGTCGAACTTTGATAGAAACAGCCTCTATCTATACTTCTTGCAGAGTTCGAACGAGTGCAGATTTTGTTGTAAAATATTCATTCGCCTTGTTTGAGAGGTCAGAGACCAATTTCTATAGGAGCTAAAAATTGATTTCACCGAGAGGTTATTTAGAGCAGGGTTAGGAGAGTGAGTATGCAAATACGTAACAATTTTATAGTGTAATGCCACAAACTCTTACATATTTTTTCAAATGCCCAATTGCCCAATTAATATCGTTCTGCTTTTCCCTAGCGGTTCGCATCTTAACTCCTGTCTTTCCTCTCCTTCTCAGAAATTCACCCTCATCCTCCCCACGTTTCTTGATATTTTCTTCATATTGAGAGTAATCGCAGAGCCAAAAATCACCAATCCTCGAGAAGCGTTAGTCGATCTTCTTTCACTAAATCTTGTCGCAGTTAGCTCTTTTTACATGCAGTGGTTAAATTGTTGGTGAATAGATGATCAGCCACAAATTGGACTCCATCGAGGTGTCGCTTGAATCACATTCTGAACTCCATCGTGCTAGGTGGATTGTAAGTACGTAATCTACTTGACTTCAAATTTAAATAAGTGCTAAGGATATGTCAAGACAAGGCATGTTAAACTTTTGATCATGCAAAAAATCTAACCTAACTTGTGCATTTAATCCCCTCACACATGTTTGTTAGGGACTTTAAACAGAATTTTTTTTCCCGCTAAATATTGTGTTAATAGCTCGATTACACTACTAATCACTCGATTACATGCACAATTGATTATTTAATTAAGGCCTGCTTTGCTCTCGGGAATTCTCAATTAAATCAGAAAACTGTTTATTTTAATTGACCAAACCTTTAAAGGAAACTAAAACTTGTCCAATTAGAAAAAGAAAAGGAGAAGAAGAAAACGTGGATTGGAGTCAATTAGCGAGGATTGTCCATCTTTGATATTTTTGTCATCATCTAATTATTTTCGAATGGGTCCATTCAACGCTGGAAAATATCACAACGTAATAAAAGGGTCAAATGAGGAAAAAAGAGAGGAACTTGCTTCGTGAGTTCTACCTTGACTCGATAAAGTTCCATGCATTTGCTCCCCCAATAATAGCGAGTCAGTGCGAAAGACGCAACTGAAACAAAGGACCGGGAAAAACTTTCGATTAAGACCAGCCGAAGAGCGAAATTCATCTGTTCACGTGGCTTGTCCAATCACCGATGAGTTTCATGCACGAGAAATTGCGTGGACTTGCGAAGTTTTTTTATTTGTTTTTAAGTAAGAGTTTAAACACCAAAAAATATTGTAGGTGGACCAAGTCATTAAACACCGTGAAACTTGTGCCTCAATCATCCTTCTAATGCATAGTAGTTTGAAAAAATCCATAATCAATTTCTCAGTAATATCTATGTAGAATAATCTGAATCTAACATCTCTTATGAATAAACAACCAGGACAATAAATTATGCTACTGAATATTTGGACAAAACATAATAATCTTGTGACATGTGAACAAGTCCTAAAGTTTTGAGATGCGGAGGTAAAAATCGAAATCAATTGCCTTAATTAATTAAGCCATAATACTTTTTGGAAAATTGTAGTAATTATGATTCGTTTGACAACTCGCTAAGATAATTAAGAGTGAAAATATGTTTATTGATATCGAAAGATGATGAGGTCTATGTCGTGGTAGGTGGACTATAAGTAGGTAATTTATTTGACTTTAAATTTAAATAAGTGCTAAGTATATGTCCAAATCTTGAAAGACCTTGAGGCACGGCAAAGAAACTTGCACATAATTAATGCAATTGGTTATGCTTGTTCGATGGTCTTCCTATTCCCAAGTCTCATTAGGCTACAGTCTATAAGTATTGGCAGGGTTCTCAGACGACTGATCAAAATCAAGAGGAAGGGGAACTCGAAGGCAATCCTGAGCATGGATATTGAGCCAACGGATGAGTATCATGTATTTTGAGTTTCAGGGGACCGGACATGCACCTGACCTTAGCTGATAGCCTTTACATCCACTTGATGCGCACCAGATGGTCAAAAGAGGGGGAAAAAGATAAGAAAAGAAAAAAGAAAACATGGGCCGAACTCAATTAGCGGAGCCCAAGGATGGTCAAATGAGGAAAAAAAGTTAGGAACTTGCTTCATGAGTTTTAGCTTGACTCAGTAAAGTTTGATGCACTCCCTTCACTGACAATAGTGCATTAGTGCGGAGACGCAACTAGAGACAAAGCGTCAAGGATAACAACGCATGAAAATATCTGAACTAGTCAATGCTTATCTAGTTTAGTTATTATTGTAGATTGTAACAGATTAATTTAAAATATTTAAATTAGTCCATTTATATCTCATAGCGTCGAGGATAACAACGCATGACTCGTTCAAATTCAAAATATTTGAATTAGTCAATACTTATCTAGTTCAGTTATTATGTAGATTGTAACGGATTAATTTAAAATATTTAAATTAGTCCATTTATATCTCATATAATTAATAAAATATCTAGTAGATAAACTCTATAAATACAAACGCTATCCTAGAGTTAAAGGATAAGTTTAAAAAATAAGCGAAACTCATGCTCAAACTTATATTCTATTTTTACACTTCTTTTCCCAGTAGTTTGCCTCCGAACTCTTGTTGTTCCTCTCTTTCTCAGAAATTCACCCTCATCCTCCCCACGTTTCTTGATTTTTTCTTCATATTGAGAGCAGTCGCAGACCAAAAATCACATGTCCTAGAGAAGCCATTGGCTGTGCTTGTTTGATAGTATTCCTATTTCCAAGTCTCATTAGGTTGTAGTCTATAATTATTAGCAGGGTTCTAAAACGATTGACCAAAATCTTAAGAGCAGCTCATAGGCAATCCTGAGCAGGGAAATGGAGCCAAAAGACGAGTATGATGTGTTTTTGAGTTTCCGGGGACCAGACACGCGCTTGAACTTCATTGATGTCCTTTACCACTCCTTGATACGCTCTGGAATCCGTGTTTTCAGAGACGATGAAGAACTCCGAGTCGGTAAAGAAATTGGCGGAGAGCTTTTGAAAGCTCTTGATAGGTCTCGAATCTACATACCTATTTTCTCCAAGGACTACGCTACTAGTTCATGGTGTCTCCGTGAGGTTTCACACATGGTAGAACGCAGATCAAAATCAAATGGGAAAAAAGTGATACTACCCGTCTTCTACGATGTGGATCCTGCTGATGTTAAGCTCAAAACCCAATTGTACAAGAAAGCTATGTCCAAGCACAAGAAGTTTTCCTCCGAGGAATTGAAGAGGTGGGAAAATGCCCTTGTAGAGGTTGCACATATAAAGGGATGGGATCTTAAAGGCAGAAGGTAATTTTCCTGAACTTTTTGGGTTAGCAAGCACAATATTTACTGTTCATTGGATGAAAGTTGGTCGCTTGAAATTTCCAAACATTTTGGCAATTTTTTTTTTTTTTTAAAGATTGGCATTAGAAGTTAATTAAAGCTAGACCGAACACCCGAGAACCCACGGTAGAAAATAGAATATGGCCGATTTTATTTCTTTTTAAGGACAACTAACCGTCAAACCCAACCCAGCAAGGCATTTTCCAATTTTTGTTTGGGTTATTCCAATATGACCCGACAGGTAACACCAACTTCCTACTTTATCGACTATTTTACTTAATCACGTCATCACAACAGAAGCGTAGTGCAAACAAGCAATTCTGGCGATTCTGTGTATTTTTTGCGTCCAATGGTCATCAGAAAATATCGTACAATAACAAACTCGTGTTAGATTGTTGAGTCAATAGGAATATTGCAATTTTATAACTATAGCAAGACATGATTAGATTTTTTTTTTCCATGAAAAAGTGCATTATTTAACATTGCAAAAGTGCATGCACGATGCTTGTATCTAAATTGGACGTTTAAAAAGATATTACAAATTTCCCTATTATAAAAAGTTAGAATTCTTGATTAATGAAACAAATTTTGACATAATATGAAGAAATCGAACACATATATGTGAAAAGAGAAAAATATTTCAAGATTTGAACTTTTCTCTAGTAAAGTTATTTTTTACAATAGAAAAAAATTAAAATTTAAAATTGAAATACGTGATTTATAAAATAGAATTATTAATTTAGGTATTTGTCCATTTATTGAACGTTTATGAAATAACCAATTTAGGGAAGTAAAAATAACTATGATCAAGATGGACCTCTTTGATTTATATAATAATATAGATAAGGTTATCGATTATATCCCGACACTACCAATAAAAATTATGACGAAGGTTTCCTTTACAATTGAGAGTTGATTAAAATGGATAGGGTGTGCCTACTTTTTCTAAACTCTTTCTAGATGAAAAGTAAAAGACTCACCCGAATCCATTCATTTTGGCATATAAAGGCAAATATAATTTTTTTTCTCTTTCTTGCTATAAACTAAAGTATTTACTCAAATATTAAATTTAAATTTACATGTCAATATTAGTATAACCCGAAATTTTTAGGTAAGACTGAAAAAAAAATCAAAATTAACGTCGCGCGTCAAAAGGGTAAAATATGAAAGTTAAGATGGACAAGCCAATTAGCGGACTAAAAAAACAACATTCATTATCCCACCACATGTATAATTTTTTTTGTTCGGACTTATCCAGCCACATTACTTAAGGTGATTCTTTTGTTGCAAAAAGGAAAACAAAAAACCTTTTTTTTTTTTTCTGTCTTTTAGTTCACGCACTTTTTTGCGCCAAGTCCCACTGAAAAGCATGAATAGGTCAAAAGTAGAAAAAACCAAACCATTTTACCGTTTACTTATAAGTCAGAAAAAAAAAGAAAAAGTAAAGTACTTTCAAATTTGAGACAAATCTAGCCAATATCCCTCTATCGCCGTTAAAACATGGAATATTCTGTTGAAGTCCTCCCGAAATATCAGTTTTGCCCCTTTGTGTTTTTTTTATTTTATTTGTATTGTTGGTGGGATTTTGTTTAATTGTACGACTGTTGGACCATGTGCGTTGCACCTGACCTGATGATATTGGGCTTTAGCTGCCAATCACAAAAGTATTATTCTTAAGTTTTGGATCAATATTTTATTTTTCTCCATTACTATCGTAATAGACAACCCTTATCAAAATAAGGAGGAAATGCATTAGAATCAGAGGAGGCATTCGTTTAGCGAAAAATGAGTGATTTAAAAATATTTTTCGAAAAATTATCATTTATATCATTTAGAAAAAATAAATGAATGAAAAAAAATTTCACCACCCGCGAAAATACTTAGGCATAGATTGTCATCGATGATGAAAATTTTTTCCGTTGATTAATTTTTCTAAACTATATAAACAATCATTTTTTAGAAATTTTTTTTTTTTTCAAATCACTTATTTTTCGTGAAATAAACGTACCAAAATGTTTTCGTTGGCAAAACGGCAGTCTTGCTACAAGTCTCTATACATTTACTTTCACCCTGTACTTGTATATTTTTTTCCTTAATGGAAGAACTTGGTTAGATTTAATATTGTCATTTTAGTAAATTTTTCCATTGTAAAGGCCTAAAAGCACCAAGAAATACGCTCTAGCACATAACACACCTTAATCTTAATTTTGCAGTACACATCTGTTCTCATGTGCACGGCCGCAATTGCACTTGCAAAGCGACATTTTTGCCTTTAAGAGAATATGGTAGACGACACTTTTAAGAGAAAGAAAAATTACATATTAGCAATCTACTTATTAATCTTTAACAAATTCTTGTGGTGGCGGTATCGGGCTAGAGCCCAAAATAATAAGCACAAGTTTTACATAACTTTATATCAAATAAATTTAGTCATTACATTATTCTTAGTAAATTAGATTAGTTGTCTAAAAAAATTTATTCTAAAATTAACCGAAGTTCCAAAACATTAAATCAAATATGTATCTAGAAATTTGAAATCTAAATTAATATATTAAGTAAGATTATAAGTTGACATTTCAATCTTCTTGTGTATTTGTAATAAGCACACCAAAACAAGGTTGTAAAACTTGAGACGATAAACAATTTACATATAGAATCAGATGTCACTTTAGTACTTTTTATTATTGAAACTACATGATGGTCAATTAAATAGCAATTATCAGTTGAGAAGTTGGTATGTAGAAAATTATGTTAAATTGCTTGAGTTAATATGATGTATTATAATCACTAATTATAATATGATGTATTATAAGTTATCACTAATTACACCTTTTGTTTGTCTTTTTAGCCAAATTTTATTTGGATAATGAATTATCTTATCATTTTGTAGCTAAATATATTTCTGTGGGTACGTTTATGAATAAGTGCAGTTAAAAGATGTGCAATGAATTGCATACCAAAAAAGATTTAAGTTTTTTTTGAACAAGTTGGATCATTATTCAATGTTTTCAATTGTTCGTGTATTTATATTAAGTAAACAAATTGACAAACTAAGAATAAGATAGCTTATATTTATGATTACAATATTGTTGTTGTCAATTTTATATAAATAGATTAAATGCATGTATCTTCAATTGTATTGGACTTGTATATGATTTATTTTATTGTATTTTACATAGGCATAATTGGGAAATCACCATTTTAGCCATTTGGAAAAAGCTGTTGATGCTAGAGATCACTCACTGCTCACTTCTTATTTTAACTTACTCACCCTGAAAGCGTCGAGAACAAATAGGGAGAAGTTTATTAGTTTTGGAAAAAGGACAGAGCTACAAACCATATCACTAAAAGAGCGGAACGACCCTTACATTTTTATTCTGAAGAGGTTAGACTTTTATCTAGTTTCTTCATTATTAAACAGATTGAAAAACAAAAACTATGTACAGCAACCTAACACTAGTTGCCTTATATTGAAATAAGTTATATCATTTTGATCTTTCTATGATTTATTTTGTTTACTATTTAGATGAAGTAATGTATTTTTAATTTACTCAGATATGTACATTTGTTTTTTTTTTAATTTTTAATGTTTAAAATGCTTACATGGAAAAAAAAAAAACGCCCTATTGTGATAAATATATGGTACTTCTTTTGATCTAACTTAGAAAACGAGAAAAAGATACTTTTTTTCCTGAAACGAGAAAATGCTTTTACCTTGCACGAATCGTGCTTCTTTTGCTATTACACTAGACCCCATATATTGTAGTTTTATATAAGAATTCTACAGAACTTCCACAGCAACAATAGTATAAGTTTATGACAATCCAATTTCAATTTTATAAATTTACATTTTAATTAGTTAGTCAACCTCGGTATAAAAAAACGTATTCCTTCCCAAATAATTTAATTTGTGAATCTTATTCCGTCCATTCCATAAAATATCTTCTTCACATCGGCTTAAGCTTGATGGGGGATACAAAGAGAGAGAGCCTGAGAATCCACCTTGACTAGCGTGTCCTTTTATAAGCTTAACGTTTCTTTTCCACTTTAATTTTTTCAATTAACCCTTAAAAATTTACTTATAGTATAATTTTGTACTTCTCTCATACCTTAGATAATAAATGTTCCCACTTTGATGTTATTATCCAATATTACAAATCACATTTATTTAAAATGACATCACTTATGTTATTTCGTCATTCCGTTAACTGAAATCATTGATGGTTTAGTCAACCTTACTTGCTATGTAAAAAGAAAATATTAGAACTATTGAAAAAGTTAAAATTACGACAAGAGATGGAATGTCGTGTATGTTATGAGCCTACTTTGAAGCCATCACCTTTTCTATTTGTGGACATATTTAAAAGTTAGTTTCTCTTCTTAATTCTTGAAATTGGGGGCCTTTCCATGAAATACAAATCTCAACGGACATATCAACTGATTATGACGCTTGATTTGCATGAGAGGTCATTGGAATAGTCAGCTCATTTTGTTGTGGAAAGCAAGTGATTGAACAATAAAAAAAAAAAAAATAGAACGAGAAAATAAATCGGATATTAGATTTATGTGGTTCCATTGTAGTGACCTACATCCATAGGGAGATCAGCAACGAATTCCACTATAGATCAAGTAATACAATGGAGATTACAACCATACTCAAGTCACTTAAACACTCTCAGTGTTTCCCAAGCTTAATTACACCCAATAACTAATGCAGTTTAACCCTGAAATTTCTCACTAAATAATCTCATGAAAAAATTATACACAAATTCTTACCACAAGAATTTAATCAGCTTCAACACATAAAAGCTCTTGGTGTAATTGCACAAAGAAAGCCCATTATCAAGCACTTGACGAAATGGCACTTCAATGACCCTTGGATATCTTCACAATGCAATTCACAAGCAAAAGCTCCTCTTTTGATAGTTTTCACAAAGAACATCCACTTCTTATATATAAACAAGAATTAGATCTAAAATGTGAAACCTCATTTTAGGAAACCTTATCCAATTAGGAAATCTATTCAAAATAGGAAATCTACTTGAATTAGGAAATTTTCTTTTTTAAGGTTCAAATTGGAGACATATTTTAACACATTTAACCATATCTTTGACTGAAACAATATATTTCCTATTTTGCTGGAGTCACGTCATATCTTTGTATCGTGCTTATTTCTTTTTGGATTTTATGTCACTGCATTATTTTAGTTAGTCGATTCTAGCATTAGTAAAAGAAATTACCCTGTCCAGTTTTATGAATCTTGTTCAGTTCATTCCATCAAGAGTATCTTCTTTTGTCGGCTCATGCATTTTTAAACATCTCAAATTCGTTAAACTGATCAGCGACATAATTCCACAAATTTCCACGCATGCATCAATTTATCCAAACTGTGCCAAGCCGAAGGACATTATCTATGCACTCTATTTCTTGCCTTTGACTGAAACAACTTCTTCCTGCTTTGCTGCAGCTACGGACAAGTAATTCAAGAAATTATTGTAGAGGTCCTGCGTAAGAATGGTGACAAATATGTGGATCTGCCTATAGATTTGGTTGAAGATCGTCATCAGATAAATGCCATAATAGAGAAGTTGGATGTTGACTCTGGTGGTGTACATTTCGTTGGAATACATGGAATGGGGGGTATCGGCAAAACAACACTTGCAAAGGTTGTGTTCAACAAACTATGTTTTGACTTTGACGGTGCTTGTTTCCTAGATGACATTCGAGAAGCAGCACAACATGGTCTTATAAACTTGCAGAAAAAGTTATTATCAAGTATTGGTGGTTTTAGGAATGCTGAACAAATTAAAGACATCAGAGATGGGATGCAATGGATGAAGAGAGTATGTCATACTAAAAAAGTCCTCATTGTCCTCGATAATCTAGACAAGAAAGAGCAACTCGAAAAGCTAGCTGGGAAATCTAATTGGTTTGGTTCTGGTAGCAGGATCATTATCACAACCCGAGACAAAGGTATCTTGATGACTCAAATGGAATCATCCAGTAAAGAGGACTTAAGTCAACCCGAAGGAATTTTGGGCTCTGAAGTTCATGCAATGGACTTTGATCAAGCATTGCAGTTGTTTTCTAGGCATGCTTTTCAACGTGACTCTCTTGTGGAAGACTATATTGCTCTTTCAAAAGCTATTGTTGGTAAAGTGGATAGGCTTCCGTTGGCTGTTGAGGTGATTGGTTCATTTCTTCGTTGCTGCGGCTCTACCTTGAAGCCACATTTTGATTCAAGAAACCTATGGAAAGACACGTTGAAGAGGTTAGATAGAGGTCCTTTTAAGGATGTTCGGGATGTATTAATGATAAGTTATGAAGGATTGGAGAATGAGGAAAAAGAAGTATTTCTAGATATTGCTTGCTTTTTCACCAATGAGGATAAAACACATCCAATTATCATGTGGGATAATTGTAATTACAATCCTCACATTGCAATATCTATCCTCCTCCAACGGTCCTTGATAAAAATTGGAGATGATAATAAGTTTCGGATGCACGATCAAATTTGAGATCTGGGAAGGTACATCATCCTCGAAGAATATCCTCGTAAATTTAGTAGGGCATGGATTCATGAGGATGTCACAAAACTGTTGAAGAGTAAGGAGGTAAGATGGAAAAGTATGACCCATAATTTTAATCTGGAAAGAGAAACTTCTTGAATTTTCTCTTTTATTCTATAGTTAGCTTTGTTTAACTTTCCATTTGTTTTGCGAGACCAGATAGGTAGATTGCCTGATAGTTAGCATTATTGTCTAGATTTTGTAGAATGCAAAGTCAGAAGAAAACTAGCTATATGAAGAATTTAAAATTACTTCCAAACACAATTATGGATAAAATGAAAAAAAAAAAAAAACTATGAAGATTTGAATTGATATGCTAATTATATTTCTTGAAAAGTAGAATTTGGGAAATGGATAAATGATTTATAAGATATCTTCCAAAAGAAGCTGAAAATTTTTCGTTAATGGTGTGAACGAAAACATATAAGTCTACTTGCTAAGAAAAGGTGTGCGCCATGTTAGGTATTTTCTTGGAGAAATTGTTTACTAGTGTTCATGTGCTTCTTTTCTTTATAGCTCTGGAATAGTATTGAGAGTTGTGCTCTCAATTAATCTTGAGTCTCTATTGGTAGGGAAATGAAGATGTAAAAGCACTAAGCTTGACTTCCGATAGCCGCAGCATTGCACCTAAAGAATTGGCTACTCTAACAAATCTAAGTTTCCTTCGAGTGAAAGGCATTAGTACTTTTGGCAACTTTGACAATCTTCTTTTGAAGCAAAGATGGCTTTTTCCACGAAGGTGGCAAGCAATTTTTAGTGCAAATGACATTCGCTTCCATAATTTGGTCATGCTTGACCTTTCAGATAGCAATATTGAAGATGGTTGGGGTGGGTGGAACCAAATGAAGGTATGATATACCTTAGTTAATGTACTTCTTTCTTTCATTACCTCATTCATGATGAATGAGGCGATGATAGAAGTAATATATACCATTTACTTATTTCTATCGTTACCTCATCTGATTTTAGAATATATCTTGCATTAGTACCGTTCTATGTCTTGTTATTCACGTAAGTAAAGCACAATTATGTCCCATCTAAAAAATTTCTCTTTGTGCTTTACAACCTTGATTTCGCAGTTCTGCAAGTTGTTTAGGCTTTGAAAATGGTGAATTTCCACAGCAGTAAGTGCCATTTTGCTTCAGTATGCATCATATATGCTTTGAATGACATAAAGTTCGAGATTGGTAACACCCAACTTATTTTGTGTAAAGGACCACAAGTTTATTTGGAATAGCTTAGTTAATTATCTGAATCAAGGCGAGCTTGAGCTTGACAATATTGATTCAAGCGGCTTTCTGGCCTAATTTAGTATTTTAGTATATGTTTATATGGATTTTTGTTCTAAGCTGCACACCGTGGGTTTTGGAATAAAAGATGTGACGAAAAGGGTGGGATGGTTCTCCGTATATTCCCCGTGGTATAAATTTGCCTCCTAGTAGGGGCCTTTCTCCATACGAAAATTTAAAAAAAAAAAAAAAAGAATGAAGTTGGCTATTATTCTGAAAAGTTTAAATTACGAGGGTCATTTTCAACATCTTTTTTTTCTACAGATGATTCTCATTTATTCTTACTACCATGTGCACTGATGTTTCTCATTAATTCTTTTACTTTTTTTTTTTTTTCTACAGATGATTCAATTGAAGGTTCTAAATTTGACGGGTTGCGTACAATTAAAAAGGACACCTGACGTATCCAATTTAAAGTCATTAGAGATGTTAATTCTTACCCGGTGTGTCAAGTTAACTGGAATTCACAGGTCAATTGGCAAGCTAAAACGCCTACAAACTTTAAATATCAAGGGATGTGAGTTGCTTCGCAGTTTGCCTGCAAAAATCGGTTCTCTACAATCTTTAACAGAGATTATCATGCCCCAAAATTTTCAACCCTTCAAGCTTCCTGAGACATTCGGCAACCTCAAATCTTTATCAAGTTTTATATTAGATGAGCACCCTGGAATCATCCAACTTCCGGACTCTATTGGAGGGTTGCTGAAACTTACACATTTATCTTTACGTGGGTGTGTGGGCATAGAGGAGCTTCCATGGTCTATTGGAAAAATGGAAATGTTGGTTAAGTTGGATTTATCACATTCAGGAATAGTTAAACTACCAGATTCCATTGGATATCTAGAGAAACTAGAAGTGATTGGGGTAAGTTACACAGAGATAAGAAAGTTTCCCAATACTATCGGACGGTTGAAGATGCTTGAAGAGTTACATGCCAAGAATTGTCGGCATCTGACAAATGAAAACCTGGAGAAAATAGGGAACCTATCCCATTTGAGGATATTGGACTTATCATATACTCTTTTATCTAGATTCCCTTCAGCGCTGAGTTGTCTCTCTTGTCTCCATACACTTGAATTTGGTTCAAGTCACCTTCAAGAAATACTTGATCTTCCCTTAAGTTTGACACACCTTCACATGCAAGCACATCACTTTCCATCTATTCTTGACCTTTCAAGGCTCCTCAGTTTGGATTATCTAGAATTTTATAGATTAACTGCTTCAACAAAGGAACCTAGCCCAACTTGGATGAACAATTTGCCAGAAGAGCATCTGATCAATCTACTTTTGCTTCCATCTGGTTTGTCAACCTTGAAATTTAGGGGCATCAGTCTACTGCCACCCTTTTCCAAGTTAGAAAAATTGGCGGATCTGTGTGTCATTGAATATCAAATGTCACACTTCTCTGTCTCCCCAGACCTAATACATTTGACTAGATTGAAACTAAGTGAATGCAAATTGCTTGTGGAAATTGCTAATCTGTCACTCTTGAAAAGTCTACGGTGCTTGGATCTGAACAGATTAGAAAGTTTGGTTGAGATTCGTGGTTTGTCGGAACTAGAATCCTTACGATACTTCTGTATTTCCCATTGTTGTAGGATAGAAAGGTTGCCCAACTTATCAAAGTTAGATAAGTTACAACAGATTGAGATAGAAGATTGTCCAAAGATAAGAACTATCGAAGGTCTCAAGGGCTTAGAAAGCTTGGAGTTGGATAATCAGGGCTACAATGTTTTGGAAAGATTGCTGGATGGCAAGACATGGACCTGGCTTTCCCGCAGTGCTGCTTAGTATAAGGCATTCCTGACTTTTAGGCCACCGGACACTTATTATAACATCGTCAATTTCCTTCACAAGAACCTGGTGGGCAGTGTAATTCCTCTTTTTGCAAACCATGTTCAATTGAGATGTGGTGATGCAATTGCTAATCGGCTTCTACCAGTGGTTGACCACTACCATATCTACATACCTATCTTATCTAAAAGCTATGTGGCGGTTTCGTGGACTAGGCCACATGGGACATTGCACATCAAAGACAAATGGGAAAAAAAGAATTTGACCCATTTTCTACGATGTGGAGATTGATGATGATAAGCTCCAAACTGATTTATACATAATGCCCTAGATCGGCACAGGTGGAAATTTGGCAACTAAGTGGAGGAATGGGAAGAGGCTGCGGATATCTGGGGGTTCAACCTTAAAACTATAGATAATGCCGCTATTTTGACTAAATTATGAGGTAATATGTCATTCAACTGAACTTTACCACCGTAGACTTTCAAAGTCACTGCAATGCAAACTTTTGCTTACAAATATTCAAGAACGCTCAAGTTGATTCTTACGCTATGTTAGGGAGAGTTTTTTAGGTGGGTGAAGAAATTTGAGGTAAAGAAAAGATATTTTTTGTGTTGGTTGGAAGTAAAATATATTAGAAGAAAAAGCAAGTTCAATTGTTTGAAATTTTCGTTAATTGTCTATTATGGCTCATTAGCACTATTAGTAATTATTTTACTAATTTAACTTAAGAAAAAATAAACAAAGCATTCATATTCCTTCAAATCAGTCTTATCCTTGTTGTATTACTTTTGGGTTTCTTGAAGGTTTTAGATTCTCATTATTTTCCATCTGAAGTCATTCTTTTGCTGTCGCTTATACTACCCCAGTAGTTTTATTTATGTTCTAGGTTTCTCTTTTTTTTTTAATCAATAAAAAGATTAAATAATAGTGGCAAACTTCCTTTTTTGTACTTCAGCTTATTGTCTATTTGAATTTGAAATTAGGGTAGAGTAGGCATTAAATAGGGAAACTTAAGGTGAAAATGCAGTAAATACCTTTAAAAGTTATGTATAGGACACATGCCAATGGAAAAAATTGATTAACAACAGTAACAAAAAGGACTTTTTAATTCTGTGTCTCACGGGTATTCTACTAGTTTGAATGTGAAGACAAAGAAAATCTACAATAGGAGAACCTCTTTTCATTATGTATAGAATAGGTAAACATGATAATACAATATTACCAATTAATTTGTTTTTGATAGGATACCTCTAAAAATAGCTTGTAAGAATGATCCCGGGTTTTTCGAGATTTCACTTCGAACCTAAACATGTAATTTCAAAAAGATTCATGGAAGTTATTTATTTATTTCACTACATGGCCCATGCCCTAGATATGTCCACAAAAGTTAATCCATATAGTCCATTGTATGGGGAAACAGAGTTGCAAAACGGTAACATGAAAGACCGTAAGGATTTGTTATGTTATTATTAATTTTTTGTTCTCTTCTATGGTGTATGAGTTAAAAGATATTCGGCTTCTGTTCGTTTGAGACATTGAATCAACAATTAGGTAGTCATTTTGCATCACTTTGTTTTCCATCGGACTATTATGAACTTTTTTCTGTCTCTAAGCATTGCTATAGCTCAGGAGAAGTGGTTGAATTGATTATTGCAGAGATTTTGAATGATTTTATGAATGTCAGTCCCAGAATTTGACTATAGTTTAGTTGAAGATCAATGACAGTTGATACCAGCCGTAAGGAAATTGTTTCTTGAGCCTTTGTTTGGTTCATTGATGAAGAAAAAAGAAATGGTGTTCTATCGATCCATTCCGCGAAATTATGTTCTCTAGAACTGCATTTGTTTCTAATTGTGGAGGAACAAGAAATTTCATTTTAAAATGAAGATTGATTAAGATTCTTATGCTTGGTACGTTGTTTGGAAGATTAGAATGAAATTCAAGTAACTTGCTCATGTGTCGGATCTAGAAAATTGTTGAACTTCTGCACTCCATTGGGAGGTTAGTGGAGATTGCACGTTTGTCGTTAAGGGGATGTTGGGAGATAAAGGAGCCTCCGCACTCTCCTCAAGGGCTTAAAGCTTACACAACAGTGTTGATGTGGGTGCTCTGTGATAAAGAAGCTTCCATACCCTTGTGAAAAATAAACTTGTTGGTTTAGTTGGACTTGTAATGTTAGAGATGGTCAATCTACTGGATTCAATTGGAAATTTGAAGAAGTTGAAAGTAACTAGAATGGACTCTTTAGTAATAAGAAAGTTACGTGGGTCATATATAAGTCCCACAGGTGAAATTTCCGGTGAAATTTCCTAATCTCTTAAGATTTTGCTAGGAACTCGTGTCCAATTTGCTTATCTCATAATTCAAGTTCTATAGCAATCAACACATTAATTTAAATAGATCCATGGATTTTAAATATCTGATCGTCAAAGAGCTAATGGCAAATGATCCCTTCAAGCGGATCCTTGTAGTTCATGATAGCCAGAGGCATTGAGTGGGGGAAAATAGACCATAAGTTCTTTTTTTTTTCTTTTTTTTTTATTTTGTCTCTTCTTTGGTGTATGAGTTAAAATGACCTTTGGGTTATCTTTCTTCGAGTCACTAATGTGAACTTTTCGCTCTTAGTGTATTGCCGCAGCCTTGAAGAAGTGGTCGAATTGGCTATTGAGAGGTTTCGAGACATCTAATGGATGTCAACACCAAATTTCGACAGAAGTGTAATTCAAGATGGGCTATAGTCGATACACATTGTAAGCCTGCATAGAATTTTGGAAGAACGCAAATGAGTGCAGGATCTCTTCTAGAAAGTTATCTAACTTTCCTAGTACAAATATCTTGAGGAATTTCAACATAAATTTTATGGACATTTACTGAACTTTAGCGTACTTGCTATCGAGTCATTGAATTTTGATTTCTTTCATTAAGAGCGAAAAACTTTACCATTTTTTTTTTTTATCTAATGATGCATTTTGGCTGGATTCCGCATAAATTGGAAATCTTCCATTAAAATGCTGAGATGGTGAAATTGTGACTAATTTTCCGGATGCCATGCCGCTATACATGTTCACCCATCACTATCATGTGTTTACCACATTAATACATCGTCGGAAAAGTGATTGTTGTGGTTATAAAGTACATCAATTGTAAAATCAATTGTAAAAGTAAAAAAAAAGGATGGTACGATACTGTGAGTGGTAGAATAATTACAAAATCTACCAAAATTCAGTGTCACATATAGATATTAAAAGTATTTGCATTATTAGTATTAAAATTTACAAAAAAAGAAATTATTATTATTTTAAAAAATGGAGCCTAGCTCGGCTCCTTTTTCTTTTTCCCTTTCTTTTCCCCACGCGGGCCGGCCCACGCGCAGGTCTTCTTCTTTCCTCCCGTCGCGCAACAGCGACATACAGAAGCATATCAGCAGGAACAGAAGCAGAGTAGGCCGCGCCACAATCCTAGGGTCAGGGATCAGTTGGCCATGGCAGGCTGGCGGTGGCAGAAGCCATGTGCACCTGCCTGTAGTCTTTGAAGAGAATGAAAATCAACCAAAAGGGTTTCGGGGAAGAGCTTGAAAATGGAGAGAGGAGAGCCTTTTTTTTTTTTTTTTTTTTTTTTTTTTTTAACAAGGGGCAACACAGAGAGAGTGAGGGCTCCAAACATCTCGGCCACGCGCGGACCCGTCCGACGACCTCTCCCGGCGCCGAACAAATAAGCCTCGGCTCTGCTATTGTCCTGTTTTGACTGCGCCAGGCCGGAGCTCGTGGCCGTCCGATTCACGCCATCTCCGGCCCCGTCAGTCCTATGATCTGTTGTCATTAGTATCTTCTTGTCTTTCGTCGAGAACCCAGCGCGGGGTTGAGTCCCGTTCGAGTCGAAAACTCCATTACCAATGTCGCACGTCGCCTGTTTGTGAAAATGCCTCAACTAGATCCGCAAACTTTTTCTTGAGTTCGATTTGCTTAGGGAAACATAGGTCTTTTCGGGCATCCTTTGTTTGCGTCGTGACAAGTTCGTGGAGGGGTAACGTTTACAGGGGCTGGGAGTTGGCTTGGCCAAGGACAATTCAGTGTCGCTTGGACTTCGGCTAATGGAGGAGTCAGGGTCTATCACGGTTTGGTCTGAGTCAGGTCTGTCGAGCGTAAATCGCTCATGAAGACGGTCCGGTAGCCGATGGTGGTCGTTGGAGGATCGAGTGATTCTTGATTTAATATAGGATAGTTGGCGTTTTGCTGTTCTGGGTTTAGTGGACGTCGTTGGTTTCTGGGCGTGCTGGAGGAGACGTGACGGAGCAAGCGTGGAAGGAGATAAGGGCAAAAATGGGTTCAGAGCAGGTGGGCGGAGTTCTAATTATAATTGGGTTGGTGTTTTCGGGCTTTGATTGACCAATTGAAAGAGGGCTTCAGTAACGGGCTTGGTGTTTGCTTTAGGAAGAGTGGGCTTGTGAAGTTTTCATTAAAATAGGCCTAAGTAGGAAGCCCATTTTGGACACTGACCATAGAATTAGGCCCCCGCCTTACGGGCCCATTCCACATCCGGACCGGGCCCAGAAGGCCCGTTTTTGTTTTGCGGGTGGGGCCTCAATTTTGAGCTGGACTGGGCCCGCACATCAGGTCTAGTCCGGGTGAGCGACTGGTGACCCGGGCCGGATCCGGATATCCGACCTGGGTGCCTATTTCTAGATCTAAAAAATCAAATTTTATTTTTTGAAAAATTTAAAAATTCCGAAAAAATCTATTTTTTCTAAAACTAGGAAAAAGCTTTAAAATTATTTTTTGAATATTTTTTTTTCTCAAAATACATGAAAATCTTTGATAAAAATTGTGCTCAAATTGAATAAGCTTTTAACATTTTATAATAGCGTTTAAGACAAATGCTCTTCATTATGCACTTTCAATATATTGATTGCGGTTTCCCTTTAGTCTAGTTAGGAATGGCATTTGTCTTATTTCTTAGTGTTGGATTCTTGTTTTTTCTTGCAATTTATTTAATGCTTCATTAGTTGTAATTATTGTTTTAACGATTGTGCACCTATGTTATTACCTCACATGTTAGTGAATATGTTTAAAATAAATCCAAGCTACTTGACAAATATCTTGAAATGAACAATATTAGACACTGAAAGAGTACTAGTTGATTAATTAGTATAACTGAGTTCATTTCATAGCTTTAAATTCTTTGGTTAATAGCGACTTATCATTAGAAAATCCTTAGAGCATCAATTTTGCTTAGCATCGAATATCCTAACGTCGTGTGAGGTATGGGTTTAGGGAAGCCCACATATAATTGAGGGCCATATGCTCACTTTTTAGGCAATACCCCTAATTCTTTGTCTTTTCCTCTCTAGAGGGAAAATATAGGTCGCAACACATATTATATAATCACTAATAACAAAGTGGAGAAGCCTCATGCACTACACGCTTGAATCAACCATCAGCGGTGAATGGGCGGGCAAGTAAAAACAAAAGACAACGGAAGCCAAAGTCCACAAGAATGGAGCCATGAAACAAAGGAGTTTACCATCACGTTCTCATGTCACGTGTAATTGATTATATACATGTGAAATTTCGTTTCTTTTCCTATTCTGTGATAAGCATCTTAACTTTTTTTCAATTTGAGCAATGTTGGACCAAATTTCGATGTAGACGTAGACTGATTAAATTGTCATTTTGATATCCTTCTTATTGCGTGCCTGACAGAAACAGACTTTTTCTTTCGTTGTTCATTGTTGTGGTCTCAAAGAGTTGTTCATTGTTGTGGTCTCAAAGAGGTACTTGAATAAGTTGCTAACGAGAATTCTAGACATCTTAAATATACCAATGCAAGAAGCAAGGCTTGGAAATACTTAAATTGCTGTCAAAGACACAGATGGAATTCCATTCCAAGTAATATATCTTCATCTGTTTTGTAAGTGACTATTGTATGAGTGAATGTTCAATAGAGCCCAAATCGTAGTTGTATTTAAACTGCAAAGCTTAATGAAAAGATTAGTTATAAAAAAATATTAAGATAAAAAGGAAAATTGGGTCCAAGTCACAATGTTTAATAGAGCCCAGATGGCAGCAGCCCAAATTTTCGCCGGAGTGAAGAGAAACTAAAAACACGATCAACACAAGAATGGACTAGAATAGGGTGCTGTGTGTAAATTGAAAAAAAAAAAAATACTAGAAATCATTTCAGAGAAATCACAAAATTCTGGGAGCGGGGCCAAATCTTGCTAAATCAAAAAAGTAAAAAATTGCGGGGAGTTTTACCAGAATCATGTGGAGCGGACAATACGACGAATCTCTTCATTTTCTGGATAAAGCATCCTTTTTTCACAAATAATCGTGTGTATGTGATATCTCTCTGTCAAACCTTCAGGTCAAAGGTCTCAATCATTTGTAGAGAGAGCCAAATAAGATTGACTGATGGTTGGCTTAATTTTCTGGGTTCTGGTGTATAGAAAGAAGTATTTTTGAAATTTCAAAAAAATGAAGAAGAAAATAAGAGCGTTCGACAACCCTCTCGAAACAAGATAACCAAAGGAATTTGCAGCATTGGCATCTTAGACAACTCCATCAAGAAAACGATATTGTTCTTTTCTAAGTTAGCTCTATCATTTCTGTTAGAATATTTAAATAATAATTAAATAATAAATCACATATTTATCTAATACTTAAGTTTTTAAAACAGTTGGTAATGGTCTCACATAAATTTCATATGGTATCAAAGCTATTATGCTCTAATTGGAATCTTCTAGGCCCTCATTGCCTCCAAATCGCATATTTTAATCTAGTCTATGCATGATGGGGAATGTTAGAATATTTAAATAATAAATCAAGTCTTCATTTAAGAGTTTAAACTTTTAGAACAGTGGACGATTTTTCATTAAATTTCACATTATACCAAAGTTAGGTGTCTTAAGTTTGAATCTTCCTAACTTTATTTTAAAAAATTAAGATTAATTTTAACCCCAATCTTTTATAATAAAGTTATATTTCCTCTGAAAATGGGCAGTAGTTTATGAGAGAAATGATGTTCATGCGCTAAGCCCCGTGTTCGGTGGTCACGGCTTTCGCACAAGAAGAATTAGCTTGTCTGAAGTTCCTCCGATATTAACTACTTGTGCTTGATTGGTGCTATGCAAAAGAAATCAAATAAAGGGAGCTTCAGTAATCAGTAGAAAAAACTGCTAATTCAGGACATGGAAAGAGGCCCTAATTGACGTCGCAACTATGAGGGGTTTAGTCTTGAAAGCTAACAGGTAATGCTTTGCTATTTCGCCACTAAATTTGAGGTACATAAGTCATTCAACTGAACTTTACCAATATAGAGAATTTCAATGTGCAACGCAATCCCTTTGCTTACAAACGGTTGTACACTAAAGCAAATTTGTTTCCTCTAGAATACCTCAAGAATAGAAAAGCTGGTACAGAAAAGGAAGGGAGAAGATTTCAATGACGAAAGAAAGTTTGATTTAAGTTATAGGTTTAATTTGTTGCAAGATAGAGAAAAGTTTGACTGGAGACTAAAACAACATGAGACCATTCTTACTTTCATCCGGAAAAAAAAAAAAAAAAAAAAAACATGAGACCATTCTGATTTGAGTCCACTGTTGACGAAACACAGTAATATATATTTGTTACAGAGGTGATAAAGTGCGAGTCTTCGGAAGGACTTTTTAAATGAAAGCTTGAGGTGAAAGTTGACTTCAAGTCCTCTGCATGACAAAGAGGAACGATTCCAAGATTCCTCAACCGCAAAAAGGTTTGACACAAAGTTACTAGTAAGGTAAAGCGTGGAATTTAAAAGTAAATTATCGATTAATTTCCAAATTGACCATTTCAATATTAAGAGGAAGAAAATTCTTGAAGAAATAGGAGAATCTCGTTTCATTGCACATAATTTAGATGATGAAGTTAGCATACTACAAACTAATTTTTTTTTTTGTTAGAACCTTACTAAAAATAGTTCGTAACACTGTGCCATGATTTCTCAAGATTTTATTCGGTATTATTTGCTTATCTTAGAATTCAAATCCCATAGAGACCGACATGTCATTTCAAATAGATCTCCAGATTTCAAATGATGATCTATCAATGAAGTAACATAATGGAGACCTATTCAAGTTTGGTGGTTTGATCCGATTTCACCAATTTCATGAACAAAAAGCTCCTTGACATTGGTTCGTGAATCTTTTGGAGCATCCTAAATTTCTTCAAATTTAACAATGTCCAAACAAATTTCGGTGTGGTTGTAAACCGATCGGTTGATATTTTGATATCGTTTTATTCCACACCTGATAAAACAAACTTTTTCGTTGTCGTTCATTGCTGCAGGCTACTGAAGAGGTTTTGAGACAGCTGATATATGCTACAAGAAGGAGGACTCAAGTAGTTGAAGATCAATGGTCGCTGATGGGAAGCTACAAGAAAATCGTTACCATAGAAGAAAAAATGAAGAAATTGAATGGCATTCTAATTAATAAATTTAAGTAGGACGGTGTTATTTGTGATTGCAGCATCTGGAAGTTTCTTTTAGAAATGAAAATAATAGTGAATTTATTCGTTGGTAGTTTTCTTTTTTTTTTTTTTTTTTTTTTGCTGAAATGATTAGCAAGAACTATGAAATAACTTGTTTATGTGTAAGAACTAATTACCATGCTCAATTAGAAGGATATTGCGAAAACAAACGATTGAACAATAAAATGAATTGAATAAGAAAGCAAATCGATTAACAGATTTACGCAATTCAGTGGGCGTGGCTACGTCCAAGGATAGAACAAAACAGAATTTCACTATAAATCAAACGATACAATATATATTATAATCACACTTTTCTATTATAAGGAATAGAAAAATTAACTGACATTACTAAACAGATTTATGTTCCTTTTCTATTTCGGGAAACAGAATAATAGAGAGACACGAATATTACCATGCATATCCTAATTGGCCAAATAGTGTCTAATTTTATTCTTTTATTTTTTAGAAGAAAAAAAGAATAGAAATCTATTTAATAACTTTTTTGTTATTGGGAGATTGCAGTGAGAGATTTTGAGAAGCTTGAGATGAGCTTTGTGCTCTAATAGAGAAGATGACATGCGATTAGTACTAAAAATGAGAGATTTCTTTCAAAAAGAATATGCAACCATGAGCCTCCCTTTCCGCTCAATGGTGTTTTTTCAATTGAGCGTAACTCTAAATGCCAAGAAAAAAACCAGTTTCAGCTTTAAATTTATAAAACCAGATTAGTGTTTTTAAAAGAGGATGAGAAGAGGAAAGTGGAGGCTAATCTTTAAAGCAAAAGCAGCACCTGTCGATCGGTCAAAGCCGTGTTTGCCATGTGTCTACCACTTGCTAGGTGGTCAGTGGAGTTTTTTGACCTTAGGGGTTTGCATGATTACTCTGCAGATCCTCTCTTTCTTGGAAATTCACCTTTGCTTTCCCCGGCGTTTCATGGCCTAGCACGACAAAGTTCGGATGGTGATTAAAGCGACATGTTGATGGAGTCCAATTTGTTGCCCATCATATAAAGGTAATCGACTTGACTTGGGAATTTGAATAATTGCTATGTATATTTACACATATAGACAAACGTCGAGGTGAAAGAAAGAGACTTCTTTAGGTAACATGGCATATGTTAGACGACTCTCAAATGTTCGTGCTGGGCCACATTAATTATTGAATTGTCAAACGCTAGATAGATGACTTCTATGGGTAATATGGCATTTCCTAATACTTAGGTCCGTCTAGTCCCACAAGTAGTTTTCTCCACAAGGATCACGGGTGGTGCCAATGTGTCAAATTGAGATCGTACGGTAATATTTGTCCCCGTCAAGGAAGTCAATTCCAAGACGTGATGTTTCAATGACAAAGATGCCCCAAAGGTGCTAGTATCATATCGAAAATGGGCCCCAGCAATAGATTTTTTCTTGACAAATGACCGTGTAATTTTTATGCAGTGTCATCATTGTTATTCGTCCCAACTTCAACGTACAAATTTTGAATGAACCCCAAATCTCTCTCTCTCTCATCCAAGCTGATATCATTACTAAAGGTGAAAGTCATAAATAATTCTAAATTACTATTTATTTCAATTTCTTATAAAAAAATTAAAAATTATATTTATATTTATGTGATACATTTCCTTCAAATTTCTTCTTATAATACCTATGTGAGATATTTATTGTTGAAATTTGACAAATTACGAGCTAAATTAGATGTCATCTTTATTCTTTCAACTCTTTTATTCTCCCCTTTAAGGATTGATTATATCGAGAAAGGAGCAACACTATGGGAAGCACTAGACAAGTTCCGATGGCTTCGTAATACTCGAAAACACGTGGGATGGCGGGGTAAACCAAAGAAATACGTTGTCAATTCCAGTCTATAATCATTACTAAATTCGTCACCCTTCCTCTGATTATTATCCTTATTTGTTATGTTTAGAATTTTCTTTGCAAATACACCACTAAGGAAACAATTACGAATCTTAAAATTTTTTTAGGCCTTATTAAATTGCACTGTACACTGTACAGGTTGTGGGTTGGCGATTAGCTTAAATGAAAGTCGGGCTCAGCGGATTCTGAGTCACCAAAAAAAAAAAATCAAGACGAATATTAAATACGTTATACTATGATCAAATAGAAATGTTAACTTCAACTCATTGGTAATCTCCAAAATAAATTTTGATAGATTATTGACTTATTTGGTGCTTCGAAACAATTAAATTACCATTAGAAAGTGGACTCGCGTAAGAGTCATTAATTTTCTAGTAACTTTAAAATTCAGAAAAAAAATCGCAAATAAATGTCAGTAAATTCTCAAAATAAGCGGTGATTTCCAAACAATTGAATAAACGTTGGTAATTCAAATAAATATTAATAAAGCTAAAACTAGATGATAACTTAATCCATGAAAAATTGATAAATCACCTAAATTAACATTAGTAATTTGCTATAAGAGTTGATAAGTTTATTATGATTGTTGTTGTAGCAAATAAATATTTGCAAGTCTTGGAACGGTCGCTAATCTTGAAACAATAGAATGAAATTCAGTGACGGACTCAAATCAGAATTGGTATTTTTCTACAAAAGTCGGTAACCTTAATATGCCGCTAATTTACACGAGTAAATTCCCTTGCATGCACAGAAATTCCAATCGTTTAAGCTCTTTAAGTTCGAGTAAAAAGGATATTTTAATTCCACATCTCACTAGTGTTCTTCTATTTTAAATGTAAATGGGAAGAAAATGCTCAAAGAATTGGAGAACCGGTTTCTATTATATGTAGTAAAGATAAAGAAGTTTATATAGTTTTCTAGATTAATTTTCTAATGAAAGATAGAAACAGAATAGTATCGTTTCCATTAGAACATCACTAAAAACATGTTGTAAGAATATGCCCTAGTTTCTCAAGATTTTACTTGGAAATTTTAATCCCTTATCTTATTTGCTTATCACGGAATTCAAGGTCCTTATTACTTTAGAAAAGATCCACGGTGATGACAAAAAGAAAAGAAAATTTATGGAAATAGGTAATTGCAAAATTTGTTCACGGTAGCATTGGGCATCCAGCTAGCATGATCGATGACCACATTAGCTCAAAATTGGCCAAAATGATTAATTGGGCAAAGTGTCAAAATATTCATGATTAAATTGGTTAAAATGAAATTTCCTGACTGAATTGATATTCATATAATAGGTTATTGATTTTTTTGATAATTTTCCCAAAAATTGCTCAGCAGCACCCAATCGAAGACCTTCATTTTCTATTTTGTTTTTTTTTCTTTTTCATTGTCTCTTCTTTTTCTCTTCAGAATTACGTTTGTTATAAAATTGTTGTGTTTTTAATTAGAATGGTTAAAGAAGATCGATCAACATGATTGGATTGGAAATTTAAAGAAATAGAAAGGAAATTAGGATGAACTCCTTAGTAAAAGAAAGTTAGAAGAAGCCATTGGACAGCTGAAGATGCTTGAGAAGTCACATGCAGTGTATATGGGTCTAACTAAAAGCCCTTATTTAAATACTAATCATAGTTTATTTAATCATATGATATATAAATAAATAAGGTTCAGTATCCAAACATGATTTTGTCTCCTAGGCCAAACCTCACGGCTTGCCCGGGTGGTCACTAGCAGCTTTTGTTTCATTCCCATTTGTTTTTGCACTTTGAATTGATGTAAATCCATTTTCTATGTTGTTAGGTTCTTTTTCATGTTTTGTACACACTCACTCCGTGTGTCCTTTGTTTGCTGGTGACGAGGAAGAAGAAGAATTTGAGACATATGCTAAATGTAAAAATGATAAATGAATGGTTATCATTAACACTCTTCAAAATGGGCATGTTTTCACTATAAAAACCCACCTAACTTCGATTCAAGTCAAGAATAACTCAACAAAAACAAAATGATAAATCAATATGTCATATCATATCTCTTAATATCTTCTTAATTCTATCACCACAATATTATCTACTGTCTGAAAGAAATAAATTAACTTAAATTTTGGAAAGTACTCAACAAATGTACTCTTTGACGTTTGGCTTTGAAATAATCTGATGCAACTCTGATGCCATCAAATTCAATCGATTAATTACTTGAAAAACTCAATGATAGTATATAATAAGGTAGCTCTTTCTTTCCTCATGAACTGTTAAAACTAAAATCGCTGGTAACACCTTAAACTCCGCGGTAAATTAGCTGTCATCTTTGTTCTTTCAACTCTTTTGTTTTCCCCTTTATTGAAATATTATGGGGCACGTTAGCAGCACTTCAAGAATGGATTTTATCGAAGAAGAAGCAACACTTTGGGAAGCACAAAACACTATCCGATATTATCATTATTCTTTATGTCTGGAATCTTCTTGCTAAATACACCACTGAAAAAACAGTTTATCAAGTTTATTTAACATATACATTAAATTAATTTATGTTTTCAATATTTGGGAGGCCTTATTAAATATGTTACAAAGATTCCGAGACCCCTATAGATTGATCGAGGCAAAATATTATATATGTTATACTTCAACTCATTTGTAAGCTCCAAATTTTTTTTGATAAACTATTAAAATAGTTGGTACTTTGAAAATACGAAATAAATATTGGTAAATGAATTCAAGTAAGAGTTGTTAATTTTTCATATGAGCTGGTAATCTTAACGTGCAGATAACATCTACGAATAGTAAAATAAATGGTGATTTTGAAATAATTGAATAGATGTTGATAATTCAATCGAATAAAAGTTAGTAAATTTCAAACTATATGATAACTTAATCTGTGAAAAGTTGGTAAACCACTCAAATTAAAGTGCATCGCCGCTCGTCCGCGGGTACCGCGCCACCACTGCCGTGCCCCGACTCGCCTGCAGCCCGCGCATCCGTGACCCCCTGCTGCAACTGCGACGACGCTTGCGCCACTTCCGCCTGGCGCCCAGCGCCCAGCGCCCCGCGCCCCTACCTCTGCTCACCTGACGCCGCGCTACCGTCCCCCGACACCAGCAGATCTGAGCCGGTCGCCGCGCCGCTGTCGCCCTGCAGCCATCTGAAGCTCCGCCCCGCTGTCGCCCTGCAGCCGTCTGAAGCTCCGCCCCGCTGTCGCTGCCTCCGCGCCCTCCGCCTGAGCTTCTGTTCCGCCTCCGACTCTGTTTTGCTGCGTCTCCGCGAGCACCCTCGCCCTCCGCCGGTCTCTGCGCTCCTGCAGCTAGCCCCGACGCTAGCAGCCACGACCTAGCGCCAGCGCCCGCTGCTGCCTCTACCCGAAGCTGCGTCGCCGGTCCGCCTGAGCAGCACGCATCCGTTGCCGTCGCCCTTGCAGCTTTGAACCATTGCCTGTCGACGCCCACAACCAGCAGCCGAGCTCCCAGGCTCGCCTTTCGCCGCGCCGGTAGCCGCCCCTTCGCGCCTTGCTGCAGCCCCTGCGACGCCGGACTTCCCTGCTCGCTGCTCACCATCTCCTCCCGTAGCCCGAACACCGTGCTTCGCTGCACTAGCCGCTGCTGCCGCCTCCGTCCGCCGCCGGTCCCCTCGCCAGCGAGCTCTACCACCCTCAGCAGCCCGCCGTGCACCGCCGCGCCACCGCCGCCAAGAAGTTCTAGAGAAGAAGAAGGTTTGGTCTTCGAAGCGCGTCGGGCGTGGGTCGTGAACCGGGTAGGGTTTTTGAATAATTTGGGCCGGGTTGGGGCTGTCTTCGCATGTGGGTTTTATTTATAAAAAAAAAAGCCCAGGCTGGGCCTGCACATCAGGCCCAGCCCGGCTGGTTTCTGGTGGTTTGGGTCGCGCGGCCCGGCCCGATCCCGGGCCATTTTCACCGAACCGGGTCGGACCCAACCCGGGGATCCGATCCGGGTTGTTTTAATATATTATAATATTATAATATTAAAATAATATTTAAAAATAAAAATATATATATTATTTTAAAAAATTAAAGATTAATTAAAACTCCATATTTTCAATTTTGCTCCTTTCCGTTTTCTTGTTTTATTTGTTTGCTGGATTTTTCCTTTTTTAATCTTCAACTATCTGTTGTTTACTTCTACTAGTGTTGGACCACGTGCGTCGTACATGAGCTGGTAATATTGGGCTATAATTTTTCCCCCAGGAGGACTTTGCCCTTGCCCTCCTATTGTTGACTCCTCTCGGTCTCCGTCCGCCTCCTCTTCGTCAACTTGAGAAGTTATAGTCTCCCTTCACTGAACCGTCCCAATTTGCTCTTTTCACAGAACGCTTCTCTTCTTCGGGTGAATACAGCTGAGAGGATCGGCCCACCGATGGGATCCAATGGAGTTCAGGCTCTAATCACCAACCTCGCCTTGACTGTAGCAAGAGTGTAAGTGCTCTAACTCCGCTTCTTTTCGATCTCTTGTTGACTGATAATGCACAATGAAACCAAATTTTGCTTCTGTAAATGTTTGATACAATTCAGCCTGCTTGTTCAGTTCACATTCCTTATTTTACGTCTCGTTCAGGTTACAAGTCTGTAATTTTTGTCTCACGGAATCGAGGAGAAGTAGGGACTCGGAGTCACCCACGAGAACGGACAATGGGTCTGGAGAAGAGGAGGAGGCTTTAAGGAGGGACTCTGAGTCAACCTCAAGACTTTGCTGCAGCCAAGGAAAAGAAATTGAATCGAAATTGTTAAACAGAGGTTTTATGGGTAAGACTTTTAATCGTCCACATTTTACTTAACCGTATTACCCCAATAAGTGGATTTGCCTGGAAATTTGGTTGAAGATCATCGTCAAATAAAAGCCATAATAGAAAAGTTGGATCTTAATTCTGGTGGTGTACGTTTTGACTGGGATACATGGACTAGGTGGTATCGGTAAGACAACGCTTGCAAAGATTGTGTTCAAGAGATTGTCTTCTCTTTTTTTGAACGTGTTAGTTTCAACTCAATGATGTTCGAAAATCATCGGAACACGGTCTTGATCCCAATCTCATGGTGGTCTCATAACCTTGCAGAAACAGTTATTAACAGATGTTAGTAGTTCTAAGTGGGCTGACATTAGAGACATTGGAGAAGGGATGCATCGGATCAAGGCAGTCTGTAAAACTAAAAAAGTCCTTCTTGTTCTTGATGATCTAGACAAGGAAGGGCAACTCGAAAAGCTTGCTGGGAAATCTGATTGGTTTGGTTTTGGCAGCAGGATCATTATCACAACTAGGAACAAAATTATCGTGAAGACTCAAGGTGAATCATCTAGTAAAGAGGTCCTAAATCAAACCAAAAAAATTGTGGATTATGAAGTTCATGAATGGAATTTGATTTAGCACTTCATCTGTTTTATAAACATGCATTTAAAATAACTCTCCTACAAAAGATTACAATGTCCTCTCACAAGATATTGTTCGCAAAGTGGCCAAGCTTCCTTTGGCTATCGAGGTAGTAGGTTCTTATCTTTATGAGCTAGGCTTAGGCCTGGAGCCACATGGTGTTACAAAAAAACTATTGGAAGAGACGTTGCAGAAGTTAGATGAAGGTCTTTTTAAGGACGTCCGAAATGTATTAATGATCAGTTATGAAGGACTGGAAAAAAAGTCGAAAGAAGTATTTTTGGATATTGCTTGCTTCTTTACCAATGAGGACCAAACATATCCAATTATTATGTGGGATGATCTTAAGTACCAACCTGACAGTGCAATTCGTGTTCTTCTCTTACGGTCCTTGATTAAAATTAGAGATAATAAGTTTTGGATGCATGACCAAATTCGAGATTTGGGAAGGCACATCATCCTTGAAGAACATACTCCCAAATGTAGTAGGGTGTGGAAACATGAGGATGCTGTAAATCTACTGAAGATAAAAGAGGTAAAATGGAAGATTGCGTATAATAATTCTTATTTGGCAGTAATTCTTATTTGGAAGGAGACACTTATTGATTTTGTTTCTTTTATTTTATAATTAACTTTGTTTAACTTACCGTTTGTCCTGTTAGTTGAGATAGCTCTCTCTCAAACATAGGTCTTGTACTTAGGTCTCTGTCAAACCTTCTGGTCAAAGGTCTCAAAGTTTGAAGAGAGCCAAAAGAGATTGCCTGACAGTTGGCTTTATTTTCTTGTATCTAGTTTATACAGTTTGCGTGTGATCCAAGTAAAATGAAAAATCTTGCTTAGTCAAGAATTTTAAAATTATTTTCAACCTGATTATTTAGAACAATCTAATAAGAGGTTGAATTAATATGCAAATTATATTTCCCGAAAAGTAGAAACTCGAAAATATGATACATTTAGACTCGAAAACTAGATTATGTAGAAGAGGAGGAAACAACTATTTGTTGGGAAAAAGAGTGCCATTGTTCTGGAAAGTTTATGTGGCAAGCTCAACTATTAGCGGAACTGTTTGACCGTGCTTCTAGGTTCTCTCTTTTCTGGCTCTGTACCATATGCTGCATGCTCAATATTGTGTCTGCCATATGCAGAGGAATGGAGATGTGGCAGCATTAAGCCTGACTTTCGATGGCTGCAGCAGCAGCGTTGCATCTGAAGAATTAGCCGTTCTACCAAATCTAAGGTTCCTTCAAGCAAAAGGCATTGATTTCTTTGGCAACTTTGAGAATCTTCTTTCGGAGCTAAGATGGTTTTCTTGGGAAATTACACAAAAGGAATTTTATGAGGGGAGTTTTCATTTCACTAATTTGGTTGTGCTAGACCTTTCGAGAAGCGATATCAAAGACAACTGGGATGGGTGGAGCCATATCCAGGTATGATATGCCTTACTCTATTCATCTTTATTCCATCTTTATGGATCATTCAATGCATCGTGCACATCAGTGGTGTGCTCCCCTGATCTAAAATTTTTTGCGTTAGTCTAACATCTAAAATCGACTTCAACCAAGTAAACACATTTGAAAAGAAAGAAGAGGAAGCTATACAATAACATGGCATCAGCACATCATCCCAGTAAATGATATCACAAGCAGAATACCATCGTTGTTCTATATTTCCCCCATTCACTACAGACTGCCTTAGTAATCGAGCCACGGATAAATATGATATCGCACAATCCGTACTAGCACAAATCAGCAACTGTGCTCACCAGTCCATGTTTCTATCCAAGCATCCGCCATCGCCTTGTTTTTTAGGAGTTCAAAACTCGCCTACTTCGGAGTTTGAACTTTGGATGCTTCATGGTTAGTCTGAAGACCTTTAGTTGAAATTTAGACGGCCTTCACCTTTTCTTAAGAAGGGAAGAGCTGGCATTGGTGTTCCTTTGGTTCAGCCTTGCACGATACATCTCTTTTTCTACGACAATTTCAACACTTGATCACCACCCAGTATTGCAACATCTAAATTTTCTTTCATGACGATTTACAATATCTCTTTTTTTTCTTTTCTTTTTTTTTGTAACTTAATTACGACTCTATGTTGAGAAGATATGCGAATGAGGGTTATATAGAAGTGCCACGTCCTCGTATAGTTGATAGACTCAAAATATAGTTCCACAAATAACGTTTTCAAAACCATGGAAAGATTAAAACTTAAGGTCTATTTACAAGCAAATTTCCATAAAATCATCGCCGAAACAAAAACTTGTTCGTGCGTTGTAAACCTGAACGATAGATGGCAGATTTGAAATATCATTGATAGGTAAGGCAACTTTTTAGTTCGATTAATTATCAACAAAATAACAATTTTACCATCATCAAACCTAATAGCGGATTGCCAATTGTTTTTTAATATTACAAGTGATCCCCTTCATTAATTAGTAGATAACGGATCGCATAGACACTTTACTAGTAGTGTCGTTTAACTATTCTAACTTGCAAACATAATATTATTTACAATGGTAAATAGTTAGTTGATTATGACCGTCACTTTGATTTTACTTAGTACCAAGTTTTATTTTTCATTAACATACAAATAAAGTAATTAACATATAAGTTTGAAATAGCCTTGTAAACTACGAAAGTTTTGACAAACGAGCATGTTTTTCAGCTAGTAAACTACAAATTGCTTACATATTTTACTAGTAGTATTGGTTCCCGGCTGTAACTTATGAACAAAAAACCTATTCTTTTACTATGAATTCATAGTAGATTATTAAATTTATTTTAATTTTACAAGTACCAACGCTTATAAGTCAGTAAAAGACTAACGAAATAATCGATTTACCAAGCTTGCCCTAGTATATCATAAACAGCCTTTTGATTTTTCACAAATGAGCAGGTTTTCCACTTGTAGAGTATGGATTGATTGCTTATATACTTTACTAGTAGTAATGGTTGCCATTGATATTTTTACGAATAAACTGTTTTAACACAAAAAATCTCTAGTAGGCTATGAATTTCACTACAATTTACTATTTCACCAGTAAGAATGAGAATAATTATTTACATAAAGAATCTTGGTTGATTGATGTGTTTCATTCTTTTCAATTCCGTATTTTCATTTTTTTTTTTTTTTTTTTTTTGCAGATGACAGAAAAATTAAAAGTTCTAGATTTAACGGATTGCACAAATTTGCGGAGGACACCCAACTTTTCTAATTTCACATCTTTGGAGACATTAGTACTTGCTCGGTGTTCTAACTTAGTCACAATTCACCCCTCCATTTCTAAGCTTCAACTCTTAGGGACTTTGAATATCAAAGGATGCAGTTCTCTTGGGGAGTTGCCTGAAGAAGTCTGTTCTCTACAATCTTTGAAGCAAATTGTCATGCCCCAGAATTTTCAACGCTTGAAGCTTCCGGAGAGAATTGGTAATTTGAAATCTTTGTCGAGTTTGGAATTAAACGAGCACTCTGATATCTGCCAACTTCCAGACTCAATTGGAGGGATGGCGAATCTTACGTACTTATCTTTACATGGGTGTGTGGGGATAAAGGAACTTCCAAGCTCAATTGGGGAGTTAAAAATGTTGGTAAAGTTGCAAATATCAACATTAGGCATAGTTGAACTACCTGATTCTATCGGAAACTTAAAGAAACTACGGGTGCTGCTGTTATGTAGAACGAAGATAAAGGAGTTTCCTCGTACTATTGGAGGACTGGAGATGCTTGAAAATTTAGATGCCGATAGATCTTGGGATTTGACAGATAAAAATTTGGAGGAAATTGGGAAGCTATTCCATTTGACAACGTTGAACTTAGCATTTACTAGTGTTTCTAGATTGCCTCCAGAGATTAGTTGCCTCCATCTCCAAAAACTTCAAGTGGGTTCGATTGAGCTTCAACAAGTGCCTGCTCTTCCATCAAGTTTGAAATTCCTCGCGGTTCAAGCTCCAGACTTCTCTCTTGTCCCTCACCCCTCAAGCATCCCCGATTTAGAACATCTAGAATTACAAAGATTCAGCAATTCAACAAATATACCTCGCTCTACTTGGCAAGACTATCATTCAAAATTTGAAGCAGTTATGCTGAGAGAGCAACCGTCCTATCAGCTTCCATCTCGTTTGTCGGCCTTGAAACTCAGGGGTATCAGTCCACTGCCACATTTTTCCAACTTAATCAATTTGACAGTTCTGCATGTAATTGACTGTGCAATATCACACCTACCTATCAATCCATGCCTAACACATTTGAGGGAACTGTTCATACGTAGATGTAAATCCCTTGAGAAAATACCTGGTATATCACTCTTAAGGAGTCTGGAGCGCTTGGAACTGAAGGGCTTGAATAGGCTAGTTGAGATTCAAGGTTTGTCGGAACTGGAATCTTTGCAGTATCTCATTCTTTCCAGCTGTGATCTTATAGGACAGTTACCCAACTTATCCAAGTTGGGTAAACTACAACACATGGAGCTAGAGGCTTGTCCAAATTTAAGAGCCATTGAAGGCATCGAGGGCTTAGAAAGCTGGGTGTTGGATAGTCATGGCCGCACTATCCTGGAAAGATTATTGGATGTCTCAAGATCAACTTGGCTTTCCCATAGGTTACCTATGTACGATGTGTTCTTGTGTTCTAGGGGACGAGACAGTCGTTTCGGCATTGTCAATTTCCTTCACTATTGGCTCTTACAAGATCAAATTTCCATTCATAGTGATGACGATGATTCAAGGTCCAATGAAAGGATTGGAGAAGAGATTCTACAAGCACTCGCTAACTCCAATATGTATATACCCGTCTTCTCTAGAAACTATGCTTCCAGTTATTGGTGTCTTCGCAAACTTACCCACATGGTAAAATGCACAACAGAATCAAAGGGGAAAAAAAGAATCCTCCCCATTTTCTACGATGTGGAGATTGATGATGTTAAGCTCGAAACTGATTTATATAAAAGCGACCTAGACAAGCACCAGACGAACTTCAACCACAGTGAAGTGAAGGCATGGAAAGAGGCCCTAATTGAGGTCGGAGCAATGAGTGGGTTCATCTTGAGAAATAACAGGTAATTTTGCTATTTCGCCACTAAATCATGAGCTAAATAAGTCATTCAATTGAACTTTTCAATTGAACTTTCCCGACACACAGAATTTCAAAGTTACTGCAATGTAACTCTTTTGCATGCAGAGTTGTCCACTCAAGCAAATTCAATCCTATAGAATAAGAAGCAGATCCTTCTAATTTGTAATATCTGGAGGAACTCTATGGTCAACTGAACAAAATTGCATACTAGTACAGCCGCACAAATTTTTTTCTATTGTTTTATTGTCTGATAAATCAAATCAATAATTAGATTATCATTTTGAGGGAAAGAACGCCACAAAGGTCATAATTTTCAAAATGATTACTTGAGTGCCATATAACTTTTCAACTGATCACTTAAGTACTGTAACTTTTTAAAATTGTTCACCATAAATGCTATGTCACTTCGGATTTTCGGCACCTGTGTGAATGTTTTTAAAAAAATTTAGCACTTAAATGATCTATGGAAAGTTATGGCACTCAAGTAAACTTTTTTTAGAAGTTATGGTACTCAAGTAAACATCGTATGAAAGTTATAGTATTTATGGTGTTCTTATTCATCATTTTGATATCTTTTAGATTTCTGTCTATCCAACTAAAATGAGCTGTCCTTCAATTGTGCACTGCTGCAGCCACGAAGAAGTACTTCAATTGGTTACTGAAGAGATTTATAAGGCAAGGAAATTGTTAGATGTTGACTCTTGAAGCCTTCTTTTAATCGGTTGTCAAAGAAAAGGTGAACGTGTTTACTATTAATGTAATGAAATTCTCCCCCACTCCATTCTGATTCTATTGTTTGGAGGATCTAGATATTTCATTTGGTAACGAAATTGGTTTGCTATGCTAATGCTTAGGTGCATTATATACAGGGTGAGCATATATGTATGACGAGTATATCAGTGAAGTCCCATGTTTTATTAGAGGGTTAAGCTTATACGTCAGTGTGCACAAGGGTGCTGGACAATAATAGAAAAGGAGCTTCCATACACTGTTGGGAAAATTTGAATCGCTGGTAGAGTTGGCCTATCAACTGTTAAACATAGTTGATCTACCTGATTTAATTGGAAATCTAAAAAGAACTAAAACTAACCAGAATGGACTTTTCATCCATAAGAATGTTGCCCAATGCTATTGGACTGCTATAAATGATTGAGGGGTTAGGTGCCAGAAAATGAGTCTGACGGTTGAAATTTTTGGTGAAATTAGGTGACTCTTCAAACTGTTCGAGGATTTTGGGCATAACACTCATCGAAGTTGTCTATGGATTCCCCACGATGATCTATTCTCTCTCCCATGTCCATAAACTTTTTTCTGGATGCAATGGAATTTGACAGCCACCCCAAGCTTCTTCAATCCGTCTTTGTTTTGATGCGTCTACATCCGGTTTGTTCATGGCCTCATGAAAATGGTTAATTTAGATTTTATGGACATATCTGATATTTCCCTTGACCAATATCTAACAGCTTCCATGTACTTTGTCATTCTTGCCACTTTGGCTTAAGAAATATTGCTACTTTTCACTCTTGAAAAACTCTTTGGTTCTCGAAGTTCATGAAACTCAGAAGCATTAGTCCACTGCCAAACTTGTGAAAATAATGAATTTGGCAGAACCGTGTCCTTGGACGTCCAATGTCAAAGCTCACCTGTCTCTCCAGAACTAATACATTTGGGGGGATTGAAAAGAATTAGATTTGAATTCCTTGAGAACATACCCTGTCGTCTCACTTGAAGAGTCTACCACGCTTGAATAGGCTAGTTGAGATTCGAGGTTTGCTGAAACTGGAATTTCTTTTAGTTTTTTTTGGCTTTTTTTAGTTTTTCTTTTTCTGATGTGGTGCTCACGTACGCCACATCATCGCCACTTGTCTCGGAAAACATTGATAATGCGATGCAAGCCACCATGTAGAATAGCTATCTTCGACAGAAAGAATATATGTGTCCCACTTGATGGGTTTTTTATTTATTGGGCTAAATCAAGCATATCCGTCTATGTTGAGCCAAGCCTCGCCAATAAGGGAAGGGCTCATAAGGGGTTGTTTGGTAACGTGCCAAACAGTGCTGGATTCTGATTTTTTGTTCCCGAGATCAGTTTGGGATCAGAATCTCATTTGGTAAAAATTTTTTTCCCAAGAACAGATTTGGAGTGGAATTAAGAATAAAAAAAAAAGTTGATTATTGTTCCGGGAACAAATTTGAGAATCAAAACCAACCTTTCTTCTTCTTCCCTTTTGCCATCCCGCGACCATTGTCCACCACCGCTCACTGCTGCTGCCGGCCGCCGCTTGCTGCCGTTCGGCAATGGCGGCCCGCTTAGCCCCGGCGAGGCTCGCCTAGCCCTGCTGATGGCCAGGTGGGCCTCGCCATGGCTGGGCAAGCCTTGCGATGCCCATCCTCAATGAGGCTCACTTGGCCACCAGCGAGGCTCGCTTGGCCCGGCCGATGGCCAGGCAGGCCTCGCCTAGCCCCAGCGAGGCCGGCCTAGCCATCGGCAAGGCTTGGCCGACGAGGGCCGGCGATGCTCTAGTGAGGTCGCCGGCCCTCGTCTGGTTGGTCGCCAGTTCAGTGACCAGCCACAAGAAGAAGAAGAAGAAGAAGAAGAAGAAGAAGAAGAAGAAGAAGAAGAAGAAGAAGAAGAAGAAGAAGAAGAAGAAGAAGAAGAATAGGAGAAAAAGGAAAAAAAGAAAAGAAAAAAAAGGAAAAAAAAGAAAAAAAGTAAAAAAAGGAAAAGAAATTAATTTGGAATAGAATCAATGAGCATGGTACCAATGCAATTCTATTCTAGAATCAGAAATTCTGGACAGTTACCAAATGGTTTAAAATGCTCAGAATTTGTTTCCGGGAACAGAATAAAAAAAAAAATCATTTCTGATCAAAATCTGTTTCCGGGAATAGAATCGTTACCAAACACGCCATAAGAAGAAGATGCAGTTATTTTCTAAGTGAAAATAACTGTTGTATAAATATGAAAAATGAGGAACGTTAATAATATAATAAAAACAATACGATCTTTTCCTTCTCTTGAGATAACAATGTACTCCTTCTTGAAGAACGGAACTCTAAGGCTTTAATCAATTCATCTGAGATTGCAACAAGTACTTAATATGTGGCAAACGAGATATGTCCGTCTTCGTGATATGCCTTTTGTCACGCCCCGATCCTCGAGCGCATGCCTATCCCTCGATGGTTGATAATAAAAATGCGACTTCTCAGGACGAGTTGCCAACCCTTTCATTTTATTGCAGAAGCGAATAACAAATCCCCTAATAGCAACCATCTCGGGATAGAAAAGCAGGACAATAGATTTACAAAACAAAACATGCTTTTATAAACCAACTGAGTCATACACCAAAGTTTATAACCAAAAGACCTCAAGAGATCGACTAAAAAAGAAGCTGTCCTATCTGACCTACTCTTTAGATCATCTCAGCTCAACTCCAGATCCTCCACTCTACGGTCTTGAAAAGTTAAGCCCACGACGAGTTGAGATATAAATCTCAATGAGTTTATGCTTTAAACCCCGATTAGAAGGGTTATACGCTTAGAGCATCCTAACCACACAATCACACAACTACAGAGACTTATCTCATCTTAGATCCCTTCTGCACGTTAGTACAATTCATATAACACATGTATGTAGTAATAACACTCGACCCATTGGAGCGTCTCAAATCACATCTCCGTCAATCACCACATCTCAGTCAATCATACATTCCAAGTGATTACAGCCACACAAGCATGACTTATACTGCGTTTCAATTGATTATGGTCACACAAGCAGATCTATCCGTCACATAGTGGATTTATTCGTCACATAGCAAGTCTATTCGTCACATAGTGGATTTAACTGACACACAGTGGATCTATCCGTCACATAGCGGATTTATCCGTCACACAGTTAGGCGCCATCTCGCTCCATCGAGCACGACAACGTCTACCTCAAGATGGCTTCCCACATAACAGTATCGTTCACCAAACACACAGCGGTGATGAATTCTCTTAACCAGCACACAATTATCCAATCTCGGCTAAGGACATTGTGCTTCGCACTTAAATTCCTCAATTAAAATAATGTCTTGGCCTATTTTATTTGTGTTAAAAATACCCGATAAAAATAATTGTATGTGGGTACATGATCGACTTGAGCAAAAACTATAATATCTTTACTTTAGAAAATCCCACTATTTATACAATGTCTAAAAACATTTTTGGCGTTGTAAACCGACGCCCCAGTAATTTCTAGTTAATTATCGAAATTACTTAATTATGGGATAATTACCCAAAATTACAACTTTCACTCAAATTGCACAATATAGCATTCAATTAAATAAATCAAGCATACCATTGCAATCAGCACGAAATTCCGGTTACCGGCTATCCTAGTATAATTTTTGAAAAATAATAAATAATTAAAAAATTTCTAAAATTAATTAAATAGTTCAATTTAAATACCAAAAATGCAAACTTAGGTCGGAAAAGCTTAATTAAATACCGAAATGGGCTTAAAAAATTCCCGAACCTATTTAGATAAATGATACAACTTATCTAGTCTCTAATTAAGCCGATTTAACCACCTAACATGCATAAATGAGTAATTAAATCACTAATCTAATCTAACTAACAACTTAATCCCTAATTAACTTAAACTAAACACCAATTAAACGTCATTAGCATACTAAGTAGAGTTTAGTGCATAAACTCACTAGATTAGCGAGTTGGTGAGTCCACAGCGACGGCGGTCAAAACTTAGGCCTACGGCGACGCCAACGAGAGTCCGGACCGGGCTACAAACGGCCCTACAAGCTCACGGTTGCTGCGGTCTTGAAGGGGGGGTTTGCTGGTCGCGGCTTGGCTCGGCCGATCAGAGCTATTGCAGCATGGCTTGGAGGCGGGGAATGGGCTGGCTTCAATGCAAAGGACGGTGGGTTGGGCCGAATGGGAGGAGCACGACAAGGAGCAACTTCAACGGGCGGGGCTGTAGGAGTGACTTGGTTGAGCAGATGAAGAATTAAGTGGAGGAGACTACTTCAGTGAAAGGTGTGGGCTGGCGTCTACTGCTAGGGAGAGGGAAAACGGACGAAGGAGAATGGACTCCAGTGGGGGGCTTCTCGTAGACAGGTGACAGCAAAGATGGAGTGGTGATGCGAGTTAACTTCAGTGGAGGAAATCGCTGGGTTGTTGACTCAATGGAACAAAGCAACGAAGAAGAAAGAAGAACACAGGGGTAGTTGGTGTGAAGGCATTGTTGGAGTCAACCGCGGGGAGAGAATTTTGCTGGGTTGACCGAGGGGGATGAAAAAGGATCAGTGGAGTGGCTTTGTGGCAACTGCAAGGGAGATGGAGGTGGAATCGTGGGCTTAGCTTTGGTGGGATGGCAAAGGTGGAGGACGTGTGCTGCGGTGGAGAAGTTGAGTTGCAGTCTTCGAAGGAGGAAATTGAGAGAGAAGCATAACCGAAGGGATCGTGGGAAAAGAAAACGCACGAAGAAGAAAAGGGGAAGCAGCAACGTGTGAAGGAAAGAGGGGGAATGGATAAGAGAGAGGGGACCAAAGTCTTAAAAGTCAAATTAAAATATCTAACACATTTAAAGCTTGGTCTCCTAATTCTTTCTAGCAAAATAAATCCACAAACTATCAAATTTGATGCCAATGTTGCAGCCCCCTATCCATAGCTCCGAATTTCCTCATTTTTGGATTTTAATTTCTTCACGAAATTTCTCAATTCGACGTCCAATTTGATGAAGAAGAAAGCCCATAAAATTTCTGCAAGCTCTCTTTCCTAAATAGCTCGGTTTGGAAGCCAAAAATCCCTTCAATTTGGCCCATCCGAATTTCTGTTCTTTTCCGAATTGTCCGAATCGATTTTCCAAAAAATCCTAAACTCACTGAAAATTCTTCAAAGGATGAGTCGACATTTGTAAAATAAATCGTGATATGATAGATCTTTCAATTTCTGAAATCGGGTTCAAATTCGCGGTTAATTTCAATCTGACGCGATTTTAGCGCATCCTAATCTACTAGGTAGCTTTTAAGAACTTTTCGTGCAATTGACCTGTGGTTGATTATTTTCAAGTTACAAAGTGCATCTTCAACATATTAGTGACTCTCGATTGTCGTGAAAATTTTAAGATTTCAAATACGAACATAGGGTACGGAAATGATAGAAAAATCAGTCTAGTGCCATTTGACAAAAATTTTGCAATTAGGTGTGATTCACTAATCGCATATCTTTATCGAATCGACCTATCACTTGTCTTTAATTGATTTTGACAGTGACGTAATGATCCTTGCAGACTAGCACGGTCGAGTAGTCAATTTCGAGTCGAATTCTCAAAGGTTATTGCATTAAAATATCTTAACGGCTTCGCTTGATAGATTAGTTAACTCGTGAGTGGCCAACTCAGAGAAAAATGCTATAGGCGCATCGATGAAAAGCCCATTTCATCTCATCGAAATCAAACTTGAAAATCAGGATGTTACACTTTTTGATTGGTGTTACATGTTTCTGCATTTGTTTTCGGTATTCAATCGTTCAAGTATCGATTCATCCATTTTCAACATTGGTATCAAAGTAATGTTGTTCATGTTTCCTGATCATTGTTGATATTTATCATTTGTTTTTTATCGAAATTCTGAGAAACGTCGCACGGAAATCTTAACACCTGCGTACTATTCACCTATCCCTTTTGATTTTCCGTGAGTCAAAACTCAATTTTGAAAGTGCAAGTCATAGTTTTTGTCGAGACGAGAAAAACGACGAGTGCTCACCATCAGAGGTCACTAGACGTGCCCCCACGTGCAGCCAGAAGGAGCGGAGTCGTCAACACGTGCGCAGCATGTGCGCATGGTAAACCACAGGCACATGGGCAAGAATCGCACGCGCATGCTCGGCATGCGTGCAATAATCGTCGGTGCGTGCATAGTACTCGCGCTGCATAAGTTTACTCTTTTGCCCGTCTGTTTGTTTTTACGATTATGCCCTTATTTTTTTTTTTTTTTTTTTATCAATCTTACTATTTTGCCCCTCACAGACCTAGCTAACCTATTAACCTGACCTAGTCATCCATTGATTGATGTTGGTTGTTGACCTACCATTGACCAACTATTGACCATCATTGACTATTGATTGATGTTGACCATTGACTATTTCCCAAAAGAAAAAATGGAAAATGTGTTTTTCAACTTTGTTTGTTGTGGAGTATATGTAATCCCTTTCGTTTAGCATTTGTTGTGGTAACAATAATGCATTCTATACACATGCCTATATTCCCAAGAATAGATGAATAGAAGGCGAGACTTAAAGGGCTAAAAACAGAATTAGCTAATTATCGGTGGAATGACGGTGATGTAGTGTCACACATGACCATGGTCAACCAGATAATACAATGGATCATCTGAAATGGTTATCTTATACTAAATTTTCAGAAGGTGTTAGCTTTAATGAACACTGTTCCATCAGAATGATAAGTAGTGTTAGATCGTTTATGGGAGGTCAACGTAGTTTCGGATTATAAAAAGCTTGTAGTAGCTTTTGTGAAATAATACTATAGAATTAAGGCAACAAAGACTTTAACTGTCGAGTTGAATGTCACTTGACGCAGGATGAATGCGCCTTGGAGGAGCCATAAGGGCTCTCCAAAGGTCTATCAATGGTTGCCCAATGTGCTTTTAGAATTCTCTGAGTAATTTACTAAGAGATTAGAAGAAATTTTCCCAATTTATGAGCTATATGAGTATCTTCAAATTTATTTATTGTTTTTCTTAGATTGGTTTGAGATGTTTTAGACGTAAATATTTCTTTCTATATTGATGTTGATATGTTTCCTCTGAATATATTACTTCATGTAAATGATATGCTTAGTTGATGAAAGTTTAGTATTATCTACTGTTGTAAAATATTATATTAATTTATAATTATTTGTGGAAAGTTTAAGAAAGTTTTAGTGACTTTGGTGATGTTATTTTTGCATAAGTAATTATTGAGTTAGGATTTTTGGATGATGATTGGAAACAATAGCAACATTTTGATTTTCAAACCTTATTTAAAATTATTCATTAATATGATTAATTCTTGTAAAATAGATGCATAAATGATAGGCATTAATAATTCGTACATGTATATTTAATATGTTCAAAACCAATAGCTTTGGCAACTAAGAGCATAGTCATTGAGTTGAATAGAGGAGAGAAATTGAATGGCGATAATTATGAGATATTGAATATGAAAATTCAATATATGCTAGAAAAGTAATAAACACTAAAAGCTCTTAACTTAGTTATGGAAGAATTTGAGGATGTTATACACCACATTGAACTAGTGGAGGATTGCCTTATGGCGTTTGAGCGGGAAATAGATATTTGTTGTGTTGTTTTAGCTCAGAAGGAGCTTCAAGCTCCAAGCGCAAGCGCATTGATTCGTTCAAAAGATAAAAATACAAGGGATCAAGTTATTCAAGCAAGAAACTAAGAGTTAACCAACATAAAAGAGGAAAATGTCCTTAAGTGAAGAGAATTTTAACGGTAAAGTGTTACAACTATGGTCAGAAGGATCACTATGCGACTATCGTTAGCCAAAGAAGGTAAACACTCATTGTATGCTTGAGAACTTTGCTTATATATCAAATTATGTATTATTAACTATATCTAATCCTTTGTGGACTATAGATTTAAGAGCAATAGACCATATAGCGAAGGATAAAGAATATTTCATGGAATTCCGATGAGTATTGATTGGAACAAAATGAATTAATATAGAAAACAACTCTAAAGTTGAAGTAAAAGGAATTAGCACCCAACAATTAAATATGCATGGTGGACGTACTTGGTTCATACATTATGTATTATATGCTCCAAAGATTTATTGGAATTTAGTGGCTATGTTAATGTTCATTAAACTTGGTTTTAGTTAAACTTCCATAATAATTATATGGATTTATATTTGAATACAAATTACTATGGTTGTAGTTATTTTCTGAATGGTTTTATTGCATTGGACGTTGACTATGGTAATCTCAATGTTTGTTATTCCCTCTTTACATCCTCTAATTCATATGATAATTATGTGAATATATGACATGCTATACTTGGTCATATTAACCAACAACGTATGAATAAACTAGCCAAAAAGTGCTTGTTGGGTAACATTAAAAAAAATTGATTTGTCCATATTTGAGCATTGTCTAGTAGGAAAAACAACAGGGAAATCATTTGGAAAAAGTTAAAAAAAAAAAAGGGAATAAGTGTATTAGAAGTCCTAAAACTTATCATGAAAATGCAATTGAGTCCTAAAACTTTCAAAAAGTATAATTAAGTCCTAAAACTTGTCACGAAAATTCAATTAAGTCCTAAAACTTTCAAAACGTTTAATAAAGTCCTAAAACCTGTCTCGAAAGTGCAACTGAGTCCTAAAATTTTCAAAAAATGCAATCAATAGAAGGACTTAAATTGAATCACTTTGATAAGTTTTAAAACTTGGTTGCACTTTTTGAAAGTTTTAGGACTTAATTGTGTTGGAGAAAAATCCTTTGATGTTTTAAAGTTTTGTCCAAAGTCTATTATGAAGATTTCCATACTTCAGTGTCAAAATCTAAACACTGCCAGACTTTAGTATCAAAGTCTGTTCTACATCAGAAGTCTGTCCACTTTGACAAATTTCAAACTGAATGCAAGTGAAGGATAAAGACTTATCCAGATAAGGGATTATCTTTCTTTCTTCAAGGGTTCAGTTCATATAGGTTATTTATGGCCTACTAGATGGAAATCACACCTACGAGATTGGTTATCTTAATTGGAATCAATTTAGATACATCAAATCTTTTCGAAAGACAAGTAAATTTGGAAATAATATACTTATGGAAACTAAGATCCTGATTGTATAGGTTCTGATTTTGATCGAAATAGTTGTGCATTTTATCAATGTGCTTTTAGTTCTTTTCCCTGAACTGATCACTCATGGGATAATTAGTCTATCAAGTGAAGCCATTAAAGAATTCTAATGCATTAGACTTGAGAATTCGACCAAGAAATGATTGTTCGTGTGATAGTCTGATTTTCTACTTCTGTTTTCAATTGAATAAATCGGGCTTTTTGTCGATGTGTCTATAGTGCTATTCTCCAAGTTGATCACTCGCGAGATAACTAGACTAGTTGGGGAAGTTATTAAGGAATTTTAATGCAACCGACTTAGGAATTCGACTATGAATCGACTGTTCAACCGTGTTAGTCTACAAGGGTCATTGCGACACAGTCGAAAATCTATGAAGGATCAGAAATAGGTCGATGCAATTGAAATATGTAATTGGGCATGGGTGATTCCATTTAATTACAAAATTTTCGTTTATCGACACTAAACTGATTTTTCTATCATTTTGGTACCTTGTGCTCGTATTTGAAAGCTTGAGCTTCGCACAAAAATTGAGGGTCACGAATGGATTGGAGATGCACATTGTATTTCGAAAATAATTGGCCATGGGTCAATTGCACCGAAAATTCCCAAAAATTACCTGATAGTTTAGATTGCGCTGAAATCACGTTTGATTGAATTTAATTGTAAAATTTATTCCAATTTCAGAAAATTGAGAAAATTAATGTGTCACAATTAATCCCAGGGACGTTGTTGCATCTTTCCAAGAATTATTGAGGACGGGACTAATTAGAGAAAGATATAAGTGCAGCATTCTTTAAAAAAAAAAAAAAAAAAAAAAAAAACAAGGGAAATGTCACTTATTAAATAGGATTTTAGGACATTCAATGTTGAGCAATTAGAGAGGATTTGTAAGTGACTAGTAGGGAACTTGACCCTATTAACTTAAGTGTTAATTTGATAAATAGAAAAGGAGGAAAAGTCTCAACAAGAAAGGAAAATTCTTAAGAAGGCATGTCCCCATAAATTTCACTTCAATCTTCATTTCATTTGGTGGAGATAAGCATAGAAAAGATTGTCGGGTATATGATAGTGATGGGTGAGCCAAAATTCCATGGAAAAATAGGCCAAAAGTAGATGGAAATTTGCAGTGGCAATTTCCAAGCATTTTCCTCTCTCCTTCCTATTCTTTTCCACACGTGGGAGTCCACCGAATGCAGCTCATGTTGGCTGCTTCCATCCAACTTTTTCCCTTTCTTTTTTTATTCTTTATTTTTTTTTTTTCCACCTTCCTTCAAATGTCCAACTAAGGTTGCTGCTGTCTTCACTCATTCACATCCCTGTTTCGCTCTCTTTCTTTTGGTTTTCTCGGCTGAACTGATCCACAAAAAAATCGAATAAGTGGAGACTTGGCTTTTGCTCACCAAACCGGTAGACCCCCGAAACTTCAACCCAATTACCATGATGTTTCTATTAATATGGCTGGGAGTCGGAGCAGTAGCGAAGCTTCCCCTCTAGCGAGAGGAACAACCGACTAGCCAAGCTTCACGTGTTCCTCCTAAAAAAAAAAATCCGTGACTCTGTGCTGCTATGGTGGTCGCCTAACGACACCTCCATCTGCTGTTCCGGCTTCAACTCACCATCAAAGGGCTCAAGGTTTGTCCTTGTGCTGTCGTCCTGCCACAAGTGAGGACCGCTGTTAGTTCTAAACAAGTAAGTTGTCTCTAACTCTAGATTAGGGGTTGAGTACATAAATTATGGGTTTCTATGTAGATGAAAGATGTAGATGAAGTTATATATGGATGGATGTTGGTTAGGGATGTTAGGATAGACATAGAAAAGCTTAGATAAGGTTTAGAGAGCAAGACAACTACCGTGGGTGAAGTTTCGGATAAGAACAAAAGCTGATTTCTAAAATAGTTTCTAGGCCGTGGGAGTTTTGCTAATTTTGTAGACAACGGTGTGTTGCGATTTTGAAGAAATTTCCTCCTGAAGAAATGTTGTAGAAATCCTAAATAATAACATATATTTTTCTCAGAATTTTTAGAGTTTAAAAAAATGACGATTTTCATGACGTTATCCTTGAAACAGTAATTCGGACAGTTCTGTAAACCGTGACCTGTTATGATTCCGAGGGCTATTACTGACCTTTAGAGGTCGAATTTCCAATTGGTTTCTTCACTAAAGTTGTTCGTTACAACTTCTAGTTTAACATACTCGAATTTCAAATCAAACGGACCAGATTTAAACCCAAAACCGAACAGATTTCGATGAGTTAGGCTCTTTGGAACTGGATCCGATTTTTGTGCTGGATAGAAAGAATTTCTAGGCCAAATCCAGAGGGATCTGGTTCTCGGCGTCTTCATGAAAAATGTTTTTTTATGTGTTTTCTAGCACGTGTCCAAATTTGAGAATTTTTCGAGCTCATATGAGTGGGTTTCTAATTTCGAATTTGGGAGAGCGTTATTGGGTAGTTTCCTATCAATTTGGGTTAGTAAGAGTGTATGCTTGTGTTGAAGTATTCTTGCTGTAAAATTGCCCAATTGATGCTATGAATGTTATGTGTAAGTGATTATTGAAGTGTAATATTGATTATATGCATTTATGACATGAGATTCCGTCACGAGCCTTTGGGGCTGGGCGATGCTCATTCTAGAATGCCCATGTCAACGGATGCCGGTTGCAATGATGTTGGACTGATGCTTCTAATCGAAATGTCATCTAGATGTAGATGTTGCCACGCTCGATGGTGCGAGGCGATACTCGATTATGTTGGAAGACTGTTATCTGTGTATTGAAATCATTTGTAACACATGAATGGGTGAAAGTGAGTGACCTAATTAAAAGACGGAACTGTGTGATGCAGTATGGGACGTGCCATAACGGTTTAATCTGGTAATTGGGGGCCGTGTAATTATGTTGATATTTATATCCTTACATATGTACATGTTAAAAGTATTTTGATGATATATGATCTCGATATCTTATGCATAATTTGATTAACACTAACATGCAGGAAAGTACTGGTATTAAGAAAGGGTGAGAAATGCGATTAGATTGCATGTTGAGTGTACCCTTCTTTTAATCTGGATTTAGGGGATTAACTTGCTAAGATGTGATCTCACCCCTTAGTGGGCTAATATTTTCAAATCCCTAGTTGGAGAGTAGACAGGCAAGAGGTAGAGGTCTACAGGCAGTGGAGTACGGATGCCTTGGTAGTTTTTGCTAGATAGTGACGAGTATGCCGTCAGGTCTAGATAGTGGGTGACCACTCACCCTAGTCTATTGAAGAGTCTGGCAGGGTTGTACATAGAGACCTAACCTCATAGGCGAAGAGCTCAGAGCATAATTAGCCTAGGAGCTTTTCATTTTGAAACACTTCATGTTTTGTTAAACTCTTCTGTATTTGAATGCTATAGTAAGAGTAAGTGCGATTTGTAATACGTGTATGGTTCATAAAAATATAATCCTATGTTTGCTATCTCATTTCTGTGTTGTTGGGAGAATATGATTTCGCTTCCGCACGTTTGATAAACAAATGGGTTGGCAATGGGTTTTGGGATGTTGTAAAATTTTATATCGACCACGGATGGATGTGCATGTGCTCGGAGTCGAGTCATAACAGTTCGACCGTATAAATCTACAAGATATCATTATGACACAAAAAATCGATTAGAAATCAGAGATAGGTCGACTTGACAAAGGTATGTGATTTAGTGTGGGTGATTCCACCTAATTGCAAAATTCTCATTGAACGACACTAAACCGATTTTTCTATCATTTTGGTACCCTGTGTATGTATTTGAAACCTTGAGATTTCTACGACAACTGAGAGTTGCCAATGTGTAGAAGATGTACTTTGTGGCTTGAAAATTAATCAACCATATGTCAAATGCACGAAAATTTCTAAAAACTACCCAGTAGATTAGAATGCGCTAAATTCACACCGAATTGAAATTAACCAGGAAATCGAACCTGAATTCAAAAATTGGAAGTTTTGTTGTGTCACAAATCATTTTCAGAACGTCAACTCATCTTCGAAAGATTTTTCTACGGACAGTTTTTCGGCAAAATAATCAAAGTATGATTAATTTTATTCGGAAAAATTGGTAGGCTCGCTTTTGGTCGTACTTTTGGTATTCAAGATGGTTCTATGGTTAAGTAAAATTATGAATTGAAGTGTGGTGACATTGGATTAATTTATGGATTTCAATTTGGTTCAATTATAAGAGAATTGAAAAAAATGTGATATATAAGATTTTGAATTCGTATGCCACGGCGGAGGAAGCAATTGGACCCATTGGAGGATTGTTGTGAAAGCTTGGTGCGAGTAGAAGATGACCTCATGTGAGGTCATGGAGGGCCATGTGAGAGAGAGACTAAAGAGAGAGAGAAACCGGTTCCCCCTTCTCTCTTTGCTGCTCCTGTCCCTGCCTCTCTCCATCCTCTTCTTCTTCTTCTTCGCACACCTCAACGGCCAGAGAGATCGCCGGATCCAGCTGAAGCAGCAGCTAGCAGTGCCGCTCGTTGCCATGCGCCACCGTGACGCCGTCGCCCTACCCATGCACACCTCCGCCTCTCTCCTCCATCTCCAGTTGCTGCTCAACGTCCCAACATATCTGAGGAGATGTCGTAGCAGCCAGCTAGTTGCTGGACCGCCGTCTCACGCCTCTGCCCTCCGCCATTTGCCGCCGAGCTGCATGTCGTCGCCTCGCTGCTGCTCCGCACATCTTGGCCTCCCTCTCGCCCGACTCGCCGTTCCAGCGAGCTGTCCAGTTCGTCCCAGCCATTGTGGACCACCGCTGGAGCTCCTACCATCACCGTCTAGGTCCGATTCGGCCTCCTCCATCCATCTTGGCCCTTGCTCGCCTCAACCCAAGCCTCCCCCTCACCTTTCTCGGCCTCAACCGCAGTGGACAAAGAGCTGGAAAAATGGGTATGGCAGCAACTATTTGGCCCGTTTTGGCCGTCTTCCTAACCTCGGAAGCTTTGCCCGCATTGAGGAAAGTTATTTCCCTCAACGTTCTCGTCGTTTTGGTCTGATTGGTTCGTTAATAAGGTGAGTTTAGCTCATAAACCTTGATTAGAGGGTTAATGATGCTTTAGGTGTGCTTAGCTTAAGTTAAGTGAGATTAGGTTAGTAGATTAATTTATTTAAATGTGGATTAGATTAAGGGGTGTGCTTAGTTTAGTATATGTTTAATTAAAGTTAAATGGATGTTTATGTTATTATAATGTTGATTGGACTTTAATTAATAATTTTGAATTAAATATGTATTTCGAAATTATATAATTATTTAATAATATATTATTATTCGAAATTATTAAAATATTATTATTTAATTAATTTTTGGAATAAATTTAATTATTTAATAAATTCCAAAAATTAATTCAGGACCTTAAATTCTTAGAATTTCGCGCTGATTGCTGCTATATATTCATATTATGAATTTGATGATTGGATATTGCAAATTGAATGTTAATTGTAAAAAATAGGGACTTTATTCATAAAATCATAGGTGTTGGGTTTTGATACCAAAATTGGATTTTAAGGATTATATTAAATGGTGAGGCTTGAAAAATTGAGATATTAGTTTTCTAGTTCGAAATTAACGTGTCCCCACACACGTGAATAATTTCTTGGATATTTTTAATATGAAGAAAAGAGGCCTGGATCACTATTTTAAATGGAAGTATTGAATGAAATGTAAAGTGTCCAGGGTCGAGTATGAATTTGTTGTATGTTAATTAAAAGGAAATTGTCATGAGCTTTTGAGCTGAACTTGCCCCTATATGGGAGGTCCCTTACAAAGGGCTCGGGTCACAGTTGATTTTGGGCCTATATTCCTTCGGGAATGCCGTCGACGTAGTGACGAAATCGTGCTCCAAGGTGGGGAGGTGATGCCTGGTATTAATGTTAATAGATAGTCGAATTGCGAGTAGGCTATGCCATTGTGTAGCAATAAATAACAATTGGAATGCATGCTGAGTGTTGCTGATGAGCCGGATTATGGGACATATAGTAAATATCTGGTCTTATAATCAGGACTCCTATGGTTGTTGATTATGTGAAAGTGATTGCACTCTATTTGTTTAAGTTCTTATTATTACCTGTGATTGAGTGATATGAACTGTACTAACCTACAAGAAGGAAATAAGGCGATGTAAGTCTTCTATGTGTTGTGGCTAGGCCACATTTGGGTGTATTTTCTTTCTAATAGGGGTTTAGGGGGTGAACTATTGAGATAATGTCTCACCTCGTTGTGGGCCAATAGTTTCAGGTCTCTAGTGGATGGAGTGGCCCAATCGCTTTGGTTGGCATTGAGGAGTTGCGGAGGTGAAGTCAAGGAGGATTGGAGGACGTGTCTGACTTGTAGGTTGTAGGATAGTTACTTTTTAAGAGTCGATCTTTTGTAAACTTTTGGCTATAGGTCTTTGTTTGTAACACCGTTGATTTATGAAAATGTTATGTTGTGGAATTGCTTCTTGCTTTTCTATCCCGTGTTTTATTGTCAGGGGTTTTATAACACGTTTCCGCATGTGCATTTAAAATGAATAGGTCAGCAATGCGTCCTAGGAACGTCGCACATATTTGATCGACCGTAGTGGAATGTTCGCACGCTTGGGGTTCGAGGCGTGACAAACATGATTAATGACCTTTCGTCACAATTTTCAAACAGCTAGAGATCTCCTTGATTGATTTTGTCAAACGGGTTGATTGGAAGAATTCCTTTGGAAAGTGCCAACGGTCGAGAAAACACGAAGGAGTATTTAAGGAGACCTCTCCAATCATTCGATACTGTGTGTGAAAGAGAAATCCCAAAATCTGAAGCTTCCCAATTTCTCATTACTTCCTATACTGATCTAAAAGTTGTATTCAAAAGAGAGAGACTTATAGTGTGATTTCGTGAGAGAGCTGTAGAGACTCTCCACTGAGAAGTTGAGATCACCAGATTGTAAATTCTCTTTTGATTTACAGTGGAAACAAGTCAAGAGGCTATCGGTGTGGGAGAGTGGACGTAGGCTTGATCTAAACCGAACTACTATAAATTCTGTGTTCTTATTCTCATCCCTGAACTCATTTATTTTGTTCGTAGCTCTATTCAACTGCTAAAGTTTGAACTCGCTCAAAATCTGTTGTTTTTTAAACTCAGTTCTAAAAGCAAAATATTTCTACTGTTCTTTGCAAAAGATTATTTTCACACATATTCACCCCCTCTAGGTGTTTACACTAGTCCTTTCAAATTGTACTTTGTGACAAGTTTTAGGACTTAATTGCACTTTTAAAAAGTTTTAAGACTTAATTGCATTTTCATAACAAATTTTAGGATTTCCAATGCACTTATCCAAAAAAAAAAAAAAAAAAAAACTGAATTTCATTTACAATTAATCCATTCGACATCTTTGGTCCAATAAATGTGAGAGGAAGGCATGTGACTGTTTATTTCATCACATTTATAGATGATTTTACTCAATTTTGACATTTCTATTTGATTTCTCTTAAATCTGAAACATTGAGTTATTTCAATAAGTTTATGAGCTTGGTAGAAAATCAATTAAATAAGAAATAAAAGTATTGAGATATGATCAATGTTGAGAATATCTATTTGAAGAGTTTATAAATTTATGTAATGAAAACGGAATAGAAAGACAATTGTTTATTCCCTATATTTTTCAACAAAATAGTGTTGCGGAAAGGAGAAACAAAACTCTACCCGAAATGATTAGGTCAATGATGGCTCATATTAACTTACCTATCACCTTTTGAAATGATATTTTATCAATTGCTGCCTATATACTTAATCGTGTGCCTTCCAAATTAATTACTTCCACTCCATATGAGTTATGTTGCCTATGCTCATGAGCTCTTTCACAAGTATGAGAAATTAGGTCCCAAAGACAAGAAGAGTATTTTCTTAAGATACTGAGAACACTCGAAATGATATATATTTATAGATGAGTAGGAAAGTGAGAGTATAACTGAATTTGGATAATGAGATGTCGCATTATTTATTTATTTATTTTGATGACCCAGGGAAACCCGTACAGCTGGCAGCCGGCGGGTAAACCCTGGGGCCGCACGAGGGAACCACCACCTCATGCAAGCATTTAAGGCACCAAGCGCCTCCGCTGGGTTTCGAACCCCTCACCTTGAGGGCAAGGATCAACGGAGTTTTATCCAGCGGAGCCACCGCGGCGGGTGGTATGAGATGTCACATTATTAAAGAATGAATTTCTCAAGAATGGCGAAATAGGTGAGGACTACTCCCTATTTGAAACATTGGATCAAGATAATTAACTTAATAGAGTTCATCCAAATGGAAGTAATATGAGAAATGAGAAATTAAATTCGACTCAATATCAATTACAATCACTTGATAAGACGATAATCGTTATCATCTAATCCAAGTGAGAGCATAATGAAGAATAATGTGCAAAGTGTATAATCTCTCGTACAACGAACAAGTGGTAAAAGTAATCCCTATAGATATTTGACATTGAAGGGGAAACTTTTATGGTTGCTCAATAAGATGAAGATGAGTCAAGGAATATAAATAAGGCTCTAAATTGTCATAATAAGGAAAAATGGATATATACAATGGAAGATGAAATTGAGTTAATGAAGTCAAACCATATCTAGGAATTGGTTAATCTTCCAAAATGACACAAAACCATTGAGAACAAGTGAATTCTCAAAATAAAGTGTAAAGTTGATGGCTCAATAGAAAAAATAAGATTCGTCTTGTGGCAAAGGGTATAATTAATAGGAAATAATTTTGATTATGATAAAATATTTTCTCTCTTAGTAAGAGTTACCTCAATTCGCCTTATTTTGGCAATATATAAAAACTGTTTTTTTTTAAAAGAGAATTAGAAGAAATTTATGTGGAATAACCCGTTAGTTTTATTTTGAAAGGCTAAAAACAAAATGTATGTCAACTTTTCATATCAATATATGGCCCTAAGTAGTAATCATGACAATGATATATGCCATAATGGCATATGCTTTTACAATGATTAATGAAGACCATTATGTATATATCAAAAGATCCAAAGATTAATTTGTGATTATATCATTATATGTTGATGATATACAAATTGTCGGAATCAATATAAAGTTTGTTAATGTTGTTAAGAGTTGGTTATCTTCCAATTTTGAGATGAAAGACATGGGTGGGACTGCATACATTCTTGGAATTAAGATTTTAATGGATCATTTGAAGAGATTATTGTCTCTTTTACAAGAGACCTATATAAACAAGGCTCTTGAACGATTTTGTATGCAAGATTACAAACCTATAGATACTCCTATTGCAAAAGATGAATAATTGAGCCGTATATTTTGTCCAAAAACTCCACAAGAGAATGAACAAATGAAATATGTTCCTTATTCTAGTACTGTTGGAAGCTTAATGAACGCTATGATGTGTACACAACCTTACATATGTTTTATAGTTAGAATAGCAAATAGATACCAATCTAATTTTGGCCAAATACATTGGAAAGTCGTCAAAAGAATACTAAGATATTTGAAATGAATTGCTGATTATAAACTGAGTTCTCAAGGAAAAGATCTACAGCTTGAAGGCTATTCAGATGCTGATTGGAGAGGAGACTTAGATGAAAGAAGATCTACTTCTAGATTTGCTTTCTTACTGAATAATGGTGCAATATCTTAGAGTAATAAGAAAGAAACATGTATAGCCTTGTCCACGATAGAAGCTAAGTTAATGGCATTATCAGCAATAATATTAGAAGGTATTTGGCTTAAGAGATTTTTTGATCATTTAAGTATTGTTAACAAAAAAAAAAAAAAAAGAATGTTGCAAACTCACTGTTGGTTAATTGTGATAGCTAAGTAGCAATAGTATACACCAATGATCCAAAATATCATGATAAGATCAAATATAAAAATACAAAGTATAATTTTGTTAAAGATATGGTTGTACGAAAAAATGTGAACTTATAGTACATATCTACGTATTGAATCATAACAGATCCTATAATGAAGCTTATACCTAGATATGTGTTCTATAGTCATATAAAATCACTAGAACTGCGTAGAGGCTGATGTACTGAATATTATAATTTTCCTAAATGTTAACATTTAATGAAGTTATCTTTCATTATTAATGCCAATGATTTATGTTTGACATTTATGCATTTTAATGCTTAGTGCATCATATAAAATTGAGAAAGTATGTCAGATATATAAGAAGTTAGCCCACTCACACGGGTAATTGCTTGTATTTACTATGTGATAAATAGAGATGAGATAGTTTTTAAGTTTATTATTTTAGGTAATAATCAAGAGTTCAAGCTTAAAATATAAATGTAGTTGAGTGTTAAGATGTAAATATAATATTTACTCTATTTGAAAGTAAAATAACCTACATATTACTTTATTTGTCTTTGATGTCAAATGTGAGTTCTTATGGATTTTTGAAGGAGTGGATACGTGAACTCAAGTTAGATATTAAGTATGTTTAAACTATCATCTGTATGGTATTAAAATTGAAGACATATGTTCCATGGAAAATGAATTAATACCGTAATAAGTATTTCACACTATGTATATATGAGACAACTAATAAGAGTGATAAAAGTTGTTATCTCAACTTTTATGCCGTGGAGACTCTTTAGGAAAATAGTTTCCCAATTAAGTGCTCTCATGACTCTTACTTATTCTCAAGAATTCTATTCAATATTTGCTATTTTAGAATGTTGTCAATGATCATGAATTGATTTGATTTAATGGGACATTTCTAGAAAAACAAGTTCAACTGAAACTAAGAGTTTCAAGGAAAGAGAAAGACTGAGTTTGAGATATCACATTCTAATTTTGCATTCATTGGTCGATCAATTATGATTATTTTTGGATAATTATAATTGTGAATACAATATATCATTACTAAAAGGAGATCAATAGAAATATAAATGTGATCAATCAATTTATAATATTGCATATTATATTTACTTGAAAACATGATGTCCATTTTGAGCTGCTGTATAATCCTAATAGATATATGGCAATGAGCTCTCAAAGTATAATGGTCGCACAGATTATTTATTAGTATGAACATTGAAGAGAGATGAAGAAAGAGTTTTATTCAGCCCACCATGTGCAAGTGAGATATGATAGGTTTTTTTATTTGTTTGGCTAAATCAAGCTCATCTCCCCATGTTGGGCCAAACCCAGCCTATAAAAGAAACACTCATGAGAGAAATGAGCAATTATTTTTTAAGTGAAAATAAATGTTGTATAAATATGAAAAAGGGGGAACGTTTAGAATAAAATAAAATTAATACGTTCTTTTCCTTCCCTTGAGATAACAGTGTACTCATTCTTGAAGAATGGAACTCTAGGGCTTCGATCAATTCCTCTAGGACTGCAACAATACTTAATATGTGGTAAACAAAGTATCTCCATTTTCGTGATATATCTTTTGATCGGTTTTACATGTTTCTAGGCATGTTTTCGCGTTTTTTTTTCGGTATTCGATTGTTCAAGTATTAGTTCATCTTTAAGGAATCCGTTTCCAACACCACTAATACAAGGTAGAGGTTTTTTGTGACAAAACAAAAATTGTTTTTTGTGAAAAAAAATTGTATTGGTTTCACATTGTATACTTTAGTTTTCTCCGGAATCTATTAAAGATTTAGGGACTAAAGTGTTAGCTTTGTCGACTACTGTAAAAATTCCAATTTCTCCATTGTTAGAGATACACAATTGTTATTCTTTTGTATAGAGCGTGTGGGCTTTGGCGAAATTTTTTCATGAAAGTTTTGTTAAATGTCTTTGAGTCCACTCTATAATAGAGAGATAATAGCATTAAAGGAGCTATTAGATCGATTTTTTTTTTAATTGTATCCATAACATGACTAAAAAAATACCCAAAAAAGTAATGAGTAAGGAATGAATGAGGTATTACTTTCATTTTAACTCATGGAATTTGGAACTGGAGCAAAATTAATGATACTCATAAAGATATGTCTAGATGGAGTGTTTATAACATTTGATTGTTTCATTGAAAATCAACAATTGAAAAGAAATTTTCTTGATTTTTTACATTTGATATGTCTTGTGTTTCATCAAAAATCAACAATTGGTGTAGCTGTAACCAAAAGTTGTCATTGTGATATCCTTTTCATACGTGCTTGATGAAAACAGATTATTTGTTTCATTGTGCATTGCTGAAGCCCTAAAAAGAGTTCTTGAATCGGCTAAGGAAGACGTCCTTGAGACATCTGAAACATGATCATCACAATAATGGACTAGAAGAGGGTTGGGGTGTGAATTGAAAAAAAAAAAAAAAAAAAAGAAGACTGGAAATCTTTCAAGAGAAATCATAAAATTTTGGGAATGTGGCCAAATCTTGGTGAAGGGAAAGAATTGCGTGGGGTTTCAAAACAGAAAAAGAAAATAAAAGAATCGATTGGAGAGTGGACGATATTTGCAAGTATTTCTGAATATAGCATGCTTTTTTCATCAAAGACGACAAAACATATGTGGTTATCATGTGGAATGATTGTAATTGTTAACCTCACACTGCAATAGGAGATGATAATAGGTTTTGGATCCATAACTAGGTTCAAGAATTTGGAAGGTACACAATTGTTGAAGAATAAACTCGTGAGTTTAGTTGGGTGTTGATTTATGGGAAAGCCCTGAAACTACGAGAGAGAGAGAGAGAGAGAGAGAGAGAGAGAGAGAGAGAGAGAGAGAGAGAGAGAGAGAGAGAGAGAGAGAGAGAGAGAGAGAGAGAGAGAGAGAGAGAGAGAGAGAGAGAGGTAAAAGCAATGAAAACTTTTAACTTTACCACAATAGAATTTCCTAGTCACTGCAATGCAAACTTTTTCACAGAAGCAATCAAGTACATTCAAGTCGTTTCTCCTGCTATGTTTGGAAAAGTTTTCTAGGTGGGTGTGAAGAAAAAGAAGGTGCAGAAAAGATATTCCATGTTGGTTGGAATCACTCCAAAATGGACTATGATTTTAGTGATTGGTACATTGTTTGATAGATTTAGAACGAAATTCAACTAGCTTGTTCATGTGTAAGATCTAGGAAATCATTGACCGTCCCTTTTAATGTTACTCAAGCATTTGGTTGGCTCATTGTCAAAGAAAAAAGAAATGGATTTCCATTGATTTATTCCATGTCATAAAATTCCGCAGAGCCGCATTCATTTGCTAATTATGAATTTACTGTTTGGTACATTGTTTGAAAGATTAAAATGAAATTAGGATTAAAATGAAATTAGACTAACTTGTTCATGTATATGATCTAAAAAATCATTGAACTTCCACTCTCTATTGGGCGGTTAGTGAAAGCTTGCACGTTTGTCATTAAGGGGGTGCCGTGAGATAGAGGAGCGTCCGAATTCTAGTGAATGACTAGTTAAAGCTTACACATTTATGTTGATTTTGAGCTTCCATACTCATGTGAAATTCAAATTGTGGAGTGAGTTGGACTTAAAATATTAAAGATGGCCAATCTATCTGATTCAATTCAATTGGCAATTTAAAGAAAGTAAAAGTAATTAGCGTCGAGACCTACTATTTCCATTTGGAGGGGAAAGGGTACATAGATTTAAGGGTATTGCCCAAATGATGAGCTTAAGGCACTTGATTAGACATGAGCCCTCCCAACTCTTACTTCGCTCGACATTGGAGTATTTAATGTTAAATGAAATTGACACTATAAGTATTCTCAAATATGTCACCACTAGCCTATTAGAATTGGCTATAAACCATGCAAAGTATGAGAGTATACCTCACTTCTTACACAACTAGAGTATTTAGAGTCGAAAACTCAATTAAACTAATTAAGCAACTAGTGTACTTTCATCACCTAATCTTGTGCAACAAGATGTTTATCAAGTTGGATTGATTTTTAAGCCTATCCATTAACATGTAATGTGAACATGTAGGTGTGCAATAATTAAAATAGCAATCAATAACAAAGGAAGTATTAAATAAATTGCAAGAAAAAAAAAAGAATCTAACACTAATAGATAAGAAAAATCACATTCCTAACTAGACTAAAGGGAAACAATAATCAATACATTGAGAACGTTTAATCCAATGATAATCGAAATAGAAATGTGCAAAAAATAACATAGCATTTGTCTTTAAGAATATTCAAAACTTTATTTCTAAACTTTAAAAGCTTGTTCAATTTCGAGCGCAATTTTTTATCAAGAATTTTCATACATTTTAAGGGAAAAATACTCCAAAGTTATTTTTAACCTTTTTCCTAAGAAAATAAATATTTAGAATTTTTAATTTTTAAAATATTTTCAATTAAAAAAAATTTTCGGTTTTTGATTTAAATTATTTTTTAAAATAAAATAAAATATTCCCTTAACCTAGCCCGAACGAGAGTTGTTATAGTCTTTCCAGCTTGGGCCTCGGACGCAAATCGGGCTATTACACTAGGCCTTTCCTTCCAACAAGGCCAATCTGATAAGGAACAGATTCAGCCCAAAGAGTTATCACATGTAACCTCAAGCCCACCACGGTTGAATTAAACCTGAATCTGACCAAGCCCGCCCAAGGTACTCAAACACGTCTTTCTTTTGTTCTCTGTCGTCTACGCCCGCTCACATTCCCAGAACTCCAATTTCTTCACCGCATCGTTCCCCAACATCAAAACTCCTTCTTCTCTCTTATTTCAATATTAAGGTTTTTGGGGAAAAAAGAAAAAAAAGAAAAAACGCACACCAAAGGGAAAGCTCACTTGTTGACAAAGCTCTCAAGGCACTAAGCCAAGGCTCACTGTTATCCACCACCCCGTAGCCACGACAGCCCAGAAACTAATGGTCGAACTTTAACTCTAGCGGCGCTAGATCAAAATCTCCGACCACCATCGTCTATCGCTTACCATATGTCGATCTAACACCGCCGGGCCATCACTAACCACCACAGTGGCTTACCACCGAAAAACCAAATTCGCTTCCAACATCTACCATCACATTGGCCACTCATCTCGTTCAATGGAGGAGACGCAGCATATATCAAACAAAGTGCAACGCAGTGACTTCATCGTCAATGAAAATCAAGTTTAACAACTAGTGAACGAACAAGCCACATCAAGACGCACCTTCAGATTCCAACCAAAACAGAAGTCATTTCTTAAACACTTCTTAAAAACATTTCGTCGAGCAAGTCTCAGGCGTTTGACTAAAAGCGATATGGCATGTCGATGACCCAATACTTTGGTGTCGAGTTCATCCTACATCAATCAATCAAAGGACATCTTAAGTCGATGAAAATATTTTAGACAGATCCTTGACATTCTTTCACAGAAACAAACCAAACCTCGTTCTCATTTTCACGACAACACTAACTGAGGCATTGTATCGACTATCGAGCATTTAAAGCACACTCGCTGAAAGAGAGAAAAACCAAACTGACAAGGCTCAAACTTGCGCCCAAATTTGCGACCATCAACAAGCAACACTCTAAAATAGCAGCACACAAACAGACGGGGACGGGACTCGCGCGAACCGGACAACAAAGCGAGGCAAAACAGGGCACAAAAATGGAGAAAAGCAGAGGGCGGTCGGCATGCTCCCTACCTGGCTCGACGGTGGCGAATGGGGGCGAGCTCGATAGATCGGACTACGTCCGGTCGCCCCGCAAGCCCCCCGAACCGGGATCCTTGGGAAATCAACAAAACTCGAAACAAATGAAAAAGAAACAAACAGAAACCTACCGTGGGGAGAGGCGCGCGTTGGCGAGGGTCGGCGGCCGAGGTCCAAGCGCGGCGGCTACTGGAGGAGCCCTTCACTCACAGCCTCAGTCTTCGCTCTCTACTTCTCGCTCTCTCTCTCTCTCACTCTCTCCCCCGTTCTCTCTTCTCCCCCAATCCCCCTAGGCTCGCTCTCCTCTCTCCCTTTTAAGTTGCCCAGCGCGCGTGGCGTCGCCAGCTACCCCTGCCGGCCTGATCCCCGACCGGACGTCTTCGTGCGACACTCCCTGCAGTTGTACTGTTCCCCATCATACCAGTGTCCTCGTCGCGCTCCAAAGGGTGCAAGGGAAAGAGAGGGAAGAGATGAGCAGTGCACAGGCCGGGCCGGAGGGAGAAAGAAAAAGAGGAGAGGAAGGAAGCTGGGTCGAGCCGAGAAAAAGAGAATGAGCCGACCCACACGGAAATTCAACACGAAAACAAAGGCGGAGAAGCCTCACGTGCCAAACTCAATAACCAATTTCGTACATGCAAAATTTGTCCCTTTTCCTATTCTCTAATAAGCATGGGCGTATTACTCAAATCATATTTACTAATCAATTTCAAAATTAGGAAAAGCTGGAATCGGCTTTGCACCTGCTTAAATTCTTGTTTGGAAGGTGATTCCCATTTTGTCAACAAAAAAAATAAATTGTACATCACAAAATAACAACCATGAACAACATCATAGAGCATGCATTATTAGACATCACACTCGTCACTTACATGAATCGTATTGATTCATAAAAAATGTCTGCGTGTACATGACCTACATCTAATTTACAGACAATTCTTACAAGCATAGAAAAAAGAAAACATATATTTTCAAAAGTGTCTTAATATTCTCCAAATTGAGGAATGTTAGAACGAATTTTGGTATAGATGTAGACCAATTGATGTTGACACCTGAATTTTTGTTAATAAATTGAGTACACGTCTTTCCTAAGAAAATAAAACATACATATATATTAATATATAGTGAGTATCAAAGGAATGAGGCTATATATAAAACCCAGACCCATCGGGCTCATCTCACACGACCCAAGACCGTTAGGTTCTTCAGCCCAAAAGAAGATATGTAAAATGCCTACCGAGCCTCAAGTCTTTCTAGGTTACTTTCGCAAGGAAGACAGAGAGAGGGGCATGCACCCACGAAGAGCACGCCGGCACGGCCAAGAGAGAGAGGTGGAGTAGGTGGAGGAGGCGGCATTCACGGAAAGTTCACCTCCATCGTCCCGGCGTTCTTGATGCTTTCCTCGTATCGAGAGCGCAGAGCCAAAAATCACGCCAGTTGTTTTGGGATTCATTAGTGAATGCAGGGTAGTGGATCGGCTGCAAATTCAACTCCATCAAGGCATCACCGTCTGAACTCCATCCACTAGATAGATTGTAAGCACGTAATCTGCTTGACTTGAAAATTTGAATAATTGTTGAGATATATACATTATCTTGGCAGAGGCCAAGGGGTGAGAAAGAAACTCGCACACATAAATGTTTGATGCGATTGGTTGTGCTTGTTTGATGGTATTACTATTTCCGAGTCTTGTTAGGTTGAAGTCCATAATTGTTGGCAGGGCCTGAAATGATTGACCAAAATAAAGAGGAAGAGGAGCTCGAAGGCAATCCTAAGCATGGAAACTAAGCCGGAATCCGAGTTCGACATGCTTTTGAGTTTTAGGGGAAGCGACACGTGCCTAAACTTTACTCATTATCTTTACCGTAGCATGGTACATGCGGGGATCCGCGTTTTCCTCGACAGTGAAGAACTCGAAGATGGTGAAAAAATTAATGAAGTTTTGAAGGCAGTGAATGAGTCTCGGATCTGCATATCCATCTTCTCTCAAAACTTTGCCTCCAGTTCATGGTGTCTCTGTGAGGTAGCCCGCATGGTAGAATGCATCTCGAAATCAGATCCAAAGAAAGAGATCATCCCCATTTTCTATGATGTGAAGGCTGATGATGTGAAGCTCAAAACCAATTTATACAAGAAAGCCATACTTGAGCAGAAGGAGAAGGTTGGCTCTAATGAATTGGAGCGATGGGAAAGTGCCCTTGTCGAGATTGGAGGTAGAATTGGACAGGAACTTTTGGGCAAACGGTAAATTTCCTCACATGGTATCGAGTTAGTAGGTCCTGAGTTGGAATTTTCCAAGCCAATATTTGCCTCTCCAATCGCATATTTATATGCTTTAGGCTAAGGTCAAAGGTTAGCCTATACTTAACAGAGAGTGTTAGAATATTTTAATAATAATTAAATAATAAAATAAATCTTCATCTAATAGTTTAAACTTTTAGAACATTCAGCAGTGTCCAGCAAAACTTCACATAATATCAAAGTTAGGGAGTCTTGAGTTTGAATCTTCCTAACCTTACGAAGAATTTTAATTTCAACCCCAATTTTTTTAATAATAAAGTTATATTTCCTGGAAAGTAGAAACAGAAAATGGGCAATAGTTTCTCAGAGATGATGTTGAAGCGCTAAGCCTTTTGTTCGGTGGTCACGGCTTCGCACAAGAAGATTTAGCTTGTCTGAGGTTCCCCTGATATTAACTACTTGTGCTTGATTGGTGCTATGCAAAAGAAATAAAATAAACGGAGCTTCAGTAATCAGTTAAAAAAAATTAGAATTGCATCTAATTGAGGACATGGAAAGAGGCCCTAATTGACGTCGCAGCTATGAGGGGGTTCTTGAAAACTAACGGTGCTCTGCTATTTCACCACTAAATGTGAGATACATAAGTCATTCAACTGAACTTTACAAAAATAGAGTTCAATTCAACTATAAATAGAACTTTCGTATCCCAAAAACTAAGAATAGAAAAAATGGTACAGAAAAGGAATGGAAAAGATTTAACTGACGAGAGAAAGTTTGATTTAAGTTATTCTGTAAACTAGGCTTAATTTGTTGCAAAACAGAGAAAAGCTTATTGTAGATTAGAACAAGATAAAGATCATTCCGATTTGAGTCCACTGTTGACGAAACACAGTTAAATATATTCGTTACAAAGGTGTGTGAGTTTTCGTAGGACTTTTTAAATGAATGTTCGAGGTGTCTTTAGGTCCTCTGCAATACATAGAGGAACAATTCCAAGATTCTGCAGCCATAAAAAAGATTGACACAAAGTTATCAACGTTTTGGTCATAAATTAGTAGTAAAAGGTAAAGGGCAGAATTTAACAATAAATTATCGACTAAGTTCCAAATTGACCCTTTCAATATAAAGAGGAAGAAAATGCTCGAAGAAATAGGAGAATCTCCTCTCGTTGCACATAATATAGATAAAGGAGTTAGCATAATACTACAAACTAAAATCCTTTTTTGTTAGAATCTCACTAAGAATAATTCGTAAGAATGTGCCATGATTTCTCAAGATTTTACTTGGTATAATTTGCTTATCTCATAATTCAAATCCCTTAGAAACCGACATCTCATTTCAAATCGATCCCTCAAATGATGGTCCATCAATGAAGTAACATAATGATGACCTATTCAAGTTTGGTAGTTTGATCCAATTTCACCAATTCCATCAACAATATCTATTTGACATTGGTTCATGAATCTTTTAGAGCGTCCTAAATTTCCTCAAATTTAACAATGTTCGACCAAATTTTGGTTGGCTGTAGACTAATTGGTTGTCATTTGATATCATTTTATCCTACACCCAATAAAACAAACTTTTTCTTCATCATGCATTGATGCGGGCTACTGAAGAGGTTTTGAGACAGCTGACATATGCTACAAGAAGGAGGACTCATTCATTCAACTTCTTTGAGAGGTTAAAGACCGACTTCTAGAGGAAGTTTCAAATTGACTTTAGCAAGACATTATAAAGAGTAGAGTTGGGGTGAGTGAGTATACACAAATACGAAGATTGCAATGTGAGATCCTGAGAAGCTTTTGATGAGCTCGGAGATGGAAAATTGTCCAAAAGGTTTTGAACTTATTGTACGACAGTCAATTCATTCTTAAACCTTTCAATCGTGCCAATTTAGTATTAAATTTTTTGACAATTTACCAATTTAGTCCTATACATTTCGATGATTTATTAATTTAATCATAAATATTTTAACAATCTACTAATTGGTTGGTAATCGCTGAAGTGGCGATTGAGTCATCACCAGCCGTCCTACATTGCATGACAAGCGCCAATACGGATAACTTTTACAATTTTAATTTTTTTTTTTTTTTATGATTTCTTTTCTTTTTCTTCTTTCTTTTTCACCATTTTCCCTCCGTACACCCGAGGCTAGCATCCTCAAAACCAGTTGACTTGATTTAGTCTTAGACTAGCATGATTAAGCTCCAAGTTTGGTTCCTCTGTGAAATTTTCAAGCCATTATCCTTTTTCCTCTTACTAAAAAAAATGCACCCAACAAGAAAATAACCAACAATCATATAACATAGCATAATATATATGTGTATATTATTCATACGCTCTTGTTATATATGAACTTGGGAGCAATAGCTGAAAAGTTCACATTCATAGGTCGCATATGTGTACGTCACTAAAGACCTGACACTTCCATGTTATATCTTAGTCAAAGGGGTCTTATCACAAGAATAGTTTTTTTGGAAAATAAAACGTCCATCGAAGATAAACAAATGCAAGGCTTTCATAAAATTAACGAATGAGGTGGGTTGATGAATGATGGGGGAACTTATTTCTTTTCAGTCCTAGATGGAGATCACTTTTGCTAAACAAATAATAAAGAAAGATCTCACCAAGCAAATGAGTGAAAGTTAAAAAACAAATTGAGCCTAAGACAAGGTCAATGGGCTAAACCAAACTTATGTATAAAGCAAAAGGCATTGAAATTGTGTCCCAATTTTGGAACCGCAGAGTGATCTTGATGATTTTCCAATAGTTTAAAGTTCTATTCACCTTAGCGCATGTAGATTTTCATCAACGTCTGTTTTGGCATGCCCGAAAATTGATTTATTCCAACGTGTTCACATTATATGCTCGTGGGGAACTTCTTAACAAGACCCTCACCATAATTGTCCTTTTTGTATCATATGTTTTACGACTACAACATTGTTTATCTCAATTTGGAGATCTTTTAAACATCCGATTTACCAATCGGACGGGCCATGTTAAATTGGAAGGGTAAAAATTAGTCATTTGCTAAGAAAGAAAACATTTTGCGCACCAACAAGGCTAAGATAATTTCAAACAGTTCTCAGACATCTATAAAAAATAAAAAATAAATAAAAAAATCTTTTATGTTCCCTATTTAATTTTCAATTTTTGGTATAAAAAAGCACGATCGATGACGTAATAAAAAAAGATACCTGCAGTTCCCTCTGGACATTGTTTAGAAAAAGGAGGACCATGCGTAAATAGCACTTTCGGTTTTGGGCTGAATGCGGCCCGAGATAGAAAATCTTGAGAAGACGCTAAACATAGAACTTCTAATTCAAATAGGATAGATTGGAACATCTATCAAAATAATGGACCATAAATTTGATTTGAGAGGCTCAAACTTTAGGCTGCTTAAGTATGGAATGGACTAAACTTGAACATGGTAATACTTGATTTGAGAGGCTTCTCTAAACTTTATTAAACTTTTTCATATTGGAGTTGTCAAGACATTGCATGTGAAACTTGATAATGCGAGAAATCTAACTTAACCCGTGCATTAATTCCTTCATACATGTTTGCTAGGGACTCAAAACATAATTGTCTTTTTTCCTCTCTAAATCTTGTGTTAATAGCTCATTACATCGCTAATCACACAATTAGTTGCACTATTGGTGATTTATTAAGCCTTGCTTAGCTCAGGAGAATTCTCAGTTAAGCATGAAAATGGTTTATTTTAATTGATCAAAACCTTTGCTTTTCTGGAAGATAAAACTCATTTCCAATAAAAAAAAAGGAAAAGAAAAAACATTAGTGGAGCCCAATTACCATTTAGCAGATCCCAAGAATGGTCAAATGAGGAGAAAAAAGAGGAACTTGCTTCGTGAGTTCGACCTTGACTCCCTAAAGTTCGCCGAAAATAGCGTGTTAGTACGTAGATGCAACCGACGATGAAGGACCGTGAAAAGCCAAGTCAAGTCAACTCAAGTCAACTCAAGTCAACTTTTGATTAAGATAAGCTGAGGAATGAAATACTTGATTTCAGAGGCTTCTCTAAACTTTATTAAACTTTTTCATATTGGAGTTGTCAAGACATCACATGTTAAACTTGATAATGAGAGAAATCTAACTTAGCTCGTGCATTAATTCCTTCATACATGTCTGCTAGGGACTCAAAACATAATTGTCTTTTTTCCTCTCTCTAAATCTTGTGTTAATAGCTCATTACATCGCTAAGCACGCGATTAGTTGCTTGATTGGTGATTTATTAAGCCCTGCTTAGCTCAAAAGAATTTTCAGTTAAACATGAAAATGGTTTATTTTAATTGATCAAAACCTTTGCTTTTTTGGAAAATAAAACTAATTTCTGATAAAAGAAAAATGAAAAGAAAAAAATTAGTGGAGCCCAATTACCATTTAGCAGATCCAAGAATGGTCAAATGAGGAGAAAAAAGAGGAACTTGCTTCGTGAGTTTGACCTTGACTCCCTAAAGTTCGCTGAAAATAGCGTGTTAGTACATAGACGCAATCAACGATGAAGGACCATGAAAAGCCAAGTCAAGTCAACTCAAGTCAACTTTTGATTAAGACAAGCCGATGAATGAAATACTTGATTTGAGAGGCTTCTCTAAACTTTATTAAACTTTTTCATATTGGAGTTGTCAAGACATCGCATGTGAAACTTGATAATGCGAGAAATATAACTTAACCCGTGCATTAATTCCTTCATACATGTCTGCTAGGGACTCAAAACACAATTGTCTTTTTTCCTATCTCTAAATCTTGTGTTAATAGCTCATTACATCGCTAATCACACAATTAGTTGCACAATTGGTGATTTATTAAGCCCTGCTTAGCTCAGGAGAATTCTCAGTTAAACTTGAAAATGGTTTATTTTAATTGATTAAAACCTTTGCTTTTTTGGAAAATAAAACTCATTTTCAATAAAGGAAAAAAGGAAAAGAAAAAAAATTAGTGGAGCCCAATTACCATTTAGCAGATCCCAAGAATGGTCAAATGAGGAGAAAAAAGAGGAACTTGCCGAGTTCGACCTTGACTCCGTAAAGTTCGCTAAAAATAGCGCGATAGTACATAGACACAACCGACAATGAAGGACCGTGAAAAGCCAAGTCAAGACAACTCAAGTCAACTTTTGATTAAGACAAGCCGAGGAAGGAAATTCATGCGTTCATATGGCGTGTGGATGAACATTGGTTTTCGGTCTTGTCTCTTAGACAAGCCTTCGCCTCTAATAAAAATTGCTAGGACAACTACTAACGACTACTTGGTTTCGACTACTTGGTTTCGAACAAAAAAAAACAACTACTTGGTGATATCCAATTACTGATGAAGCGTGGACGCTGAAGTCTTTTTATTTGTTTATAAGTAAGAATTTATATACCAAAGAAATTCAAGGTGGACCAAGCCATTAAGCACAATAACTAACTGTAATAGAGTTATCGGTAAAATAACCAAAAAAATATTAAATTTATTATATAGATATCAATTCAATCCTAAATTTTATTCAATTTAATCTTACACATTTGCGAGAAGTTCCACTGCAGTCCATTAAGTAAATTGTGATTGAAAATCATTGATGTAGCGGTTTGATAATCTTTGACCGTCCTACATAGCACGCCGGGACATGAATGTCATTGTTATGATTTTTTGATTTTTAAAAATTTTTCAGTTTTTTTTTCAAAATTGCTCAAAATGACGTTGATTTGATTGATGTAGTAATAATTATCCGAAAAACCATAGGAATTATGATTTTCTTTCATCCCGCCCAATGTTATTATTAAACAATGCTTATTTTAGAGAGGAATAAGTGCATTCAAAATTTTAAGGCTTATTAAGAAAGTGCAATTCCTAAAATATTCAAAATGTGCAATTAAGTTCTAAATTTTATCAAATAGTGCAATTAAATCCTTCCATTAACCTTATTTAAGTTGGCTTACAAAAAATGCTAATGCAGATTTTTTTTATTGTTTTATCTCTCCTAAATAGGGTTAAATTTGTTAAAGCATTAAGCATAAGATTAAGACGTCATCATTTTGATCCAAATGTTTCTTTTTAACCTAATTCTTAGTTAAACCTTATTAAAAAAAAGGATAAACTTTTTTTTTTCAGAAAAAAAGGGAAATGAAAGTGCACAGGTGAGAGCAATTGGTGAGGGTTGCCAAACTAGCAAAGTGAAAAAGAAAAAAAAAGCACACACCGATAATGTCACGTCGGATTTTTTGTTAGTTAAGTTTAACAAAGTTGAAATTGACTCGATTGCATCAATTGGATAAGTTTTAGAACTTAATTACAATGATGGTTCATGAATTAGGAAATTACCCTTCAAAATCAACCTAATCTCTCACCACTTATTTATGCACATCGACATATGTAGTTGATGGTGCATTGCTCAAACTACTTGCATTAAGTGTGAATATGTCTATCTACCGCATATTTTGTGGCTGCCTATGGATGCTGATTTTTATATTTCAAGCTAAGCAATCCTAAAATCGCTGCATGTTATTGTTCATTATTCTTAGAATGTTCATTTGTCGTACACTTTGAGCGGTAAGAACAACCGGAAAATAGCGATTCCATGTTGTAATTTTGGGAAGTTATTATTAGTTAAGAAGCATAAATACATTATCAAAATGACTCTCAAACCAAGTAATGAAAGCTAGCTTGGGGCCACGTGTAACTTCACCATGGCGATAACTCATTGGGTAGGTTCAAGAGCAACTTCTTGTGAACTTCTTCGAGACGTTAGAGATCAACTTCTAGAGTTAGATAAAATTGAGTGAGTATGCAAATATGGAAATTGTAGTGTGAGATTTTGAGAAACTTGAGATCAGCTTCTTGCTTTTGGTAGATAATATGATGTGCAATTAGTCCTCAAAATGAGATATTTCTCTAGAAAAGAATCTACAATCATCAGCCTCCCTTTCCGCTTAATGGTGTGCTTTCAATTGAGTAAAACTTTGAATGCCATTTTTAAAGAAAAAAACCAGTTTCAGCTTTAAATTTATGAAACCGGATTGATGTTTTCAAAGAAAATGAGGAGGAAAGTGGACGATCCCCTTTAAAGCGATAGCAGCACCTACTGATCAGTCAAAAGGAGCTTATTCTGCTGCGTCTGCCACTAGCTGGGTGGTCGGTGCCAGGTGGAGCTTTTTGACTTTTGGGGTTTGCGTAATTTACTCTGCGGGTTCCTCTCTTTCTTGGAATTTCACCTTCGCTTTCCCCCAAGTTTCTCGATGTTTTCTTCGCCTCGAGAGCAATCACGGAGCCAAAAGTCTCTCTCCTTGAGAAGCGTTAGTCGATGTTCTTTCACTATATCTTGTCACAGTTATCTTTTTTTTTCCATGCCGTGGTTAAATTGTTGGTAAATGCATTGTAGAAGATCGGCCACAAATTAGACTCCATCAAGATGTTGCTTTAATCACCGTCTGAACTTCGTCGTGCTAGGCTGGCCATAAGTAGGTAATCGACTTGACCTGGAAATTTAAAGAACTGCTTAGTATATATACATGTATGGACAAACGTCGAGGCACAAGAAAGAGACTTGCGTGTATAAAGATGCAATTCATTGTGCTTGTTTGATGGTAGAGTTAGAGTGAGTGAGTAAGCAATTAAGGAGATTGCAGTGTGAGATTTGGAGAAGCTTGAGAGGAGCTTTGTGTTTTTTGTAGATAAGATGTGAGATTAGCCTTAAAGATGAGCTTCATGTTTTCGCAGTTCGCCATTTGTACTGCTTGCAAATAATTTTGAAATATTTATTTCTTCTTTATATTTTTTATAAATATAATTTGTCCTTGACAGACACAAAAGAAAATTAATTATAGTGTTGTCAAATTTTAAATAGATGACTTCTTTGGGAAAAATGGCATTTCCTAATATTTAGCTCGTTTTTCCAAATATTTAGCTTGTCTAATCCCACAAGTATTTTTCTCCACAAGGATCAGGAGAGGCTCCAATCAAATGGTAGAGAGCGAGGCTTTCTCTTTGTTAGGCCAAATGAAAATTAATAATAATTATCACATGTTAAAAAGATTACTTCTTGAGATAACATTGTATTTTTTGATATTTAGGTCGACTAGTCCTTGCAAATCCAAATATATTGTCCTGTCCATGTGCATTGAATGTGGTTCCGCGCACGTAGCAGAAAGCATAAGCTCAAATGCTATGGTTTGGAAATTAACTTCATGGCATCGTGTTTCCAGGCTCTTAATAAGGGAAAAATGGGTTTTAGACTTCTTAGAGATATAACAAAATCTAGAATTGGCAATTTGAGTTCACCTGTTACAATTACGTATTGATTGTGGCAATAAAATTTACATATATATAGATATAACATTAAATTCGACAATTTTGAGTTTGCCATTAAATTGTTCTAAAATGTTTTAATTGTTTGTGGGATTTTTCCTTTTTAACCTTCAACCTTTTGTTTAATTATATTAATGTTGAACCACATGTGTGGCACATAATCTAAGGGTGTGGATTGGTCCAAGTCTAACTGGAGAACTGAATCAGAGCAATCGGCTCTAGATGGTTCCTGCGGGATTCAGTTTGATTTTCAGCTCCAAATTTTTGAAACTAGGAATAACTACTTTGGTTCTTAATTCCTAGGGAGGAATTGTTTCAACCAAATTGGACCGGACCAAAAAGGCGGAACCAGCCCAAAGTATTTTTATAGCAAAAACCATAAAAAAAAAAAAAAATTAAAGAGAAAGTATTTCTTGCAGAAACCTTGAAAAAAAAAATAACATCGTTAGTTCTCGGGACAAGTCAAGAATTGACCAAGAATGGCTAGTCCAAGGTGGATAAGGTTGGTTCTCGGTTTCATGGGATGAGAATCAACTCTATTCTATTCAATTCCCTATTATAGGGTGGGAACTAACCCACCCTGAATTGATTACCCCTAACATGATCCGATCATAGTGGATTTTTACTAGATGGAAGAACTAGGCTATACTAATATTGTCCTTGCAATACATTTTGATTGAATATATCTTGCAAATATTGGCAAATCTGTTTATTGCAATGGCCTAAACTTACCAAGAAATACACGCTAGACTAATGTACAGCAAAAGCCAAATGGGAAAATTACAAAAAAAGTCATGAACTTATTTTACAGATATTAATTTAATTATAAACCTTTGATTTTGGCCAATTTAATCTTAAATTTTTTGACGATTTGCTAATTTAGTTATTTCGGTCAATTTTGATAGAAAATCGCTGACATGAACATCAAACATGTCACATAAATGACCAGTATTGACGTACATAATCTTTACAATGATTAAAGATATGGGAACTTCTTGATTTGATTGGAAATATAAAGAAATTGGAAGGAAACTAGGATGGACTCCTCATCAGCAACGAGAAAGTTGGTGATGCTATTGCATAGCTGAACATGCAGCGTCTATGGCCTTGGCTAAGAGCCCTTATTTGAATACCAATAATTGCCAATTGCATCACGTAATGAAAAATATATGAAGGCTCTGCATCCAAACTTGAGTATGTCTCCCATGCCGAACCTCACACCTCCCCCAGGTGATCACTAAGCTTGGCGGTAGAGCTGTGCCTAACCTGCTTTTGTTTCACTCCCATTTGCTTTTATGCATCCCTAGACGTTTGTTTTTCAACCGTCGGATCCACATTAGTCAAAATTCCACGCCGAACCACACACGTTTGTTTTACTATTACTTGTGAAAGCAAAAGGCAAGTTTGACTTTCGGCTTTGGGAGGAGGACAGAGAGACAGGGGCATAAAAAGACAAAACAAATGGGAATGAAACCAAAGTAAGTTAGGCACAGCTGGGCACAGCTCTAGCTCTTGTACTTCCTTTTTGGCCAAGTCACAGTGAAAAGCATGAATAGGTCGGAAGAAGAAAAAACTAAACCATTCACTATTTACTTACGGGTAAAAAAAAGACGTACTTTTAAATTCGAGACAAATCTAGCCAATATCCCTCCAACCCCGGTAGAAAATGCAATATTCTGTTAAATCTCTCCAAAAATTTCAATTTTACCCCTTCCCGTTTTCTTTTTTTACCGGTTGTGGAATTTTCCCTTTTTTATTCTTCAACTTTCTGTGGTTTAATTCTATCAATGGTGGACCACGTGCGTCGCGCATGACCTGGGGAGTTTGCGCTATAATTCTTCCCCACAGGAGGACTTTTGCCCTCACCCTGCATTGTTGGCTCCTCTCTGTTTCTGTCCGCCTCCCTGTCTTCACCTTGAGAGGTTATAGTCGATCTTCCTTCACTGAACCATCCTAATTAGCTCTTTTCACAGAAGCGTGGTTCTCTTCTGTGGGTGGATACAGCTGAGAGGATCGGCCCACAGATGGACTTCAGCGGAAGCCTGGCTCTAATCATCATCCTTGCTTTGATCGTAGGACTGTAAGTGCTCTAATTCGACTTCTGTTCGAGCTTCTTGTTGACAGATAAGGCGCCACCCCCCCTTTTCTTTCTCCCCTCAATCAAAAAAAAAAAAAAGAAAAAGAGAAAAAAAAAAAAGAGAGGAAAGTTTGCTGCTTTACATGTTTGATGCAGTTCAGCCTGTTTGCTCGATTTACGTTCGTATTTTTCAGTCTTGATCAGGTTAAAAGTTTGTTATTTTTGGCAGGGTTTTGAGGCAACTCACGAAATGGAGGGACTCGGAATCAACCTCGAGAACGGATGATGCGTCTGCAGAAGAGAATGAGGCGTTAAGGAGGGACTCGGAGTCAACCTCAAGAACGGACCATGAGTCTGGAGAAGAGGATGAGGGGTTCCATTCACTGGGAATAGAGCACAAGGTAAGGTTTGCCATCCCTTTGATTTCTGGTAGCGTGCTTTTTGACGAATGACACCACACATATCCGGTAACCATGTGAGACTATTGTAGTTACTATCCTCACTTTGAAAGTAGTGTTTTCTTTCTTAGATCCATGACAACATTAGAGATAATAGGTTTTGAAATGCACGACCAAGTTTGAGATTTTACAAGATAAATTATTCTGGAAGAATATCCTCCCAAGCTTAGTAGTGTGGATTCTTGACAAAGCCCGGAAACTACTGGAGAGAAAAGACGTAAAAAGGAATTGAAGAGAGAGGCGAAAGAAAGAGATTGCCTAGTAGTTGGCTTTATTTTGTAGATTCTAGTGTAAAGAGAGTAGTTTTTTTCTTCACTTTTGAAAAAGAAGGAGAAAAAGAGCAGTTTAGGCGTTATCAAGGTAAAATGAAGGGAAACTTTATGAAGAATTTTAATATACTTCTCAGCCCCAATTATTGAGAATGAAGTATGAATGTTTTTGAATTAATAAACAAGTTATATTTCCTGAAAAGTAGAAATCGAAAATGGACAATAATTTCTGAGATATCTTCAACAAGAAATGGAAACTCGAAAATTAGTTTATGCAGAAGACGTTAACATCAGTATACAAGTGACAGAGGTCGACATACATAACTACTAGGTAATTCAATTAAAACGTCTCATACATTTAACGTTTAATATAATAACAATCATTCTGCATTTTTCTAAATCCATTTTCTACGTTGTTAGGTTCTTTTTCATGTTTTGCACCCACTCACTCTGTGGGTGCTTTTTTTGCTAGTGACGACGAAACCCCTATGATAAAGGAATGGTCATTATTAACACTCCTTTGACGTCGGCTTGTTTTCAGAATAGAAGCCCACGTAACAACGATTCAACCATGGACATTTCGATAATTACAAAATGATAAATCAACATTTCTGATCATACTCTTTCTCTCTTATTAATCTCGCCACTTGCCTAACGTATAAAATAAAGAGTAACTCATCTTAAATTTCGAAAGATATGAAATAATTTGCTGCCCCTCTGACGCCATCAAAATTCAATCGCATTAGGTAGCTTTTTTCTTTCCCTGTGAACTGTTAAAATTAAAATCACCAGTATTACCTTGAATTACGGGCTAAATTAGCTGTCATCTTTGTTCTTTCAACTCTTTTTTCTATGGTCAAATAGAAATGGGAACTTCAACTCATTGATAAGCTCCAAAATGATTTTTGATAAATTATTGAAATAGTTGGTATTTGGAAATAAGCTAACAAACTTTGGTAAGTGGACTCAAGTAAGTTGCTAATTCTTTTTATAAGAGCCAGTAACTTTTATATGCATATAACATCAGCTAATAAATCTCGGTAAATTATTAAAGCGAGAGGTGATTTCGAAACAAGGGAAGAAACGTTGATAATTCAATCAAATAAGAGCTAGTAAAGCTAAAAGTAGATGATAGCTTTATCAGTGAATATTTGGTAAATCGCTTAAATTAATATAAGTAAATTGCTATTAGACTTGGTTACTTTAATACTATCATCACTGTAGCATATAAATAGTGGTCAGCCTTGGAACAATTGCTAATTTCAAAACAATCAAATAAAACTGGGTGAATGGACTTAAATCAGAGTTGGTAGTGTTCAACAAAAGTTGGTAACCTTAATATGTGGATAAGTTACATAAGTAAATATTGATAATTCATAATAATTTGAAACAGTCAAATAACTGATGATGCTTCTACAAAAATGTTGGTAATTTACCAACACGTTCAGCCTGCATCATCGTCGGTACTGTTATAGAACTGTTGGTAACATGTTATAGACTAAATAAGAGGTCGGTCAAAATTTTAATTACTGATGGGTATTGAAATATACCAACAAATCTAAGGAATCACTAGCAAGGAGCAATGTTCAATATTTTTCCAAGCACCAAGAGCTAGAAATCTAATTATATCGACTGAACTGGGTGATCACTTATCATTAACTTAACTAGCTTGTTATAGTCTCTCTTGGTACAAGTGGTAGAAGGTGGTTTCTTGAAAGTAATCACTTGGATTTTGAATTTTTTGAAAACCCCCGAGTGACTATTAGCATGTGCCTCTCCAAAGGACCACGTTCAGTTATCACATTTGATGCTTTTTTCATCCCATTGAAATACAAAATCATATCATCACAGCCTACAGCCAGATCCGGAATTTCAATGAATTAATGAATGGCCTTCCAAAAAGACGTGTCTGTAAAATAACAATCCCGATTCAAGATCTGAGGTTGTCAAGATATGTGTTAGCAAGAACACTGACTAATGTGGATCCAACGGTCCAAACAAACTTATGGAAATGCTAACAATTCATTTATATAAATGGTTAATATCACGGAAAACTTTAAATTAGTACACATGGGATAAATTGACTATAAAAAAATCCAAAATTGGTAAACCTATATCAAATTTAACCCAAATTATTTTTTATCACAAAAAATCTCAAACTAGCACTTTTTTTTGCAAATTTATCATCCTTTAATTTTCATTAAATTGGATTAATAAAACGAAAAAAACTAAATTGGTACACATATAACAAACAAATGATAAAACACTAAATTAGTATCCCATCAATTGCCACGATGTCATCTAACTCAGTAATTTGATAGTAAAATTTAACGGAAACTAACAAAAGATAAATATGTTGCGTGTAATAGTTTGAAGTCTTTGGTAGCCAAAAAAGTAATTTGGAGTAAATTTATTATAAATGTACTAATTTGAGATTTTTCATAGTATTAACCATAAAAGTTGATAGTGTAATCCAACAAATTTCTTAACCTTTAAATACCAAACTATACAGATTAATTTTAGTCATTCTTTCAAACCCAATGCTCTGGCCACCAGCTGGGTGTTCGGTGGAGCTTTGACTTCTTTCGACTGTTTCATCTTTTACCCAGGCTCCTCTCTCTCTCTCTCTCTCTCTCTCTCTCTCTCTCTCTCTCTCTCTCTCTCTCTCAGAAATTCACCTTCAATCTCCCCGTGTTCTTGATGTTTTCTTTCTATTGAGCGCAATCGCATATCCAAAAATACATCTCCTTGATAAGCGATAGTTGATCATCTTTCATTAAATCTTGTCAAAATTAGCTGTTGAACTACATCGAGTCATCACTATAATGCGGATTGTAAGTACGTAATCTACTTGCCGAGTATATTTGACAGACATCGAGGCGGAAGAAAGAAACTTCCACAGATAAATGATTGATGCGATTGTTCCTATTTCCATGTCTCATTGAATTGAAGTCCGTAATAACTGGCAGGATTCTGACATGACTGATCAAATGAAGAGGAAGAGGAGCACGGAGGCAATCCTGAGCATGGGAACTGAGTCAGCATACCAATACGACGTGTTTTTGAGTTTCTGTGGAGGTGACACTCGCTTAAACTTTACCGATAATCTTTACCACAGGATGAGAGATGCCGGAATATGTGTTTTCCTTGATAGTGAAGAACTCAAAAAGGGTACAAAAATCAGTGAAGTTTTGAAGGCCGTTGATGAGTCTCAGATCTATATTCCCATCTTTTCTGAAAAATTCGCCTCCCGCTCATGGTGCCTCCGCGAAGTTGCCCGCATGGTAGAGTGTCATTCAAAATCAGGTGGGAAGAGAGAGATAATCCCCATTTTCTATGATGTGGAGCCTAATGATGTGAAACTCATATCCGATGGGTACAAGAACAAGATACTCGAGCACAAGCAGAAAAAGCACCGTAAGCCCGAAGAATTGGAACAGTGGACAAGAGCCCTTAAAGCGGTTGGAAGTATAATGGGACTGGAACTTAAAGGAAAACGGTAAATTTCCTTTAAATTTCCTTGACTTCTTATGGTTGGTTAGCACGATACTACATTTTATTGGATGCATTGGGGCATTTATTTAAGATTTGCATTACATTTTAATGAAAGCTAGATTCAGCACCCGAAACCCACGGGAAAAAAATAAATAGAATATGGCTGATTCTTTTTTAAAATCACAACAAACAACCCAACAAGGCATTTTTCAATTCATGTCCCGTTATCCCGGTATGACCCGAAAGGTAGACGAACTTTTGACTTGATCATACTTTTTACTTAGTCATATTTTCACAATAAATGTAGTAGAAATTATGCAATTTTATGTATTTGTCCCCTCCCATGGTAATCACAAACTTTTGTACATTTACGAACTCATGTTAAATTGTTGAATCATTAGGAAGGATGCATTATTAAGATTTACCCGAGAAATGACTTTTACTAGAAAGAGTGCATATGGACATGCAGTGAACGTATGCAGAAAATGAAATAGTAGAATTATTAGTTTATTGACATGATGAAGAACTTGAACACCTATACATGGAAAGAGAAAATTATTTCTTAATTTGAACATTTTTTAGTAAATTTGCTTGCGAGAATAGAAAAGATCCAAACTTTAAAATTGAAATACACGACAGATAAAATAGAATAATTTATTAAGGGACTTATCGGTTGATAGAATACTTATGAAATATCTAAATGAGGATATTATAGGCCAGAAAAAAGTAATTATGATTAAGTAGGAGCTCTTTGATTTATATAATATTATTAATGAAGTTACCGATTTCTTCCGACGCTTCCAATAATATCATGATGATGAATGTTTCATTCCCATTTATGAATTGATTAAAAAGGAAAGGGTGTGGCTAATATTTTAACTTTTTTTTTTCTGGCTGAAAAGTAAAAAGCTCACTTTATAAAAAGGAAAAATCAATATTTCACTTTTATAATATTTCCTTAATGGAAGAACCCAAATGGACTTAATTTGAGAAATGATTAAATGTCAGTCTTTAATTTATTATGAGAATAACAGTATATTTTGAACTATAAAAAATCAAATAAAAAATAATTATAAATTATTGTGGGGTTCACTCATTCAAAATTTGTGACTCACAATAAACTGTTATTCTCACAATAGCTCAAATACTGCTATGTTAGTAAAGCCCATTTAATTTTGTCCTTGTAGTGCCCTTTGATTGCATGTAATTTGCATATATAGTGTGTTTGTTTGAGTGGAAGTATTTTTTAGAAACTAGTTTTCAAATTTTCACTCGTTTGGTTCGTAAAAAATGACTAGTTAACCAAAAATATTTTTTTTATTAATGAAAATATTCACGCATAAAAGAAGGAAAGTGAATTCCTAAATTTGAAAAGACAAAAACACTTTTTGGAATCACTCTTCTTTCATTTTTTCGCTTTTCTAAAAAGTTAATCACTTTCTCCCTCCCATTCACACCATAGACAACACAACTCAAAAGAAGCAGCTTGCATTTCAATGGTTCTGCATCATGCAAAACCTCCATCGCCTCAAGCAAACATCCTCCTCCTCCTCTTCCTCCTCTCCTCTTCCTCCGCAAGCCACTTCTCTGCACTTCCACTCGACTCTCATTTCTCACCTCACATCACACGCCACTAACTCTCCGAACTTCTCACTCGCTGTCTCCTGTACATGCTCTCTCATCTCCCTCATTTCCCTCTCCCCGCAGAGCCCCAGTCTCTCTCCACTCCTCTTTGTTGGGGTTTATGGAACATGCATAGGTAAAATAAACATAAACATAGTGAAAGTAAAGATAAAATTCGACAATACGTGTATCTCCAAAGGTATTATTTGTGCGTTTTAATAAAAAAATCCGAATATCGAAGGAGGTTAAATGGATTACTTCTCAAAGAACAATTTAAACGACTTGGTTAAGATGTTTTTTGGTTTGAGCCCCACAAACGTTGGACCTCTAGTTTAGACACACCATCAACATATGTCGAATAAAGGAAAAAACTCGTGGGTAATCACCACTAATATTGTGTTAGCAATGTCGTGGAGATTATTGGCTGCATTCTTAATATTTCAGTCATGGCGCCAACGGGAGAAAAACCTTTTTAGTCTCACTCATATTGCACAAAAACACCCCCAAGCAATTGTTGCTGATCGCCCTTATTTTTATGTGCGATCAGCAACGGTTGCCGATAGCCTTATGTGCGCGTTCAGCAGTTGCAGAACGTGCACATTGTGCCCACGATCAGCAACCATTGCTGATCGTGGGGGCACATGGTCAGCGACGTTGCTGACCACGTGCATGGTCAGCCACGGTTGATGACCATGTGCACTTATTTTTTTTTTTAATTTACAATTAAAAACATAAAAAGAGACGATTTGTCATTTGAGCATTTTATGCACAACATTATGTGTCCACATTGGGTGTGCGTGCGCATCATATGCACACACGCTCATGACCAAAATAAAAGTTAAATTAAATCTTATTTAATTTAATTTCAACTCGACTTAATTCGATTGCTGTGATTGTAAATAAATTTGCAATATTATCTTTCTCGCTCGATGTCATCCTAAATTGGTCATGATGTGTGACATCCCTAGCTTCATTACTGAATTGGTGGTAAGACTTGCACTAGCACATTAGTTCTCCAAGAGAATTGATTATCCGGATCAACCTCCAGATCCTACAAATCATGAGTGACATTTAACAATATATCATGACTACCCAGATAAAGTGAATGCCTTAAGAACATAATGAACCCGTCAGCCTTTGCTATGATGTAATTCAATACATCTATCTTACTATGCCCCGATTGAATAAAGATCATAGAATATTTGTCAAGTTACTGATTCGATTATATGCACAAACTTAATTGACATGCATTTTATATGAGACATAAACAGTTCATTCTCGGATACAACCTTGGCCGAAGATTTCAATGCAATGTCATAATTAGATCGTATAGGAAATCATTATTGTACCTTGCATGGTACAAGGAGGCAGATTCTGTATTGCGCACTCATGTAACTTCGTAAATTAAGGAATTATGACTATCAAGTGTATGTGCACCCGTGAACCATAGCCATCCAACATTTAAGCCAACACTGTATCTTAGGTCTAAGGATTATTTACACAAGACCAGAGCATGAACGATTAGACATTGACCATGTTAAAAGCTTCTATGTCACTAATCGTTCTATTCGTGTCATTTTTAGTGAACTTATCTGCTACAAATACTTGTGTTCTAACTTGGGCATCATAATACCTAATGACTCGTGACTCGTCATTACCTTAAGCATCCAATACTTAATGGTGAAGCTAAGAATATACCAGTCTCAATAGGATCATTAATATTTACTCAATAGTTCATTAATCAAGAATGGTTTAAAGATTCGGTCTAACTATGAATCCATTACACATATTCTTAACTTCTCAAGAATAGGTCCAGTCACAATTGTTCATATATATAAATAATTGGACAAATGAATAAATATGTCTTCGCCATTAATTAAATAATAAGATTGACAACACAACTGAAATACCTAACATATAACTATTACATGGTAACTCCAGGGCATACATCCAACAATCTCCCACTTGCATTAAAGCTAACTTGCCTAGTTCCTCAATCCCATTTTGTCAATGTGTCTTTCAAAATAAGACTGAAGTAAGGCTTTAGTGAAGAGATTTGCCACGTTTTCTACTGAGGCAATTTTCTGCAAGGCAATATCATATCTCTCAACAATTTCTTTGATGAGATAGAAATGTCTCTCAATGTGCTTGGACTTCTGGTGAGACCTCGATCCCTTAGCTTGAGCTTTTGCCCTGTTGTTGTCACAACATAATGTAATTGGTTGCTCAATAGAAGAAACAACTCCAGGTTTAGAAATGAACTTCTTCATCCAAGCAGCTTCCTTTGCTGTCTTAGAAGCAGCTACATACTTTGCCTCAGTGGTGAAATCAATAGTTATGCTCTATTTGGAACTCTTCTAGCTAACTGCGCCACCATTCAGTGTAAAGACAAACCTAGATGTAGACTTATAATCATTAGGATTCGATTGAAAATTGAAATCAATATAAGCTTCAACTTTAAACTCTCATTCTCCATTTAAGGATATTTTTTATTGCAATCCAATGCTCTTCCTCTAAATCAAACTGATATCTACTAGTAATGCTTACTGGATGCGCAATATCAGTTCTTATATATAGCATAGCATACATTATGCTTCCAATAGATGATGCGTAAGGTATTTTTGCCATCCGCTCTCTTTCTTCAAGAGTGTGGGGACACATTTTCTTGGAAAGACGGATTTCATGCCTAAAAGGGAATAATCCTCTTTTGAAACATTGTATGGTAAAACATGTTAACACTTTGTCTATGTACGTAGACTGTGAGAGACCAATCAATTGTCTCCATTTATCTCTGTAGATCTTAATACTTAAAATATAGATTACCTCTCATAAATCTTTCTTGGAGAATTTCTATAACAAGAATAGTTTGATCGATGATATCATTGCTACATCATTCATGATCAAAAGTATATCGTCCACTTACAAAACTAGAAACACAATTGCACTCCCATTGACCTTCTTTTAAACACAAGGTTTATTCGGATTTTTAATGAAGCCCAACGATTTGACTACCTATTCAAAATGGATGTTCCAACTTCTGGAGGCTTGTTTGAGTCCATAAATGGATCTCTTAAGCCTACACACCTTCCAAATTTTAGTATTGGATTTAAAATCCCATGGTTGTTCCATATAAATGTCCTCTAGAAAACCATTTAAAAAAACCGTTTTGACATCCATTTGGAATATCTCATAATCAAGGTGTATAGCTATAGCCAACATAATCCGAATAGGTTTTAACATGGTTATAGGTGAGAAAGTTTCGTCATAATCAATTCTTTCTTTCTATTGATGTTGGCAATCGTACTTTGTAAGTTCCAACTTGACCATTAGCGTTCATCTTCCTCTTGAAGATCGTCTTATAGCTAATTGATACAATACCATCAGGTAGGTCAACTAAGGGGCAAATATCGTTGGAATACATTGAATCCATTTTAGTTTTCATGGCTTCAAGCCATTTACTAGAATCGATGTTTGACATCACCTCCTGATAGGTGTTAAGATCACCAGGTCGATCACTATCATTCACAATGAATAGTGGTTCAATATATTCAACCAAGTGTCTATAACGAGTACGTGGACGAGACGTTCTTGCACTCCTCCTAAGAGGTTGCGTATTAGAAGCTCTCACTAAATCAGAGATTGGTGTTTGAACTTGATTATTTAGTACTTCATTATTTTTTTCTTGTAAGACTATTTTCCGCCTAACACCACTTTCTTGGATGAATTGATTCTCTAGAAAAGAAACGTGCCTATTGACCAAATTTCATTGGTCTGAATGAAAATAGAAATAGTATCCAAGAGTCTCATTTGGATATCCGATTAAGCGACCTTGTTTAGATCTTGCCTCCACTTTTCCCATTTTTAGCTTTTTGACGAAAGTTGGACAACCCAAAATCTTAATATGACTAAGACTTGGTTTCCTACTATGCCATATCACATAACGCGTAGTTGGAACAGATTTTGACAACACTTTGTTTAGTATATATGCAACTGTCTCAAGGGCATATCCCCAAAGAGATATAGGTAGGTCGGTGTAACTCATCATAGATCGCACCATACTTAATAAAGTGTGATTTCTTCCTTCGGATATAACATTGTGTTCTAGAGTTCTAGGAGGTGTCCATTGTGATAAAATGCCATTGTCTTTAAGATAGTCAAGGAATTCAGTACCAAGGTATTTACCTCCTCGATCAAATTGAAGAACCTTAATACACTTTCCTATTTGTTTCTCAAATTCGGCTCTGAATTCCTTAAACTTTTCAATAGATTCAAATTTATTCTTCATTAAGTACAAATGACTATACCATAACTGATCATCAGTGAAGGTGATGAAGTAAGAATAACCACCTATAGCAGTTTTACTATTTGGTCCACATACATTTGTATATATCAATCCTAATATGTCAACGGCTCATGCATTATGTCTTACAAAGGTGCTTTGATTATTTTTCCTAAGACATGCCTCATAAGTTGAGTATGACTCAAACACGAATATATTAATGTACCCATCATTGAGACAATGTTCCTAATAGCATTCTCATAATGCAAACAATTTTTTTTTAAAATCAATACATATCTAAAAGGCAAACATAAATGAAAAGTCCCTATAGTTAACACAACAACTCTTACTCAATTGGCAAATGTTAGGACAATTTCATTTCGCCCCAACATCCTACTTATTTCCAGATTCTGCAAGGATATACAAATATGTGAGGTTGTAGCAGAATTAAAACTCATAAACTAGATTTGGCACTCATCATAAGATTAGTTTCAATAAGCATAAATATCATACCTTTGCAAGGTTGGTTCTTGGGCTTGACCTTTAAGCTTTAGAGGTACTTCTTACAGTTCCTTCTTTAATGCCCATTGACACCACAATAATGACATTTCCCTTTTTCAATCTTGGGCTTTAATTGCACAATAGGTTTGACAGGCCTCTTCCATTTATTTATTTATTTATTTTTCAAAACAGTCTTACTATTTGAAGAAGAAGCCTTAGCCATAGCCACTACATTGAGCCTTGTGTTGTGCATTTTCTTCTCATGAATTATTAGCATGTTATTGGACAAAACCAAAGAAGGAATTTGGTAAAGATTGGAGGATCAAATCCATAGTTAACTCATTACCCATAACAAGATTCAGCCTAGCCAATTCTTCAATGTTCCAGATCATTTTCAAAGCATGATCATTAACCGATGATCCTTCAGCCATGGTCATATGATACCATATCTTAGATATCTCATATCTAGAGGTTCAACCATTCTAATCAAAATATTCATCTAAGTGCAAGATGATCGATTTAGCATCTTCCATAGTTTCATACTTATTCTGCAATTCATTATTCATTGAAGCAAATATATATGACCTAACTTTTAAGTTATCGTCTCGCCGCTTGTCATAAGTAATGTGCTTCTCTTGGGTCCTACCCTCAGGAAAGGAGTTTGGCATCAAGCACATACTTAATTTTCTCTATATTGAGAACAATTCTCAAATTTCTCACTTAATTAGTGAAATTGGTCCAATCAAACAATTCTTATCAAATATAGAAGTGAGTGGGTTTGTGGTCACCATTTTTAGAGTAATTATATATCTACGTAGAAAATAAAGCTAATGCTCGAGAGCATATAAACCACTCATTGCTCATTAGTCTTATTTTAACTACACACCATGTTTTCCCATGTAAAAAGAATGCGACAATGCTTGAAGCAAATTAATTATTAAATAAGATTTGTTATGAGTTCTAGAAGATTAATAGTAGAGATGAGTGGTTCTAGATTCCATACAGATTCCACCTAAAATCTTGAACCTACCCATTGAAATAGGTTTTTCATTTTTTAGAATCTGAAATCTACCTTGTATATCCTAGAACCTGAAACCTATCCTGTCATAGGTTTGAAGGTCGGTTATAGGGTCTATCAGGTTCCACCTATATTATTAATTTAATGATTGCAGTGAATTAAACCTTTAATAATCATCACTTGTTGCTATAATTCACTAATTATAAAAACACATGAAAAATATGAACATTAATAAAGTAAAAATCTTGGTAATAAAATAGAGACTCCAATTAGTGCTTCTAGATGATACACTCATCATTGAATGATATGGAATATGCAAAGATCACACGAAGACATGAATCAAGAAAAACATTAAAACTTATTCCAAGTTCTAGGTTTTAGTTTCTAAGTTCCAGGTTCTTTCAACTAAGAACCTGTAACCTACCTATTAAAATAAGTTTCTCATTTTTTGGAACCTATAACCTACCTTACATACTTTGGAACCTGGAACCTATAGGTTTCCAGTTGTTCGGTTATCAGGTTCCAGGTTTTATCCTAGAACCATGCTAATCCCTAATTAATAGAAAGTGCACGAGTATTGTTGGTCCTTGCAATTTTTTTTTTTTTTTATCATTCGGGGAGAAGTTTATTTGTTTGGAAAAATGGAGAGCGTTATAAGCCGTAGTGCTAAAGAGGTTAGACTTTCATCTAGTTTTTTATTTATTAAACAGATTGAGAAACAAGAAGTATATACTCCAACATAACAATAACCGAGGTATATTAAAGTATGTATATCAATTTAATATTTCAATATTTATTTTATTTTACTAGATACAATGAATGTAATTTTAATCGCATTAAATATGTACATTTGTTAGTTTTTAATATTTTAATGTTTTACAATGTTTACATGGAAAATTCACCATTTCAACCATTTGATAACAACAATGATGATACTTGAAAGCAAATAAATATTAACTTGGTTTTTGAATAGATTAGATTTGTATGTAATGTTTCCAATATTCTGTGCATTAGTAGGTTATGCAGTTGAGCAAAAGATGGTTAGAGACGGGGGGGAGTGTCAAGTGAAAAATGTTTATGAGGAGAGATGGTTATTAGAGGGATATCTTTATCAATTAAAGTAGTGGTATATTTATGAAGAGGGATATTTTTAGCGAGATGGAATGTCATGTGTCTACTTTCAAGCCATCACCTTTACTATTTGGAGTAGATAAAAAAAAATAAAGTTTCTCTTCTACAATAATAGATGCAAAACTGTGGTTACTCTGTTTTCGTTTTTCCACAGCATAGCAAAGGTATATTTTGAGTGCATTATCTAAGGGTATCAAATTCTTCATGTTGAGTAATATTACATGACATTTAAATTTCAACGTACATATCAACTGATTATAACACTTAATTTTCATATGTGGTAATTGGAATGGTCAATTCATTCAACCATATGCCCATAGAGAGCCAGAGCCTATGATATCCGAAAGAAACATATATCCTCTTCTTAAGTGTCTTTGACTGAAAACCATCTTTCTTGCTTTGCTTGGGCCAAGATTTAAGGATAATTGTCCAAAAAGTCCTAAACTTATTGTACGGTGACCAATTCAATTTTAAGCCTTTCAATTATGTCAATTTAGTCCAAAAACTTTTAACGATTTGTCAACCTTTTACCAAAATTGGCTAGAAATTGCTTATGTGCATACTCGCTAGTCATCGACTATCTTACATGGCATGATTGATGCTAACATGGATAATTTTTGTATTTTTTTTTTAAATTGAATTTTTCCTTCTTTTTCCCCCCTTTTGATTGTAGCCAGTTGTTGCCCTTGCCTATGAAAGAAAAAGAATAGGAAAAAAAAATAAAAAGGAAAATTCTAGAATTTGTTTTTAAAAAAATTCAAAAATTGTTCATGTCAATGTTGGCCACGCCAAATGGCTGATGTCCATGTCACGCCATGTAGAATTGTTGATGTCCATGTCAATGTTTCCAACAAAAATTGGCCCAAAAGACTACATTGGCAAGTCGTTAAAATATTTAGAACTAAATTGGTAAATCATCAAAAGGTTAGGACTAAATTGTCATAATTGAAAGGTTTATAACTAAATTAACAATATTTCCCATGATATTTGTTTTATCTTAGGAATCAACCTCTATAGCTACAAATGAAAATATAGCTCGATCTTTTTTGGATTTTATCTCACTGCATTATTTTAGTTAGTCGACCTAGCATTAGGGAAACAAAATTACCTTGTCCAGTTTTATGAATCTTATTTATTTCATCCCATGAAGAATTTCTCCTTCATATCGGCTCTTGCATTGTCAAAACATCTTCTGTTCGTCAAACTGATGTGTGACATAATTCCATCAAATTTTTACGTACACATCAACTGATTATAAACTTGATTAGTTATTTAACCATATGGTGCCAAGCGGTAAGGCATTATTTATACCCTTTTCTTTCTTGCCTTAGATTGATACAATTTCTTCCTGCTTTGCTGCAGCCAAGGAAAAGAAATTGAATCGATTGTTACAGAGGTTTTGGGTAAGCTTAATCGTCCACATGTGGATTTGCCTGGAAATTTGGTTGAAGATCATCGTCAAATAAAAGCCATAATAGAAAAGTTGGATCTTAATTCTGGTGGTGTACGTTTCGTTGGGATACATGGACTAGGTGGTATCGGTAAGACAACGCTTGCAAAGATTGTGTTCAAGAGATTGTCTTCTCTTTTTGAACGTGTTAGTTTCCTCAATGATGTTCGAAAATCATCGGAACACGGTCTTGATGGTCTCGTAACCTTGCAGAAACAGTTATTAACAGATGTTAGTAGTTCTAACTGGGCTGACATTAGAGACATTGGAGAAGGGATGCATCGGATCAAGGCAGTCTGTAAAACTAAAAAAGTCCTTCTTGTTCTTGATGATCTAGACAAGGAAGGGCAACTCAAAAAGCTTGCTGGGAAATCTGATTGGTTTGATTTTGGTAGCAGGATCATTATCACAACTAGGAACAAAATTATCGTGAAGACTCAAGGTGAATCATCTAGTAAAGAGGTCCTAAATCAAACCAAAAAAATTGTGGATTATGAAGTTCATGATATGGAATTCGATCAAGCACTTCGGTTGTTTTGTAAGCACGCTTTTAGAAATAACTCGAACCGTCATTATTGCCATTACTATCGTTAGTACCGAGATCGCTGTTGTTGCCATACCTACAAAGGTTCAATATGGAGATGTGATCTGGGAGCAAGTTGTTGCATCCGAGACGAGGTACAGATTCAGTAGAGGTGGAAATCAGTTTGGTAAGGAGCCTATGACTGGAAAAGTATGTTCTACTCCACCCATTAGGAAAGACGGGATAGACAAGTCAGCATTCAATTAGAGCGTTGTGTGCCATGGAAGACAACGTGAATCAGCCTCGAGCCATGTTAGGACAGGTGGTTGTTCTGATTTTGACCGATAGGGTCATTTGGCAAGAAATTGTTCTAGCAAGTTGATGGGACCACAATAACAGTTGTCATTATCATTGATGGGATCGCAAGTGCCATCGCCATCATTGAGATAAGATCAACAAGAGTGCGCTATAGAAAATACCACGGGAAATTTTTTGGGACAGATCCCAGTACAAATAAGTGTGCATGCTATCATCCGACAGGAGATTGAGAGCTCGCCAAGTGAGTGCCAAAAGAATGAAATGAATGCATGGATTAATCCTATGTTTGAGTATGACTAGAATGCGCTTTGATGGTAGTCAACACGACCATCAGGTGAGGGACTATCAGTTAGAGTTCAGGAAGAACACCAACATTGCTACTGCCGATGGAATGCCACTAGGATGGCGAAAAGGACAAGAATAAAACCGACCGTGCATCGAACAGAGAAATGATGTTTTGAAGTAATTTTATCAGAATGGTGCCTCAGAGCAGGGATTAAGTTGTGGAATTTCAAAATGTGTGTTAAGGCGGCAGGAGAAGAACCACTGACTAGAGTTGTACTCGATTGGCTGTTGGTGTACAACTCTATCGTCAAGTGTGGAAAGAATTGGCTCTGGAGCATCTTGTGGTGATGAATTGTTATAGTGGAGTAACCCAGTTTATTCCAGAAGCAGGTTGGAGTGCCGAATTTTATGGAGAGTCGCAAAGGGTTTTCGACTTTCTTAATCTCGTGACGTATGACAACTCGTTTGTTAGACATGGGTTGCCAAGATAGCTTGACGATTGTCATAGACAAGACATATTGAATAATTGAAAATTGAGGGCTCCTTAGTAGTCCAAGAACTTTTGGAAGCATTGCCAGAGGGATCGTCAAGCCTGTCGTCAGTAAGTAAGATAGAATTTGGGATGGATTTAGCACTCGTGACATAATCATTCTCTAAAGCTTCTTGTCAGTTGTTGTTGTCTGAATTGATAGAACCAATGGTGCAGATGTGAGGATTGATGAACGAGGAATTCATGTATATCGGTGTATTACTTAAGGGAAACATCAGTCTCGTGGTGAGAAAGAAAGAAAGATGGTTCGTTGCAATTATGCATCAACTATAGCCGACTTAATCAAGTGACAATTAAGGATAAGTGTTCATTGTTAGAGATCGACGAATTGGGTGACTGGTTATAAAGAGTGTTGACGTCTTCAAGGATCGACTTGAGGACAGATTATTGTCAGTTGAGAACCAGGAATGAGGTTATACTGAAGACAACTTTTCGCACTTGATTTGGCCCTTGTGAAATTAATGTAAAGCCATCTGATTTGACGAACGCTCCGACCGATGTTGTAGATTTGACAAACCGAGTGTTCAAAGAATATCTAGATCAATGGTGATCGTGTGGTATAACGACATTCTAGTGTATTCATTAAGTGATGAGGATCATGAGAGCCACCTATGAATGGTCATGTGATTCCAGGTGAAGGAATCTTCATGGACCCAGCTAAGATTGAATCAGTTGTTAGCGGACCAGAATCAGCAACAATGTCAGAGATCAGCAGTCGTGTGGATTGGATAAGTTACTACAGAGGATTTGTGAGAGAAGCTTCAGCATCAGTACCGCAAAGGACTCGACTCCTGAAGAAAGAAGAAAAGTTCGTGTGGACAGATAAGTGTGAGTGTGGTCTCCAAGAGCTTAATGAAAGCTGACTACTGCGCCCGTATTGATCATTCAATCTAGTCGTGGAAGATACGAGACCTATGGTAATGGGTCATTCAGAAGACTGGGTTGTGTGCTAATGCAATATGGTAGGGTTGTTGCATAAGCATTCCGCCAGTTGAGACCTCATAAGTTAAAATCTCCAGCACATGAATTGAAAATTGGCAGCATTAATTTTCGCTCAAAAGATTTAGAGACATAGTTGGTGTGAGGAAAAAATTCCATATCTTCATCATCTATTAAAGTCTCAAGTATTCACTCTCTCAAGAGGAGTTGAATATGGAATGGTGTTGTAAATCAGAACCTTGAGAGGACTAAAATGGTGATATTTGGTATCACCCTGGAAGGATAAAAGAAGTCTCTAATGCGCTGAGTCAAGAGTCTTCCATTTTGTATGGGTTGGTTAAAATATGGACCTTACTTGAGGAAGTTCAAGATTCGGTTTTCAAATTTGAGGTAGGCCACCTTTCAAACCTTATGGCCACCCTCAGAATTGAACCGGATGTATAGGTTAAAAGCAGACGTTTCAATTGACAAATTGGGATGTTCGAGAGATCCTGTAAGAGGATACCGGTAAGAGAAATGTTGACTTTCAAATTTCGAGATAGAATACGGAGATATCGTGGGTGATGATAGGTGTCAGATAGTACGGAACTTGAGGAGAAGACCTTGCCAGAAATTCACTATAGTAGTTGCAGTATTCGACCAGACAGTATAAAATAGGTCTGAATCAGCATCAATTCGATTGGTAGATCGCTTTGAAGATAATCAACGCCAGACAGATTACAAATATCATATGTGTTAGTAAGCGAGGACTCCGTAGTGCAAACCGGTAGGACTTTTATAGTCGCTTGAGAGTCCTAAGTGGAATGGAAGCATAGCATGATGGAATGTTAAGACATGCTTATCAAGGAGCTGAGAAGAGTACTGATCCCTTATGGGGTTGTTGTCAACAGATGAACGGAGTCAATTCACCTTAGTGCAGCATGAAAAGATCTCGATTGGAATGGATATACCAAAGTGTGCGTATATCATATAATTCATCGGCATGGAGTGCCGGGGAGAAATTGTATTTCAAATCTAGATCAAATGTTCGAAGTTGGCAGAGTTTTCAGATGGTTCTTTCTTAAGCAGTGTATGGCAGAGAGTAAAGAACTTCAATTGCTGAGATGAAGTCAAGGAAAGAAAGACCATAGGCCAAGGTCAGTACAGTAATCAGTGATTGCAGTTGCCGAGATCAGTGTCAGAGTAAAGACCGCATGGAATTGCCAGAAAAGTTGAAATCGTGAGTAATGAAGGCCCTTAGAATTCCGAATTGATGATTGCATCTTTTTAAAGGTGTCACCAATGAGGAATATCTTGCACTTCAGCAAGGAGGGCAAGCTGAGACCGAAGTACGTAGGTTCCTTAGGGATTCTAGAGACAGAATCAGGATCCTAACGTATTGTCTTGCATTGTCGCCAAAGTAGGTGTAAGTGCATGGCATCTTTTCACGTGTTGATGTCGAGGACATATGAGCCTGACTCGACCCACGTGCTAAATCTTAAAAGAATTAGGCGTGGATGACAGAGTGTCGTACGTGGAAAGCTGGTTCAGTTGTTGGTTCAAAAAGAGTAGATTCTATGTACCAAGATGGTCTCCTTGTTTCAAGTGGTCTGACAACACCACGGGACCAAAGAAATGCATGAAATTGAGACTTGATGAGACGACAGCACCCCCACCTTTTGTTGAAGTATTGATAAAGGTTTAAATTTCGAGGACGAAATTTTTATAAGAGGGGAAGAGTTGTGACATCCTGATTTTCAGGTTCTGATTTCAATCGAATAAGTCGGGCCTTTCATCAATGCGGCTATAGTGTTTTTCTCTGAGATGGCCACTCATGAGTTAACTGACCTATCAGGTGAAGCCGTTAAGGGATTCTAATGCAATAGACTTGAGAATTCGCCTAGGAATCGACTGTTCGACCGTGCTAGTCTGCAAGGGTCATTGCGGCACAATTAAAAAAATCGATCAGAGATCGGAGATAGGTCGATTCGACTAAGATGGTGATCAAAGTGTGGGTGATTCCACATGATTGCAAAATTCTCTTCGAACGGCACTAAACCGATTTTCTGTCGTTTTGGGTACCCTGTGCTCATATTTGAAACCTTGAGATTTTCACGATCATCGAGAGTTGCCAATGGGTCGGATGGGTTCATTGTGGTTCGAAGAAAATCGACCACGAGTCAATTGCGCCAAAAATTCCTAAAAGCTACCCAATAGGTAAGGTCACACTAAAAGTGCATTTGATTGAAAATAACCGCGAATTTGAATTCGATTTCGAAATGGAAGTCTGTCGTGTCATGAGTCATTCTAACGTCGACTCACCTTATGAGGAAATTCCGGCAAGTTCGGGATTTTTACGGAAAACCGGATCGACGATGCGGAAAATGAATGGAGATTCAGATTGGCCGATTTGAAGGGATTTTGACATCCTGGTGTTAGTGAATTAGCGAATGAAAGTTGTTTAGAATTTTTCCGAATTCAAATGGGCCCCAACCTGGTTTGTTTGTTCGAAAAATCGAATCTTTGAAAAATAAAGTAGAATTCGGAATTGAGGGAAAATGGCCGTTTTTGGTTGTCAAAGACTTGTTATTTGAGGAATTATGGTACAAGAAAGCAAGTGAGGATTACGTGTTTCATCTTGGGAATTTTTGGGGATCAAATTAGATTGAATAGAAGTCGCGGGACCAAGATTGGATTAATATTGAAATCCTGTTAATTTTTCCCCATTTCCTTCGGTCTTCCCCTCTCTCCCACTCTCCCTCGCGCGTGCTTTCCCTCATCCGACAACTCTCTGCTTGGTCTTCAATTTTTCCTTTCTTCTTTGACCGGTCTCTTCTTATCCTCTTTCTCGGCTCTCTCTCTCTCTCTCTCTCTCTCTCTCAATCCATTTCGCACGTTTCCTCCTTGGCCCACCACCTGCCGACACTCCCTTCTTCCCTTATCCCTTCCCTCTTTTATTTGTTTCTTTTCTGCTTTTCGTTTTCTTCAGTTCGGTAGAAGGATCAGCGACCCACCGATCGATCTCTCTCTCTCTCTCTCTTCACTACACTTCACCCACGTGAGCTGCCCCCACGTCTTCTGGTTTTGTTCCTTTCATTTGGAGTTTCCTCCGAAGCTCTACTCCACGCCTGCAAAACCCCATCGAAGCAGCATCCGTCCGAAGCTGCTCCATCTTCGTTCTCTCCCCCCTGCCGTCTCACGCTGCAGCTTCTCAGTCGGATTGTTGACCGCAAGTTCCACGATTGATGGTCCACGACGCCACCTGGCCCAACGTCCGCGAGCAGCTTCATCTTCGCTGCTTCGTGCGTCTCCAGCCACGACGTCCAGAGAAGCCCAGTGTCTTCGCAGCATCATCGAGGTAGTAGTCTTCATCGCCTTGGTCAGTATTTCCTTGGTCTTCCTCAGCCACGCCAGCGAAGCCCCTGCGAGCGCCAGTCCACCGATTCTTCAACAAGCCCACGCACTCCAGTCCATCTTCGCTTGAGTGTGTCTCGGCTCAGCATCAGCACTGACTGCCTTCCATTGATCGTGGGCTCAGCAAATTGAAGCCCAACTCAGATTCAGCTCAAAACTTCAGCAGCTCCATTGGGCTTTCTTGTTCAGCCCAATTTCGGCCCAAGAAGTCAGCAGTCCTCAGCCCATTAAATAAGTCCAGCAGCCCAAGTCTTGGCCCAGCAGCAAGCCCACGTCTTTTAGAAGCCCAGAAGAATTAGAAGCCCGCAATTTTGAGGCCCAAGCCCGCGAAGTCAGGCCCACCGAATCAGTGGACTCAACCCAGCTTGAGCAGCAAGCTTGTAGGCCGATTTCAGCCCCGGTTTGACCCCAGTTGGCGGACTCGCTTTGAAGAGAATCGAGTCTTGTCGTGTGCTCGTCGATTTGATCCGATCAAATCGTTAATCAAGTGAGTTTTACTCACTAATGCTTTCTTAGTTTCTTTATTATGCCTAGGGTTGATTAGATTTAATTAAATGCAATTAGGTGGTTAGATTAGGTTAGAACAATTAAATTAGTGACTTAATGATGCATGTTAGGTGGTTAGATCTAGTTATTAGCAAGTAGAAAGGTTCGGTTATTTATTGAATGTATCTCGGGATTTTTCTCGACCCGTTTCGGGCCCAATCAGGAATACGAGCCCAAATTGGATTTTTATTATTTATTTATTTAATTTTCGAAATTAATTATTTAATTAATTATTTTTCCGGAAATTCAACCGGGATGGCCGGTGACCGGAATTTCGTGCCGATTGTCGTGGTGCGATCGTTTATTTAATTGAGCTTCAATTTTTATGGAATTGATTTAAATTGTGAAATTTGAGGAATTGTCCTAAATTATCATTATTGAGTATTTGATTGGTAATGGCCGAACATGAATATATAGCGCCAGTACGTTGATGGGCTATATGGTAGAGAGGATGATGAGAGCTAATCGAGAATGTTATTGGCCGAGACCAATCGTATTATTATTGGACATACGTGGTTCGGTGATTGGAAGATCACCTGGCGAAAACGGCGCCTTAAAGAACGCACGTAAATGACTTATAGACAAACGTGGTTCGGTGATTAAGGAAATATCACCGGTGAAAACGACGCCTTAAAGAACTCACGATGTTGTCTATTGCCGATGTCCCCTTGGCGAAAACGGCGCCTAGAAAGGACACGTGGTTCGGTGATCGAGGATATCACTTTGGTGAAAACGGCGCCTTAAAGAACGCACGGTGTCGGTGATCGGTATGTCATTGGCGAAAACGACGCCCGAGAAACACATGTGATTTGGTGAATGAGTACACCATTGGGAAATTATGGTATGAGTGGGAATGACCTAAAGATGGTCTGATTGACATGTAATCGACTAAGTCGATTGATCAATGCTTGATCGTATGTCGTGAATTGTTTAAATATATGTGTTTAACCTTAAATTGCAGGTTGGAACTAAGGCCAAGGTAAGTCCTTTGACTTGTGCTGTGCATAAGCAACCTAGACGGTGTATTGGTTTACTAATCGGGTATTAGGGGGTAGAGCTTGCTGAGACGTGGTCTCATTGGTTATTGAATAACCATTTCAGGTCCTTGGATGCAGTAGACTTGGATTTTGAAGATCTCAAAAGTCCAGTGCAGTCTGCCGAAGGCTCCAGTTGAAGTGTAGAGGATGATGGAGAGGAGGACAGGAGCCCGTAGTTTGTAGAACCCCACTCTTGTGTGTAGACCTTATTTTACATTGGCTTAAGTTGATTTTGAATTAATAGTTCACCTGGTATATATAGATGCATTGGTTTGCAATGTATATATGAGTGAACATTTTAAATGTTTGAAATTTAATTCTACTATGTTATCCCAATGTTTTATTGTCTGGGGATAAATTATATGCTTCCGCATGTGCTTAAAGAAAATGAAAGGGTCGGCGATGCGTCCTGGGGCGTCGCTATTAATCGACCAAGGTAAGGGATGTGTGCGTGCCTGAGGATCGGGGCGTGACACATAGGTCTTGTACTTAGGTCTCTGTCAAACCTTCTGGTCAAAGGTCTCAAAGTTTGAAGAGAGCCAAAAGAGATTGCCTGACAATTGGCTTTATTTTCTTGTATCTAGTTTATACAGTTTACGTGTGATCCAAGTAAAATGAAAAAACTTGCTTAATCAAGAATTTTAAAATTATTTTCAACCCCGATTATTTAGAAAAATCTAATAAGAGGTTGAATTAATATGCAAATTATATTTCCCAAAAAGTAGAAACTCGAAAATATGATACATTTAGACTCGAAAACTAGATTATGTAGAAGAGGAGGAAACAACTATTTGTTGGGAAAAAGAGTGCCATTGTTCTGGAAAGTTTATGTGGCAAGCTCAACTATTGGCGAAACTGTTTGACCGTGCTTCTAGGTTCTCTCTTTTCTGGCTCTGTACCATATGCTGCATGCTCAATATTGTGTCTGCCATATGCAGAGGAATGGAGATGTGGCAGCATTAAGCCTGACTTTCGATGGCTGCAGCCACAGCGTTGCATCTGAAGAATTAGCCATTCTACCAAATCTAAGGTTCCTTCAAGCAAAAGGCATTGATTTCTTTGGCAACTTTGAGAATCTTCTTTCGGAGCTAAGATGGTTTTCTTGGGAAATTACACCAAAAGAATTTTATGAGGGAAGTTTTCATTTCGCTAATTTGGTTGTGCTAGACCTTTCGAGGAGCGATATCAAAGACGACTGGGATGGGTGGAGCCATATCCAGGTATGACATGCTTTATTCTATTCATCTTTATTCCATCTTTATGGATCATTCAATGCATCGTGCACATCAGTGGTGTGCTCCCCTGATCTAAAAATTTTTGCGTTAGTCTAACATCTAAAATTGACTTCAACCAAGTAAACACATCTGAAAAGAAAGAAGAGGAAGCTATAGAATAACATGGCATCAGCACATCATCCCAGTAAATGATATCACAAGCAGAATACCATCGTTGTTCTATATTTCCCCCATTCACTACAGACTGCCTTAGTAATCGAGCCACGGATAAATATGATATCGCACAATCCGTACTAGCACAAATCAGCACCTGTGCTCACCAGTCCATGTTACTATCCAAGCATCCGCCATCGCCTTGTTTTTTAGGAGTTGAAAACTCGCCTACTTCGAAGTTTGAACTTTGGATGCTTCATAGCTAGTCTGAAGACCTTTGGTTGAAATTTAGACGGCCTTCACCTTTTCTTAAGAAGGGAAGAGCTGGCATTGGTGTTCCTTTGGTTCAGCCTTGCACGATACATCTCTTTTTCTACGACAATTTCAACACTTGATCACCACCCAGTATTGCAACATCTAAATTTTCTTTCATGACGATTTACAATATCTTTTTTTTTTTGTAACTTAATTACGACTCTATGTTGAGAAGATATGCGAATGAGGGTTATATAGAAGTGCCACGTTCTCGTATAGTTGATAGACTCAAAATATAGTTCCACGAATAACGTTTTCAAAACCATGGAAAGATTCAAACTTCAAGGTCTATTTACAAGCAAATTTCCATAAAATCATTGCCGAAACAAAAACTCGTTCGTGCGTTGTAAACCTGAACGATTTGATGGCAGATTTGAAATATCATTGATAGTTAAGAATTGATTGGCAACTTTTTAGTTCGATTAATTATCAACAAAATTATAAATTTTACCATCATCAAACCTAATAACGGATTGCCAATTGTTTTTTAATGTTACAAGTGATCCCCTTCATTAATTAGTAGATAACGGATCGCATAGACACTTTACTAATAGTGTCGTTTAACTATTCTAACTTGCAAACAAAATATTATTTACAATGGCAAATAGTTAGTTGATTATGACCGTCACTTTGATTTTACTTAGTGCCGAGTTTTATTTTTCATTAACATACAAATAAAATAATTAACATATAAGTTTGAAATAGCCTTGTAACTACGAAAGGTTTGACAATCGAGCACGTTTTTCAGCTAGTAAACTACAAATTGCTTAACCACTGGGGGTTCGCCCCAGTGGCCACCCTTCCAACATGGAAGGGGGAGGTGAGGGGTTCAAATCCCCACCTTCTCAGGGGGGGATGGGGATAAGGACGGGTAAGTTTCGAGTGGGTTGCGACTCCCACGCCCTGCAAGAGGCAGGGTACAAGTCTGCGCGCGAGTGTAGCGTAGGAATAGAGTAGGACTGACCAAAAAAAAAAAAAACTACAAATTGCTTACATATTTTACTAGTAGTATTGGTTCCCGGCTGTAACTTATGAACAAAAAACCTATTCTTTTACTAGGAATTCATAGTAGATTATTAAATTTATTTCAATTTTACAAGTACCAACGCTTATAAGTCAGTAAAAGACTAACGAAATAATCGATTTACCAAGCTTGCCCTAGTATATCATAAACAGCCTTTTGATTTTTCACAAATGAGCAGGTTTTCCACTGGTAGAGTATGGATTGATTGCTTATATACTTTACTAGTAGTAATATATTTTTACGAATAAACTGTTTTAACACAATAAATCTCTAGTAGGCTATGAATTTCACTACAATTTACTATTTCACCAATAAGAATGAGAATAATTACTTACATAAAGAATCTTGGTTGATTGATGTGTTTCATTCTTTTCAATTCCATATTTTCATTTATTATTTTTTTTTTTTTTGCAGATGACAGAAAAATTAAAAGTTCTAGATTTAACGGATTGCACAAAGTTGCGGAGGACACCCAACTTTTCTAATTTCACATCTTTGGAGACGTTAGTACTTGCTCGGTGTTCTAACTTATTAACAATTCACCCCTCCATTTCTAAGCTTCAACTCTTAGAGACTTTGAATATCAAAGGATGCAGTTCTCTTGGGGAGTTGCCTGAAGAAGTCTGTTCTCTACAATCTTTGAAGCAAATTGTCATGCCCCAAAATTTTCAACTCTTGAAGCTTCCAGAAAGAATTGGTAATTTGAAATCTTTGTCTAGTTTTGTATTAAACGAGCACCCTAAAATCTGCCAACTTCCAGACTCAATTGGAGGGATGGCAAATCTTACGTACTTATCTTTACATGGGTGTGTGGGGATAAAGGAACTTCCAAGTTCAATTGGGAAGTTAAAAATGTTGGTAGAGTTGCAAATATCAACGTTAGGCATAGTTGAACTACCCAATTCTATCGGAAACTTAAAGAAACTTCGAATGCTGACGTTATGTAGAACGAAGATAAAGGAGTTTCCTCATACTATTGGAGGACTAGAGATGCTTGAAATTTTAAATGCCCATAGATCTTGGGATTTGACAGATAAAAATTTGGAGGAAATTGGGAAGCTATTCCATTTGACAACGTTGAACTTAGCATTTACTAGTGTTTCTAGATTGCCTCCAGAGATTAGTCGCCTCCATCTCCAAAGACTTGAAGTGGGTTCGACTGAGCTTCAACAAGTGCCTGCTCTTCCAGCAAGTTTGAAATTCCTTGTGGTTCAAGCTCTAGACTTCTCTCTTGTCCCTCAACCCTCAAGCATCACCGATTTAGAACATCTAGAATTACAAAGATTCAGCAATTCAACAAAGATACCTCGCTCTACTTGGCAAGACTATCATTCAAAAGTTGAAGGAGCTATGCTGAGAGAGCAACCGTCCTATCAGCTTCCATCTCGTTTGTCGGCCTTGAAACTCAGGGGTATCAGTCCACTGCCACATTTTTCCAACTTAATCAATTTGACGGTTCTGCTTGTAATTGACTGTGCAATATCTCACCTACCTATCAATCCAGGCCTAACACATTTGAGGGAACTGTTCATACGTAGATGTAAATCCCTTGAGAAAATACCTGGTCTATCACTCTTAAGGAGTCTGGAGCGCTTGGAACTGAAGGGCTTGAATAGGCTAGTTGAGATTCAAGGTTTGTCGGAACTGGAATCTTTGCAGTATCTCATTCTTTCCAGCTGTGATCTTATAGGACAGTTACCGAACTTATCCAAGTTGGGTAAGCTACAACACATGGAGCTAGAAGCTTGTCCAAATGTAAGAGCCATTGAAGGCATCGAGGGCTTAGAAAGCTGGGTGTTGGATAGTCATGGCCGCACTATCCTGGAAAGATTATTAGATGTCTCAAGATCAACTTGGCTTTCCCATAGGTTACCTATGTACGATGTGTTCCTGAGTTTTAGGGGACGAGACAGTCGTTTCAGCATTGTCAATTTCCTTCACTATGAGATGTTACAAGATCGAATTTCCATTCATAGTGATGACGATGATTCAAGGTCCAATGAAAGGATTGGAGAAGAGATTCTACAAGCACTCGCTAACTCCAATATCTATATACCCGTCTTCTCTAGAAACTATGCTTCCAGTTATTGGTGTCTTCGCAAACTTACCCAGATGGTAAAATGCACAACAGAATCAAAGGGGAAAAGAAGAATCCTCCCCATGTTCTACGATGTGGAGATTGATGATGTTAAGCTCGAAACTGATTTATATAAAAGCGACCTAGACAAGCACCAGACGAACTTCGACCACAGTGAAGTGAAGGCATGGAAAGAGGCCCTAATTGAGGTCTCAGCAATGAGGGGGTTCATCTTGAGAAATAACAGGTAATTTTGCTATTTCGCCACTAAATCATGAGCTAAATAAGTCATTCAATTGAACTTTCCGGACACAGAGAATTTCAAAGTTACTGCAATTTAACTCTTTCGCATGCAGAGTTGTCCACTCAAGCAAATTTGTAAGAAGCAGATCCCTCTAATTTGTAATATCTAGAGGAACTCTATGGTCCAACTGAACAAAATTGCATACTAGTACAGCCGCACACATTTTTTTCTATTGTTTTGTTGTCTAATAAATCAAATCAATAATTAGATTATCATTTTGAGGGAAAAAACACCACAAGTGTCATAACTTTCGAAATGATTACTTGAGTGCCATATAATTTTTCAACTGATCACTTAAGTGCCGTAACTTTTTAAAAATGTTCACCATAAATGCTATGTCACATTGGATTTTCGGCACTCCTGTGAATGTTTTTAAAAAAAATTGACACTTAAATGATTCAGGAAAAGTTATGACACTAAAGTAAATTTTTTTTTAGAAGTTATGGTACTCAAGGAAACATCATATGAAAGTTATAGTAGTTATGGTGTTCTTATTCATCATTTTATATCCTTTAGATTTCTGTCTATCCAACTAAAATGAGCTGTCCTTCAATTGTGCACTGCTGCAGCTACGAAGAAGTACTTCGATTGGTTACTGAAGAGATTTATAAGACAAGGAAATTGTTAGATGTTGACTCTTGAAGCCTTCTTTTGGTCGGTTGTCAAAGAAAAGGTGAATGTGTTTGCTATTAATGTAATGAAATTCTCCCCCACTCCATTCTGATTCTATTGTTTGGAGGATCTAGATATTTCATTTGGTAATGAAATTGGTTTGCGATGCTAATGCTTAGGTGCATTATTTACAAGGTGAGCATATATGTATGACGAGTATATCAGTGAAGTCCCATGTTTTACTAGAGGGTTAAGCTTATACTTCAGTGTGCACAAGGGTGCTGGACAATAATAGAAAATGAGCTTCCATACACTGTTGGGAAAATTTGAATCGCTGGTAGAGTTGGCCTGTCAACTGTTAAACATAGTTGATCTACCTGATTTAATTGGAAATCTAAAAAGAACTGAAACTAACCAGAATGGACTTTTCATCCATAAGAATGTTGCCCAATGCTATTGGACTGCTATAAATGATTGAGGGGTTAGGTGATAGAAAATGAGTCTGACGGTTGAAATTTTTGGTGAAATTAGGTGACTATTCAAACTGTTCGAGGATTTTGGGCATAACACTCATTGAAGTTGTCTATGGATTCCCCACGATGATCTATTCTCTCCCCCATGTCCATAAACTTTTTTTCTGGATGCAATGGAATTTGACAGCCACCCCAAGCTTCTTCAATCCGTCTTTGTTTTGATGCATCTACATCCGGTTTGTTCATGGCCTCATGAAAACGGTTAATTTAGATTTTATGGACAGATCTGACATTTCCTTTGACCAATATCTAACAGCTTCCATGTACTTTGTCATTCTTGCCACTTTGGCTTAAGAAATATTGCTGTTTTTCAATCTTGAAAAACTCTTTGGTTCTCGAAGTTCATGAAACTCAGAAGCATTAGTCCACTGCCAAACTTTTGAAACATAATGAATTTGGCAGAACTATGTCCTTGGACGTCCAATGTCAAAGCTTACCTGTCTCTCCAGAACTAACACATTTGAGGGGACTGAAAAGAATTAGATTTGAATTCCTTGAGAACATACCCTGTCGTCTCTCTTGAAGTGTCTACCATGCTTGAATAGGCTCGTTGAGATTCGAGGTTTGTTCAAACTGGAATTTCCTTTAGTTTTTTTTGGCTATTTTAATTTTTCTTTTTCTGATGTGGTGCTCACGTACGCTACATCATCGCCACTTGTCCGGGAAAACATTGATAATGCGATGCAAGCCACCATGTAGAATAGCTATCTTCGACAGAAAGGTTAGATGTGTCCCACTTGATGGGTTTTTCATTTGTGGGGCTAAATGAAGCCTATCCGCCCATGTTGAGCCAAAACTGACCCATAAGGGAAGGGCTCATATGAGGAAGGAATAGTTATTTTTTGTATAAATATGTAAAATGAGGAATGTTAAGAATAGAATAAAAACAATACGTTCTTTTCCTTCCCTTGAGATAACAGTATACTCCTTCTTGAAGAACGGAATTCCAAGGCTTCAATCAATTCCTCTGAGACTATAATAAGTACTTAATTTGTGACAAACAAGATATGTCCGTTTTCGTAATATGCCTTTTGATTGGTGTTATATGTTTCTAGGCATATTTCTGCATTTGTTTTCAGTATTCAATCGTTTGAGTATCAATTCGTCTTTCAAAAATCCATTTTCAACATTGGTATCAGAGCAATGTTGTTCATGTTTCTCTATCATTGTTGACATTTATAATTTATTTTTGATCGAAATTTTGAGAAACGTCGCCGTCTGACTTTCGGAGACGGAAATTCCAACACCCGCGTACTATTCACCCCTCCCTTTTTATTTTTCATGAGTCAAAACTCCTTTTTGAAAGTACAAGGTCATAGTTTTTGTCGAGACGAGAAAAACAACGGGTGGCTCACCACTAGGGGCCTCCGAACGCGCCCCCACGCGCGGCCAGAAGGAGTGGAGTCATCAACTCGTGCGCAGCATGCGTGCATGGTAAACCACAAGCACATGCACTGCATATGCGTGGTAACCGCACGCGCATGCTCGGCATGTGCGCGGCAACCGCCGGTGCGTGCATGGTACGTGCGCTGCATAAGTTTACTCTTTTGCCCTTGTTTTTATTACATTATTACTGTTTTGCCCTTGTCTGTTTGTTTTTACGATTATGCCCTTATTTTTTTTATTAATATAATTGTTTTGCCCCTCATCCATTGACCAACGTTGATCGTTGACCTACCATTGACTAACCATTGACTAGCATTGATTGTTGATCGATGTTGACCATTGACCATTTCCCAAAAGAAAAAAATGGAAAATGTGTTTTTCAATTTTGTTCGTTGTGGATTATATGTAACCTCTTTTGTTCTGCATTTGTTGCAGGAAAAATGACCGTTTCCCGAGAATAGACGAATAGAAGGCAATACTTAAAGGGCAAAAAATAAAATTAGCTAATTATCAGTGGAACGACGGTGATGTAGTATCACACATGATCATGGTCAACCAGATAATACAATGGATCATTTGAAATGGTTATCTTATGCTAAATTTTCAAAAGGTGCTAGCTCTAATGAACACTCTTCCATTAGAATGGTAAATAGTGTTAGCCTGCCAATGGAAGGTCAACGTAGTTTCGGATTATAAAAAGCTTGCAGTGGCTTTTGTGAGAGAATATTATAGAATTGAGGCAACAAAGACTTCAACTGTCGAGTTGAGTGTTACTTGGTGCAAAATGAATGCACCTTGGAGGAGCCATAAGGGCTTTCCAAAGGTCTTTCAATGGTTGCCCAATATGCTTTTAGAATTCTCAAAATAATTTACTAAGAGATTAGAAGAAACTTTCCTAGTTTATGAGATATATGAATATCTTTGAATTTATTTATTGTTTTTCTTAAATTGGTTTGAGATGTTTTAAGTGTAAATATTTTTTTTTTTTATATTGATGTTGATATGTTTCCGCTGAATATATTACTTCATGTAAATGGCATGCTTAGTTAATGAAAGTTCAATATTATCTATTGTTGTAAACTATTATGTTAATTTACAATTATTTGTGAGAAGTTCAAGAAAGTTTTAGTGACTTTGGTGAAGTTATTTTTGCATAAGTGATTATATTAATAATAATTTCGAGTTAATATTTTTGGATGATGATTGGAAACAATAGTGACTTTTTGATTCTAAAACCTTATTTAAAATTATTTATTAATATAATTAGTTCATGCAAAATAGATACATAAATTATAGGCATTAATAATTCGTGCATGTATATCTAATATGTTCAAAACCAATGGCTTCAGCAACCAAGAGCATAGTCGTTGAGTCGAACAAATGAGAGAAATTGAACGGCGAGAATTATGAGATATTGAATATGAAAATTCAATATATGCTAGAAAAGTAATAAGCACTAAAAGCTCTTAATCAAGTTATGGAAGAACTTGAGGATGCTATACACCACATTGAGCTAGTAGAGGATTGCCTCATGGCGTTTGAGCGGGAATCGGATATTTGTTGTGTTGGTTTTAGCTTAGAATGGGCTTTAAGCTCAAAGTGCAAGCATGTTGATTCGTTCAAAAGGAGAAAATATAAAGGATCAAGTTATTCAAGTAAGAAACTAAGAGTTGACCAATATAAGAGAGGAAAATGTCCTTGAGTAAAGATAATTTTAATGGTGAAGTGTTACAACTATGGTTAGAAGGATCACTATGCTTGCGACCGTCGTTAGCCAAATAAGATAAACACCCATTGTATTCTTGAGAACTTTACTTATGTATCAAATTCTGTATTATTAACTAAATCTAATCCTTTGTGAACTATAGATTCATGAGCAATAGGCCACATAGCGAAGGATAGAGAATCCTTCGTGGAATTCCGACAAGTACTGATTGGAACAAAATGAATCTATATAGAAAACAACTCTAAAGTTGAAATAAAATGAATTAGGACCCAACAATTAAATATGCGTGATGGACGTACTTGGTTAGTACATTATGTATTATATGCTCCGAAGATTTGTTGGAATTTAGTATATGTGTTAATGTTGATTAAACTTGGTTTTGATAGGGCTAGTAAGAGCACCTAGAGGGGGGTGAATAGGTGATCAAAGAAGTTTTTGCAAAACTTAACAGATTAATTCGTCTTCCAAGAATAATAGACTGAAAAAGTAAAAGACTATAAACAGTTATATAAAACTATAAATTAAAGTAAAGAGATTAGGGAAAGAGAAATGAAACACAAGGTTTATAGTGGTTCGACTTAGACCAAGACTAGGCCACTCTCCTGCACTGCTAGCCCACTGGTTGGATTTTACTAAGAACCAAAAGAGATTTTACAGCCTTTGGTCCTTGATTCCACAGTGTAGAACTTTTACTACACTTCCTCAAAGTCTCACAAGTATTTAGTCTCTCTTTTGAGTATAGTTAAGCTCAAAAAATGAAATAACAAAGAACTAGGAGCTTCAGATCTTGGAATTTTTCTTTCACGCACACACTCGGATAACTTGAGCGTTCTCCTTATATACTTCTCCATGCCTACACAACCGTTGGCACCTTCCAAAGGAGTTCTTCTAATCTACCCGTTGGACAGAATCAATTAGGAAGATCTCGATTTATTAAAGGAATGTGATGATAACCCACCAATCCTGCTTGCCTATACAATCAGGATTTATGTTTCCATAAGTAGAACCTTCCAATTATACTTTTCCAATCAACAGATCTAATTATCTAAATTGATTTCAATAGGAATAACTAATCAAGAGATGCTATTTCCAGCCGTGAGATTTTCTTCAACTGTACAAACCAAATCCTTAAAGATATACTTGCATCTACACAAGTCTTCTTCATCGGATAAATTCTTTCTTCGTCGGTCTTGAAACTATCAGTGAGAATAGATTTTAAATCTTGAGTCTGGAGGTCTTCAGACTTTGATGATAGAGTCCGCAAGTCTTCAAACTAGACTGATAGAAACGTTTCGTCAACTTCAAAACAAATAAGGAAGTTTTCTCCAACAATCTCCTCCTTTTTTATGGTAACAAAACTTTCCCGCAAATTTGAACACTTTTGTCCTGCAAAACAACACTTAAGCAAACCAGAATATCTCATAAAAGATAAGTAGATTAGGATATAGATAGTAGTGACTTTGTAACCACAGAAAACATGTTAGTCTTGTAAAATGACTATCCTTTCCATAATCAATAACATAGCTTAAGTTACTGCAAGTATCAAAAGATCAAATCAAACAGTCCAAAGCACAACCAAACAAAAGATAAGTCCTCCAAAAATCCAAAATAATCCTAAAATTCAAACCAAAGTCAAATTTGCATCAAACTTCTATCCCTTTTGTCAACAACAAAAAGTGGAGAACGAATAAAAAGTTGGTTGAAAATAGAGTCAGAATCATGGTTGTTTTGGAAGGTGAACAAGCTCGAACTCTCCTATAGAATTCACTGTCTTCTCAAGCCTTGCAAAACTTTGCTTCAGTGACTGGAAATCTTCACCCTGCACAGTAGACTGCACTTGATTCTTTAGGGCTTATAACTAATCATGCAAAAACACTGAAGTGGCCATGAAAGCGTTCTTGAGATCCTACATCTCATACCCCATAGCATATTGCTGTTTCCTTACATCCAATAGAATCTCTAGCAATCTCGAAAAATCTATTGTTTGATCTGTGGCAGCACTAGGTCCAGCTAAGTCGATTCTAGGGGTTTTGAGAATGGATGGAACTTCATCATATTGTCCATCATGATTATGAGTGGATGCTTCTAGATAATGAGAGGCATATACATCCTCTGGATCTACTGCAGAATGACTCACATCACTAGTAAAGATAGGTGAAGAAATATCCTGTTGTCCAACAACTCCCCCTGTTTAGTTGCCTTCAAGTGGAGTAGGTAAGATTTCTTCTTGATCAACTTCAGCTTCAGAGTGATGCGCGTCAGTAGTTCCAGCTCCTGCCATCTCAGAATCACTGGACAAGGAGACAGCCAAAGTTGGCTCAAAATAGTCCTCTTGATCCTGGTCTCTCTCTTCTTCTCCTTCTTGTCCTCTTTCTTCTCTTCTTTCTGCTTCTTCTTCCTCTCCTCTTCTTTCCTCTTCTTCTTCCTCTCTTCTTTCTTCCTCTGTCCTCCTTTGTTCTTCATCTTCTTTCTTTGTCTCTTCTCTCTCTTTTTCTCCTTCTTCTGGCTCTTCTCGAGTCTCTTGAAAGCTAACAAAACTCTTCAAATTTCTTAAGGCTGAAAGAGTCATTTCATCATCATCTTCTTCATCCTGCATAATGAGAATTATCTTCTTCTTTACTATAGCAACCATGGGCTCCTTGCCTTTCCTTTTGGCTACAGCAGAGTCTTGTTTTGCTTTAACGGGAGACTTCTCCTTCATGCGCTCTAACATCTTGTTCAGCTCTTTCAAACGCATCTTTGTGATCATTTTAAATCCAATCACCATTGGAGAGATGCTTGTCAAACATAATAGTATAGAGATGTGAATTTTAAAATGTCTAAAAAGGCGCGTGATAAGAGTAGAGTAAGGGAGTTGTCCCTTATCCTTTACCACTGTCCTATACATATGAAACATGATGATGTGAGGCAAAGAGAATCTGAATCTAGCATTGATGGCATACATCAATTTTGCTTCAGACCAAGAGACATCAGTCTTGGATGTCAACTTTGGATAAATGCAGTTGATTACGATCTTGTGCAGTAAGATGTTGGAGGCATTCATCCTAGAGTAGGAAATTTTGCCTTTAGCATCTCGATCCTTCACCAATGACAGAATAGCATGAGGAACGGACACGCTAATTGGTTGAAAACTCGCTCTTTCCACCCCAATTATGTCAGCCAATGTGTCCATATTCACCAAAAACTTTTTATCTCTCACTGTGAAAGAGAAACTGTTTGCATCCATGAAAGATAATTTTGAGTAAAAGTAAGCTGTGAGTTCAGGATAAGCAGTAGTAGATTCAGAATAAAATCGCTCCAATTGTAGTAAAGCAAACTTCTCTCGTAGATTTACTTTTATCGAATCAAGGAAATCAAAATCGACATTCCTAGGGTTCATAACCCCTCTCTTCATTAAACTCGAGTAAACCCTCTTGTGGTTCTTCGATTTGAAAAGGCTTGAACCATCACTAGCAATCTTTGTAGCCACTCCTGTTCTAGGCTGAAAATGGGCAAACATTCGTTCATCGTCATCCTGTCCTTGTGGCTGATTAGCAGTGCCAAAGTGCGGGTCATTCGGAAAATTTGCGAAGGCTCTTTCAACCGATCCCTTTTCTACAATGCCCATTCTCTTCGTATCTCACAGAAATAGAGTCTCGTTCTTATAGCCTCTCTCTCGCAAGTATTCATCGATTAAGGACATAGCAGTTCCCCCTCTTTTCATACTAGAATAAAGCTTGAAAACAACTGTAGGAGTTTACGTTCTTATAGGTTCCACTTCTTCCAAAATTTCTTCTTCTGGATGAGTCGGTGGAGGAGACCGACGCTGCTGAGAAGGTTGTTGCTGACTTGGTCGCTGTGGTGGAGAAGAATCTTCTTCCTCAGTCAAGTCGAAATGTGTAGGACCCTCAGGCATGTGTCATGGTTCCCTGCTTGTGATTCTCGAAGACTTTCTCGAAGACATTGTCGCTTCAAGGGAGAAATTGCAAACTTGCTCGAAAAGATGAAAACTTTTTGGATTAAACAAGAGTGAAAGTGAAAGCAAGTGGGATTTTAGTATGTTAGGACGAAGAAGACGAATTTCAACAGTATATAAAGCAAGTGGAGCAAGGTAAACGAAACGACATAAAATGAAAACTAAAAATACCTTTTCGAAAATGAATAACTGCCTTAAATAACTATCTTTTAAAAAAAATGATAACTGCGTTTTTGAAAAAGAATAAATGCTACGAATTCAAAAACTTGGAGATATAATTTCAATCAATCAGTGATTAATGAGTAATCATACATTTTCAAGTTTTTATCCAAAAGTTAAATTATTAGAATCGAAATTACTTACAGTCGTAACTCTTGGTCTTCTGAGTCTGAGCTCCTTCAGACTTTATCTCTAAGTCTGAGCTTCTTCAGACTTTACTGACTAAAAGATGTGGTGTTCAGTTTGGTGCGAATAGACTCAAATAGGCTTTTCTCCAGTGGCTTTGTAAATATGTCTGTCAGTTGATTCTTTGAATTAATGAATTGAATCATAACTTCTCCATTTTGAACATGATCTCTAATAAAGTAATGTCGAATCTCTATGTGCTTTGCTCTTAAATGAAGAATTGGATTCTTTGTGAGATTAATTGCATTGGTGTTGCCATATTTGATCTCGGTGCATGAGTCTGCGATTCCAAAGTCTCTAAGTTGTTTTATCCATAAGATTTGAGAACAGCAACTTCTAAGAACTACATACTCTACTTCTGCTTTTGAAAGAGCTACAGTACTTTGCTTCCTTGAGAACCATGATACAGTCCTGTTACCTAGCAGTTGACAAGTATCGGAAGCACTCTTTCTATCAACCATGCAACCTGCTAGATCTGCACCTGAATAACCAATGAGAGTAAAGTCTCATCCTTTTGGATACCACAGACCTAACTTTGAGGTAGTTGCAACGTATTTGATGATGCATTTTGCAGCACTTGGATGAGATTCTTTGGGATCATATTGAAATCTAGCACAAATGCAAATACTAAACAAAATGTCAGGTCTAGAAGCAGTAAGATAAAGAAGTGGGCCAATAATACTCCTTTAGAGCTTTTGGTCAACTTTCTTTCCTCATTCATCTTTATCCAGCTTCAAAGAATTAGACATTGGTATCTCAGTCTTTTTGCAATTCTCCAATCTGAACTTTTTAACAAGTTCTTTTGTATATTTTTCTTAATGAATGAAAATTCCTTCATTCAATTGCTTCACTTGTAATCCGAGAAAGAAAGATAGTTCACCCATCATGCTCATCTCAAATTCATCATGCATAGTCTTAGAAAACTTTTTGCATAGATTTTTGTTAGATGATCCAAATATAATATCATCAACATAAATTTGAACAAATAAAAAGTTTTTACCTTCTCTTTTAATAAACAAGGTAGTGTCCACTTTTCTTTTGACAAAGCCATTTTGAATTAAAAACTTACTTAACATGTCATACCATGCTCAAGGTGCTTGCTTTAATCCATATAAAGCCTTTTTTCAGTCTAAATACTAAGTCTAGTCTCTTTGGATCTTCAAATCCGGGAGGTTGTTCCACATAGACCTCTTCTTGGATGAATCCATTTATAAATGTGTTTTTGATGTCCATTTGGAATAATATAAAATTTTTATAACAAGTAAAAGCAAGTAATAATCTAATTGCTTCTAACCTTGCTACTGGTGCGTAGGTCTCATCATAATCTATCCCTTCTTCAGAGTCTGTAACATCAGAATCATTATTAGATTTTAAGGCAATTGACTTATTACCTTTAGGATCTTTTTCCTCGTTGATTTGCTCCACTTCATAACACTGAAGTGTGCCAACCAATTTGTCTACGAAAAGCGGCATGATCCTTTGTGTTTCCCTTATTGAAGTCTTTATATGATTCTAGTTTTTGGAGAGTTCATGCAATAATAGACCTTCATTGGTCCTGAGATTGGCTGTCCCTGATACTCTAGTCCATTTACAATTTCAGTAAAATGACTAAATATGTTAGTGATAGATTCTCCTAACTTCATTTTGATCCTTGTTTCTTTTACTCGATTAGTTCCTTCATAGGTAATATACAACCTATCCCAGACTTTTTTGACTGTTTCACAAAAAGATATTCTGTTATACTTAGTAGGAGATAACGCATAATATAAAGAATAAATAGCTTTAGCATCAAGAGCTTGTCTCTTGATTATTTCTTCTTGAGTCATCTTGCTAGCATCTGCAACTTCTTTTCCTCTTTCTGAAATTGATATAGCTTTATGAATGATTCCTTTTTTTCTACCACATCCCATTCCAGAGGATCTTTCAATCTCATGAATGCCTTCATTTTGTTTTTCCATATGCTGTATTCATTTCCATCGAAGTAAGGTGGTCTGGTGTTGCTTTGGCCTTCAACCAAACCTGGAGCCAACATACTAGCCATAGATCTTTAACTCATAAGTAAAACATGCTATGATACCAATTGATAGGGCTAGTAAGAGCACCTAGAGGAAGGTGAATAAGTAATCAAAGAAATTTTTGCAAAACTTAACAGATTAATTTGTCTTCTAAGAATAATAAACTGAAGAAGTAAAAGACTATAAACAGTTATATAAGGCTAAGAATTAAAGTAAAGAGATTAGGAAAAGAGAAATGAAACACAAGGTTTATAGTGGTTCGGCTTGGACCAAGCTTACGTTCACTCTCCCGCATTGACAGCTTACTAACTGGATTTCACCAAGAACCAAAAGAGATTTTACAGCCACTCATCCTTGATTCCATGGTGTAGAACTTCTACTACACTTCCTCAAGATCTTACAGGTATTTAATCTTTCTTTTGAGTATAGTTAAACTCAACAAATGAAATAGCAAAGAACTAGGAGCTTCAGACTTTGGAATTTTTCTTTCACGTATACATTCGAATAACTTGAGCGTTCTCCTTATATACTCTTCCATACTTACACAACCGTTGGCACATTCCAAATGAGTTCTTTCAATCTACCCGTTGGACAAAATCAATTAGAAAGATCTCGAGTTATTAAAGGAATGTGATGATAGCCCACCAAGCCTGCTCACCCATACAATCAGGATCTATGTTTCTATAAGTAGAACCTTCCAAATATATTTCGCTAATCAATAGATCTAATTATCCAAATTGATTTCAATAAGAATAACTAATCAAGAGATGTTATTTCCAGTTATGAGATCTTCTTCAATCGTACGAACCAAATCCTTAAAGATATACTTGCATCTGCACAAGTCTTCTTCATCGGATAAATCCTTTCTTTGTTGGTCTTGAAACTATCGGTGAGAGTAGACTTTAAATCTTGAGTTTGGAGGTCTTCAGACTTTGACGATAAAGTCTGCAAGTCTTCAAACTAGACTGATGGAAACGTTTTGTTAACTTTAAAACAAATAAAGAAGTTTTCTCCAACAGGTTTTAGTTTAAACTTCCATAATAATTGTATGGATTTATATTTTGATACAAACTACTATGATTATAGTTATTTTCTGAATGGTTTTATTGTATTGGATGATGATTGTGGTAATGTCAATATTTGTTATTCCCTTTCATGTTTTCTAATTCATATGATAATAATGTGAATATATGGCATGTTGAATTTGGTCATATTGGCTAACAACGTATGAATAAACTAGCCAAAGAGGGCTTGTTGGGTAATTTTGAAAAAATTGATTTGTCCATATATGAGCATTGTCTAATAGGGAAAATGACAAGGAAACCATTTGGAAAAATTTTAAAAAAAAATTGAATTTTATTTGCAATTAATCCATTCTGACATCTATGCTCCAATAAATGTGAGAGGAAAGCATGTGACTATTTATTTCATCATGTCTATATATGATTTTACTCAATTCGGATATGTTTATTTGATTTCTCTTAAATCTAAAGCATTGAGTTGTTTCAACAAATTTATGAGCTTGGTAAAAAATCAATTAGATAAGAAAATAAAAGTATTGAGATTTGATCGAGGTTAAGAAGATTTATCTGAAGAGTTTAGAAATTTATGTAATGAAAAAGGAATAGAAAGACAATTGTTTATTCCTTATACTCCTCAAAAAAATGGTATCGCGGAAAAGAGAAACAGAATTCTACTAGAAATGATTAAGTCAATGATGGCTCATATTAACTTATCTATCACATTTTGGAGTGATATTTTACCAATTGCTGCCTATATACTTAATCGTGTGCATTCTAATTTAATTACTTCTATTCCATATGAGTTATGCTACCTATGCTCATGAGCCCTCTTACAAGTATGAGAAATTAGGTCCTAGAGACAAGAAGAGTATTTTCATAAAATACTCAGAATACTCAAAAAAGTATGTATTTATAGGAGAGTAGAAAAGTAAGTATAACTGAATTTGGATTATGAAATGTCACATTCTTAAAGAATGAATTTCCTAAGAATGGCAAAATAGATGATGACTACTCCCTATTTGAAACCTTGAATCAAGATAATGAATTTAATAGAGTTCGTTCAAGTGGAAGTAATATGAGAAATGAGAAATTAAATTCGACTCAATCTTAATTACAACCACTTGATGAGACGATATCGTCATTATCTAATCCAAGTGAGAGCATAATGAATAATAATGTGCAAAGTGTATAATCTCTCGTACAACAAACAAGTAGCAAAAGTATTCCCTATAAACATTTTGAAACTGAAGGGGAAACTTTTATGGTTGCTCAACAAGACGAAGATGAGCCAAGAAATGGAAATGAGGCTCTAATTGTTATAATAAGGAAAAATAGATGCATGTAATGGAAGAAGAAATTGAGTTAATGAAGTCAAACCATATTTAGGAATTTATCGATCTTCCAAAATGACGCAAAACCATTGAGAACAACTAGGTTCTCAAAATGAAGTGTAAAATTGATGGCTCAATGAAAGACATAAGGCTTATCTTGTGGCAAACATATATAATCAACTGGAAATAATTGATTATGAGGAAATATTTTCTTTCATAGTGAGATTTATCTCAATTCGTCTTATTTTGGCAATAGTAACTAATATGGATTTTGAGCTACATTAAATAGATATAAAAACTGTTTTTCTCAATGGATAATTAGAAGAAGAAGTTTATGTGGAATAACCCGTTAATTTCATTTTGAAAGGCCAAGAATAAAATGTATATCAATTTTTTATATCAATATATGATTTTAAGCAGTCATCAAGACATGGCATATGATTTTACAATAATTAATGAAGACCATTATATATATATATCAAAGATCCAAATATCAATTTGTGATCATATTATTATATATTGATGATATATAGATTGTCGGAAGCAATAATTGATAATATACATATTGTCGGAAGCAATATGGAGTTTGTTAATACTGTTAAGAGTTGGTTATCTTCCAACTTTGAGATGAAAGACATGGGTGATGCCGTATACATTTTTAGAGTTAAGATTTTAAGGGATCGTTCAAAGATACCATTGTCTCTTTTGCAATAGACCTATATAAACAAGGTTCTTAAACGATTTCATAAGCAAGATTATAAATCTATAGATACTCCTATTGCAAAATGTGAATGATTAAGCATTAGATTTTGTCCATAAACTCAACGAGAGAAGGAACAGATGAAATATGTTCCTTATTCTAGTACTGTTTAAAACTTAATGTGCGCTATGATGAGTACAAAGCCTGACATATGTTTTATAGTTGTAATAGCAAGTAGATATCAATCCAATTTTGGACAAGCACATTGGAAAGCCGTTAAAAGAATACTAAGGTATTTGAAAGGAATTGCTGATTATAAACTAAGTTATCAAGGAAAGGATCTGCAGCTTGAAAGCTATTCAAATGCTGATTAAGGAGAAGATTTAGATGAAAGAAAATCTACCTCTAGATTTGTTTTCAAACAGAATAATGGTGTCATATCTTGGAGCAATAAGAAACAAACGTGTATAGTCTTGTCCACGATGGAAGTTGAGTTCGTGGCATTATCAATAGTAATATAAGAAGGTGTTTGGCTTAAGAGATTTTTGGATCATTTAGGTATTGTTAAGAATGCTGCAAACCAATTGTTGGTTAATTGTGATAGCCAAGTAGTAATAACGTACACGAATGATTCAAAATATCATGATAAAACCAAATATATAAATACCAAGTACATTTTTGTCAAAGATATGGTTGTACGAAAATATGTGAACTTACAGTACATATCTACGCATATATTCATAGTAAATCTTATGACGAAGCCAATACCTAAAGATGTATTCTATAGTCATATAAATAACTAGGATTGCGTAGACACTGATACATTGAATATTATAGTTTTCCTAAATGTTCACATTTAATGAAGTTATTTTTCATTATTAATGCCTATGATTTATGTTTGACATTTATGCATTTTCATACTTAGTACATCATATAAAATTGAAAAAGTATGTTGGACAAATAAGAGGTTAGCCTTCTCACACGGGTAATCACCTATATTAACTATGTGATAAATAGAGATGAGATAGTTTTAAGTTTATTATCTAGAGAGCTCAAGCTTAAAATATAGATGTAATTGAGTATTAAGATGAGAACATAATATTTACTCTATCTAAAAGTAAAATAACTTACATATTTTATTTTATTTGTCTTTGATGTCAAATGTGAGTTCTGATGGATTTTTGAAGGAGTAGATATGTGAACTCAGGTTAGACATTAGGTATGTTTAAACTATCATCTGTACGGTATTAAAATTGAAGACATACGTTCCATGAAAAATGAGTTAATACCGTAATATGTATTTCATACTACATATGCATGAGACAACTAATAAGAGTGGCAAAAGTTTTGATCTTAACTTTTATACCGTGTGAGACTCTTTAGGAAAAGAGTTCCTCAATTAAATGCTCTCATAACTCTTACTTATTCTCAAGATTTCTATTCAATATTTGCTATCTTAGAATGTTGTTAAAGATCATGAATTGATTCAATTTAATTGGACATTTCTAGAAAAGTGAGTTCAACTGAAATTAAAAGTTTCAAGGAAAGAGAAAGATCTAGTTTGAGATATCACATTCTAATTTTGTATTCATTGATCGACCAATTATGATTGTTTTGGGATAATCATAATTGTGAATATAATATATCATTATTAAAAGGGGATCAAGAGAAGTATAAATGTGATCCATTGATTTAGGATATTGCATATTATTTTTACTTAAAAACGTGATGCCCATTTTGAGCTGATTTATAATCCCAACATATGCATGGCAATGATTATTTACTAGTATGATTGTTGAAAAGAGATGGAGAAAGAGTTTTATTCGGCCCACCATGTGTGAGTGGGATATGATGGGTTTTTTATTTGTTGGGCTAAATCAAGCCCGTCTGCCCATGTTGGGCCAAACTTGGCCTATAAGAGAAGAACTTATGAGAGATAGGAGCAATTATTTTTTCAATGAAAATAATTGTTGTATAAATATGAAAAATGAGGAACGTTTAGAATAAAATAAAAATAATACGTTCTTTTCCTTCCCTTGAGATAACAGTGTACTCATTCTCGAAGAATGAAACTCTAGAGTTTTGATCAATTCCTCTAAGACTGCAACAATACTTAATCTGTGGTAAACAAGATATCTCCACTTTCGTGATATGTCTTTTGATCGGTGTTACATGTTTCTTGCCATGCTTTCACATTTGATTTTGGTATTCGATCGTTTGAGTATCGGTTCATCTTTCAGGAATCCGTTTCCAACACCACTAATACAAGGTAGGGGTTTTTTGTGACAAAAAAAATTGTTTTTTGTGAAAAAAAAATTGTATTGGTTTCACATTGTATACTTTCAAGTTCTAGATAGAATTTTCTCTGGAATCAATTAAAGATTTAAGGAATAAAGTGTTAGCTTTGTCGACAACTATAAAAATTCCAATTTCTCCATTGTTGGAGATACACAGCTGTTATTCTTTTGTGTAGAGTGTGTGGGCTTTGGCGAAATTTTTTAATGAAAGTTTTGTTAAATGTCTTTGACTCCACTCTATAAAAGAGAGATAATAGCAGTAAAAGAGCCATCAGATCGATTTTTTTTTTTTAATTGTATCCATAATGTGACATCCTGATTTTTTTGACTTTGTTCTCGATTAAATGAATTGGGCTTTTCATCGACAAGCTAATAGTTCTTTTCCCTGAGCTGATCACTTACAAGATAACTAGTCTATCAGGTGAAGCCGTTAAGGAATCTAAACGCAATAAACTTGAGAATTCGACCATAAATCAACTGCTCGACCGTGCAAAACTGCAAAGGTCAATATGGCAACGTCAAAGTTGACAAGAGACCGAAGATAGGTCGGTTCAACAGAAGCATGTGATTAATGTGTGGATGATTCCACCTAATTGTAAAATTCTCGTCGAACGGTACTAGACCGATTTTTCTGTCATTTTTGTACCATGTGCTTTTATTTGAAACCTCGAGATTTTAACAACAACCAAGAGTCACCAATGAGTCGAAGATGTACAATGAGGCTCGAAATAATCGATCACAAGTCAAATGTACTAAAAATTCCTAAAAGCTACCGGATAGGTTAGGTCACGTTAAAATTGCGTTCGATTGAAATTAACCACGAATTTGAACCTGATTTCAGAAATTGAAAGTTTTGTCATGTCACAATTTATTTTAAGGACGTCAACTCATCCTCCGAAGATTTTTCTGCAAACCCGAGTTTTTAGCGAAAAATCAAATTTAGGTGTTTTTGGATCAGGAAAATTAGAGGGTCGTTTTTTGTTGCACTTTTGGCATTCAAGTTGGACTAATTGGCAAGGAAAAATGGGAAATGGGATGTGGGCATCTTGGCTGAATTTATGGGCACCAATTTGAGCTTAATTGGAGAAGAATTGAAGTGAAATTGAATGGAGAATGTACAAAATTCATAGGCCAAGGGGAGGGCAACATTTCAGCCACTTTGGGAAGCTTCTCGATGAAGCATTAGTGCAGCAAAGAGGTTGAGAATGAGGCTGAGCATGGTGGGGGCATAGAACATAAGTACTTGGGATATTTTGTGGTCCCCTTCAGCTGTAGCAACCTTCTTCTTCTTTCTTGGACTGCTTTCTCCATTATTAGAGTGTTTGAGGGCTCAAGAAAACTAGAGAGATCATCTTTGCAGCCCGTCGACCGCCCCCTACCGCCGTCAAGCACCGTCGCACCACCCTAGCTGCCGCCGAAGCCCTGTGCCCGTCGTCCCTGCCCGCATGTCCCCATCCGCTCGAGCCGCTGTCTCAATGCCCTCGAGCCACCGTTCGCAGGTCCCCGAGCTCGCCCTAGTCATCGTCAAAGCCATCGAAGCCGCCGGGGTAACCGCCATCACCCACTTGGAGATGGTGCGGCCACTGCCACCCGTCTCCTCGTCGTTCCAGCCTCGATTCCCTTCAGTTCATCCTTGGACATAATCGAGCCTCACAGCCCAACTGTGAGCTTCGTGGGCTTTACCGGGCTTGTCCGGACCTTGCTTGGTGTTGCTGCAGGCTTATTTGTCACTCGCCTCCACATCGCCATCGTCGTGAACTCATCAACCCGTAAAACCAATGAGTTTACTCATTAAACCTTGCTTATGATGTTAATTATGTTTAAGGGTTGATTAGTTTAGCCTAAGATGAGATTAGGTGGTTAGTTAGTTTGGATTAGTGATTTAATCGCTTATTTATGATTGTTAGGTGGTTATAATAAATTTATTAAGGGCTAAATAGATTGTACTATTTATGTGAATAGGTGCATTATATTTCTAGGTCCGTTTAGGTGGTTAGATTAGCATTTCCGGCTTTGGTTAGCATTTATTGAATTTAATTTGCATTGTTTAATTATTTTTTGTAATTTATTTAATTATTTAATATTTTCCGAAATTATACAAGGATAGCCTTGACCGGAATTTCGTGTTGATTGTAGTTGTGTGCTTAGTTTATGTAATTGAATGTTAATTTATGCAAATTAAGTGGTGATTGTGATTTTGAGTATTTATTTTAAAATTACGAAACTTTTATATTTAATTAGAAAATACCGGGTGTCGGGTTTTGACACCGAAAATGTTTTTAGATACTATATCAACCAGTGGGATTTTAAAAGGGAGGATATTAATTTTTCTGGTTCAATATAACCGTATACCCACACACGATTATTTTACTAGGTGTTTTTTATATGAAAAAAATATGTCAAGTTCACTATTTTAATTGAGACATTTGAGTGCAATGCACGGTGTCCTTGGCCAGGCTTAAATGATCGTGTGATGGCTATGAGAATCCGTCACGAGTTGTTAAGCCGGACGATGCGCCTATATGGCATGCCCTAAGTCAACGGATCCTGGTCGTAGTGGAGGCTAGACCGAAGCTCCCTAGTGGAATGCCATCTAGGTATAGACATTGCCATGCTCGATAGTGCGAGACGACGCTTGGCTACGCCGGCAGACCATTGACTGTTGAGTCGGCCGTGACCGTTGAGTCGTAATCAATTGGGACACATGAATGAGTGAAATTGACGCACCTGATTATGAAACAAAATTGTGTAGCATGGTATGGGACGTGTCATAACAATTTAGTCTTATAATCAGGACTCCTGTAATTGTTTGAGATATGAGATGCGGCGTTCCAATTGATTGAGTTTTATTACTGCTTATGTCTGTGATATGAACTGTATTGACATGCAGGGACGATTTGAGACGAGGTAAGTCTCTATGATTGTGTGGTTGTGTGGTTAGGCCGCCTCTAGGTATATTTTCTTCCTAGTCGGGGTTTAGGAGATGAACTTGCTGAGATGTTGTCTCACCCCGTCATGGGCTTAACTTTTCATGTTCTTAGATGGCAGTTCCTCCGGAACGTTTTGGTCAGCCTCGGGGGGTTATCAAGTGGAGCATGGACGTCCCTGTCCTCAGGAGTCATTGGGTCTATGAGCTTGTCGTGACCATTGTTTGGGTCGATGAGGGCCTACCTCAGATGATACCTCATTGATTTAAGGCGTGGTTTCGCCATCGACTCAATGGATATAGGGTAGGTCCCCTTCAGGGTTTTGATATCCCCGCCGTTGTGCTCAAGCCGCTCTGGGCGAGGGCGCAGCTGACCCTCCTGATGGAGTTGTGGAGGACCCGAAGCCCCTGGAGCCTGTGGAGGTGGAGTCCGAAGGATCGGTGAACATGTCCGACTAGTAGATCGTAAGACAACTTCTTTTTGAGAGCCGATCTTTTTGTAGACAGACTAGTTTTGTATATAACCTAGTTTGTTTATAAATGTGTGTTTTGTTTGTGAATTTGTTGTCTTGCTTTTCTATCATATGCTGTTTACTGTCTGGGGTTTATATTTCCCTTCCGCATGTGCAATAAAAGGAATGGGTCGGCGACATGTCCTTCGATGTCGCAAATTTTATTGATCACTGAGGGATGCATGTGCGCTCAAGGCTCGGGGCGTGACATCCCCGCCTGGAGTGGTGTCAAAGCTGGTTAGTGGTTGGAGTGATAAGGTGCAATGGGTTATATGATAGTTAATAGGAAATGCCTTTTTATTATGCTGATGCATGTGAATGATAGCTGATTGGTAGCTTGTTTAGTGTGATCACTCAATTTCTAATTTTGTGCAAATTTAGAAAATAGGTTTCTATAAAGAATCTACATCATGAGTGATCAAGAGCAAAGAACCCCTAAAAAGAGGACTGTAGGACCTGAGACTTGGGTTAGGACGCCAACAAGGGTTGGTACCTGAGGTGGTCGTGGGAGAGCGCCAACTCAAGCCAACGTAAGTGTAGTAGCACTACCTCTAGTTGGTGCTAAGGTAAGAGCCCCTGGTGATCCTAGAATTGACGGGATCATGCAAGCGTTAGAGACGCTTGGAAATCTGATCGGGGTAGCAGGCCTAGAATCAAACCACTGCCACTACCATCGCCGTTATAATTGCCACTACTGCTGCCACTAATGCTGTTGTTGCTGCCGGAGCCACACCTACCGAAGTTCCACTTGGGAATGTGGTTGCTGAGAGGCCAATGCACAAACTAGTGGAGTAGTTCCTGAAGCTGAACCCACCGAGGTTCAGAGGAGCGGGAGATCCCGAGGCTGCAGTCCTTTGGATCTAGGATTTGGAGAAGGCCTTTGCACTAGTGAGATGCACAAAGGAGGAGAAGGTTGTCCTTGCAGTCTATCGGCTGTAAGGAAACGCTAGTACTTGGTGGAGGGCTACTAGAGGAGTAGTGTTCCCAGAAGGTGTGGTTCCGAAGTGGAACGCCTTTGTTACAGTGTTCAACGGCAAGTACTTCTCTAATAGTGCAAGGGAATAGAAGATGGAGGAATTCCAGCATCTCCGTCAAAGGATGATGACTGTGGATCAATACGAGGCTAAATTTGCAAAGTTATCTTAGTACACCCCGAGACTGATAGAGGATCCAGCTGACAGAGCTAGGAGGTTCGGGATCGGCCTCCAACCAGAGTTGAAGAATCTGCTGGTGCCATTCGGCCAAAAAGATTACAATGAGCTATATGGTCGGGCCTAGTTGATAGAGAGGAACTTGATCGAACAAGCAGCCGCGTTTAGGTCAAGGTTTAGTTTGAACAGAGATGGAAATGGGTTTGGGAAGAAACCTATGATAGAGGGAAGGTACCCTGTTCCGCCCAACAGGAAGGGTGGGATAGGTAACTTAGCGCCAAGCCCTAGTGGAGTATGTCGCTTTTATGGAAGGTGATATGGATCGGCCCCGTGCCATTCTAGGCCGGGTGCTTGCTTTGGGTGTGGCCAACGGGGCCACCGGGTGAGAGATTGTCCTCGCAAACTAATGGGACCGCAACAGTTGCCGCCGCCACCTCCGATGGATCAAAACCGAGGATTCGCACCACCTATTGCACCACAGGGTGGTTTGAACCGACCTCTAGCTCAAGAAAAAGTGTACGCCGTCACCAGAGGATAGGCAGAGGACTCGCCTGATGTGGTCACAAGTACCCTTTCCCTAAACGACCATGTTGCTTATGCTTTATTTGACCCTAGCGCTACTCATTCATTTATAGCTGAGCAGTTTGTTAAGTTAGTAGAATTGAGTCTTGAAATGTTGGAGTCAGTGGTTAGCATATCTACACCGTTAAAGGATAAGGTGTTAGTTGCAGTGGGTTGTCTTGGTTGCAAGTTAGTAATTGGTGAGCGAGAGGGGATGATAGATTTACTAGTCCTAGCCATGTATGATTTTGACGTAATAATTGGCATGGACTGGCTCACCAAGTAATGAGCTAAGATAGACTGCTATCATAAAGCGATTCAGTTTAACCCATTAGTGGGTGAAAGTTTCGAGTTTATTGAGAGTCGAGGAGAACCCTCGATTATCTTAATCTCGTCGCTTGAGGCAACCCGGTTGTTAGACGGGGGTTGTCAAGGTTACTTGACGTCTGTCATGGATACGACAGTTGAGGAGCTGAAGATTGAGGATATTGTAGTGGTTCAAGAGTTTCCAAATGTGTTTCCAAAAGAATTGCAGGTTTGTCATCGGAAAGAGAGATAGAGTTCGTGATTGAGTTAGCCCTTGGGACAGAGCCAATTTCTAAGGCTCCTTATCGGATGGTGTTGTCAGGGTTGAAAGAACTAAAGATGCAGATGCAAGAGTTGTTGGATAATGAATTCATACGTCCCAGTGCATCACCTTGAGGAGCACTAGTTCTATTCGTGAAGAAGAAAGATGGTTCGTTGCGTCTGTGCATCGACTATTATCAGCTCAATCAAGTGACGATCAAGAACAAGTATCCGCTGTCAAGGATTGATGACTTGTTTGACCAATTGCAAGGAGTGTCAATATTTTCTAAGATCAACCTGAGGACAGGGTATCATCAGTTGAGGATCAGAAAGGAGGACATACCGAAATCAACGTTTCGTACACGATACGGCCATTATGAGTTTACTGTAATACTGTTTGGTTTGACGAATGCTCCAGCTGCTTTCATGGATTTGATAAACCGGGTATTCAAGGAGTATCTGGATTAGTTTGTGATCGTTTTCATTGATGATATCCTGGTGTACTCGAGAAGCCCGGAGGAGCACAAAAGGCATTTGAGGATGGTGCTTCAGACAATGAGGAATCATGAACTGTACGCTAAGTTCAGTAAGTGTGAGTTTTGGTTGACTCGTGTGGCGTTCTTAGGTCACGTGATTTTAGATGAATGAATCTTCATGGACCCGACCAAAATTGAATTAGTTATCAACTGGCCAAGACCGACGACAGTGACAGATATCATAAGCTTCTTGGATTTGGCAGGTTACTACAGAAGGTTTGAGGTAGGCCACCTTTCAAATCTTATGGCCACCCTCAGAATTGAACCGGAAGTCCAGATTAGAATCAAGACGTTTCAGTTGACAGAACCAGAGATTCAGAAGATCCTACAAGAGGATACTAAAAAGAAAAAAGCTAACTTTCAGATTTCTGAAGACGGAACATTAAGATTCCGAGGACGATTGTGTGTACCTAACAATGCAAAGCTTAAAGAAGAGATTTTGTCAAAAGCTCATCGTAACAGTTACAGTATTCATCCAGGCAGTACGGAAATGTATCAGGATTTGCGTCAACATTATTAGTGGACTGGTACGAAGACGAATATCACCAAGCAAGTCACCAAATGTCTAACGTGTTAGCAAGTGAAGGCACAGCATTTTAAGCCGGGAGGACTTCTGCAATCTCTCAAGATTCCCGAGTGGAAATGGGAACATATCACCATGGACTTTGTGATGGGCTTACCATCCGCAGACAGATGGCTACAGATGGCTAGTCTGAGAGGACAATTCAGACTCTCGAGAACATGTTGAGAGCGTGTGTGCTAGATTTCAAAGGAAGTTGAGAGGAACAGCTTCATCTCGTTGAGTTCACCTACAACAACAGCTACCAGTAGAGTTTCAGATGGCACCTTTTGAAGCATTGTATGGTAGAGCGTGCAGAACACCAGTTTGTTGAGATGAGGTCGGAGAATGGAAGATCGCAGGCCTAGAGTTGGTTCAGCAGTCAGTGGATGCAGTCGTAGTTATCAAAGACAGATTAAAAACCGTTCAAAGTCGTCAAAAGAGCTATGCTAACAAGCGTCGAAGACTATTGGAATTCCAAGTTTGTGAACATGTCTTTCGGAAAGGTGTCACCGATGAGGGGTACTTCACGCTTCGGCAAGAAAGGGAAGCTGAGTCTGAGGTACGTAGGTCCCTTTGAGATTTTGGAAAGAATGGGGACTTTGGCGTATCGTCTTGCATTGCCGCTGAGACTAGCGCAAGTCTATGACGTCTTCCATGTGTCGATGATGAGAAAGTACGAGTTTGACCCGACCCACGTGTTAAATTTTGAAGAGTTAGACGTGGACGACAAAGTGTCGTACGTGGAGAGACCGGTTCGGATTGTAGATCGAAAGGAGCAGATTCTTCGCACCAAGATAATCTCATTAATTAAAGTGGTCTGGCAACACCACGGGACAGAATGAGCAACTTGGGAAAGTGAAGACTCGATGGGATGACAATACCCCCACCTTTTTGTTTAAAGCTTGTAATGGTTTAAATTTTGAGAACAAAATTTTTATAAGAGGGGAAGAGTTATGACATTATGATTTTCCAACTCTGTTTTCGATTAAATGAATTGGGTTTTTGATCGACGCGCCAAAAGTTCTTTTCCCTGAGCTGATCACTCACGGGATAACTAGTCTATCAGGTAAAGCCGTTAAGGAATCTAAATGCAATAGACTTGAGAATTCAACCAGAAATCGACTGTTCAGCCATGCTAATCTACAAGGGTCAATATGATACCATCAAAATCGACAAGAGACTGGAGATAGGTCGGTTCGACAGAGGCATGTGATTAATGTGTGGGTGATTCCACCTAATTGTAAAATTCTCGTCGAATGGCACTAGATCGATTTTTCTGTCATTTATGTACCCTATGCTTGTATTTGAAATCTTGAGATTTTCACGACAACTGAGAGTCGCCAATGAATCGAAGATGTACAATGTGACTTGAAAATAATCTATCACGAGTCAAATGCGCTAAAAATTCCTAAAAGTTACTCGATAGGTTAAGTCACGCTAAAATTGCATCTGGTTGAAATTAACCGTGAATTTGAACCCAATTTTAGAAATTAAAAAATTTGTCATTTCATAATTTATTTTAGGAATGTCAACTCATCCTCCGAAAATTTTTCTACAAACCCGAGTTTTTGGCAAAAAATCAAATTTAGGCGTTTTTAGATCGGGAAAATTAAAGAGCCGTTTTTTGTTACACTTTTGGCATTCAAGTTGGATTAATTGGCAAGGTAAATTGTGGAATGGGATGTGGGCATCTTGGCTGAATTTATAGGCACCAATTTGAGCTCAATTGGAGAAGAATTGAAGTGGAATTGAATGGGGAATATACAAAATTCGTAGGCCAAGGGGGGAGCAACATTTAGCCAACTTGGGAAGCTTTTTGAGGAAGCCTTGGTGCAGTAAAATGGCTAAGGATGAGGCTGAGCATGGTGGGGCATAGAACTCAAGTACTTGAGATATTTTGTGATCCCCTTCATCTTCAATAGCCTTCTTCTTCTTCCTTGGATTGCTTTCTCCATTATTGGAGTGTTTGAGAGATCAAGAAAACTAGAGTGATCAGCCCTACAGCTCGTCGACTGCCCCTACGGCCGTTGAGCATCGTTGTGCTGCCCGAGCTGCCGTCGAAGCCTCACGCCCATTGTCCCTACCCACGTGTCCCCGTCCACTCGAGTCGCTATCCCGACGCCCTCAACTTGCCGTTTGCAGGTCCCCGAGCTTGCCCTGGTCGCCGTTGAAGCCGTCAAAGCCGCCGGAGTCACTACTGTCGCCCACCTGGAGCCACTGTAGCCACCACCACTCGACTCCTCACCGTTCCAACCTCGGTTCCCTTCGGTTCAGCCTTGGATAGAACTGAGCTCACAGCCCAGTTGTGAGCTTCGTGGGCTTTTCCGGGCCCGTCCCGACCTCGCTTGATGTTACTGCAGGGTTGTTTGTCGCTCGCCTTTGCATCACCGTCGTTGTGAACTCATTGGCCTACAAAACTAGTGAGTTTACTCACTAAACCTTGCTTATAAGGTTAATTATACTTAAAAGTTGATTAGTTTAGCCTAAGATGAGATTATGTGGTTAGTTAGTTTGGATTAGTGATTTAATCGCTTATTTATGATTGTTAGGTGGTCAGAATAGATTTATTAAGGGCTAAATAGATTATACAATTTATGTGGATAGATGCATTGTTTTTCTAGGTCCGTTTAGATGATTAGATTAACATTTCCGGCCTAAGTTAGCATTTATTGGATTTAATTTGCATTATTTAATTATTTTTGTAATTTATTTAATTATTTAATATTTTTCGAAGATTATACTAGGATAGTCAGTGATTGGAATTTCATGTTGATTGCAGTGGTATGCTCAGTGTATGCAATTGAATATTAATTTGTGCAAATTGAGTGGTGATTGTGATTTTGAGTATTTATTTCAAAATTACGAAAGTTTGGTATTTAATTAGAAAATACTGAGTGTCGGGTTTTGATACCGAAAATATTTTTATTACTATATTAACTAGTGGCATTTTAAAATGGTGGATATCAATTTTTCTACGTTCAATCTGACTGTGTATCCATACACGATTATTTTACCAGGTGTTTTTTATATGAAGAAAATATGTCAAGTTCACTATTTTAATTGAGACATTTGAGTGCAATGCACAGTGTCCTTAGCTATGATTGAATGATCGTGTGATGACTATGAGAATCTGTCACGAGCTGTTAAGCCAGACGATGCCCCTATATGAGATGCCCCAAGTCAACGGATGCCAGTCGCAGTGGAGGCTGGACCGATGCTTCATAGTGGAATGCCATCTAGGTATAGATGTTGTCGTGCTCGATGGTGGCTACACTGAAAGACTGCTGACTGTTGAGTCGGCCGTGGCCATTAGGTCGTAATCAATTGGGAAGCATGAATGAGTGAAATTGACGTGCCTGATTATGAGACAAAATTGTGTGGCATGGTATGAGACGTGTCATAATGATTTGGCCTTATAATCGGGACCCCTATAGTTGTTTGAGATATAAGATATGGCGTTCCAATTGATTAAGTTTTATTACTGCTTATGTCTGTGATATGAACTGTACTGACATGCAGGGAGGATCTGAGATGAGGTAAGTCTCTGTGGTTGTGTGGTTGTGTGGTTAAGCCGCCTCTAGGCGTATTTTCTTCAATGTCGGGGTTTAGGGAGTGAACTTGCTGAGACGTTGTCTCACCCCATCGTGGGCTTAATGTTTCAGGTCCTTAGATAGCGGTTCCCCCGGAAAGTTTTGTTCAGCTTCGGGGGGTTACCGAGTGGAGCATGGATGTCCCTATTCCCGGGAGTCATTGGGCTATGAGCTTGTCGTGACCACTGTCTGAGTCGATGAGAGCCTATCTCAGAGGATACCTCATCAATTCAAGGCGTGGTTCCGCCATGGACTCAATGTGTATAAGGTAGGTTCCCTTTAGGGTTTTAATATCCCTGCTATTGCGCTCAATGCCACTTTGGACGAGGGTGCAGCTGACCCTTTTGATGGAGTTGTGGAGGACCCGAAGCCCCGGAGCCTATGGAGATGGAGTCCGAAAGATCGATGAATGTGTCCAACTAGTAGATCATAGGATAGCTTCTCTTTTAGAGCTGATCTTTTTGTAGACAAACTATTTTTGTATATAACCTGATTTGTTTATAAATGTATGTTTTGTTTGTGAATTTGTTGTCCTACTTTTCTATCCCATGCTATTTGCTGTCAAGGGTTTTATTTCGCTTTTGCATATGTAATAAAATGAATTGGTGGGCGACATGTCCTAGGACGTTGCAAATTTTATCAACCAGCAAGGGATGTACACGCGCTCGAGGCTCAAGGCGTGACACATAACATGATTGAAAAGATACCCCAAAAAGTGATGAGTATGGAATGATTGAGGTATTAGGAATTTGGAACTGGAGCAAAATTAATGATACTCATAAAGATACGTCTAGATGGAGTGTCTATAACATTTGATTGTTTCATCGAAAATCAACAATTGAAAAGAAATTTTCTTGATTTTTTACTTTTTTCTATCATTTATGAAAATGAGTCAATATTAAATATTTTCATATTGACTACTTCCTGCATTTACATACTTTTGTTGATGATAGAAACTTTTTTTTTGTTGGCTCATTTTCTTAAGCAATACAAACAACAAAAAGATTTTCTTTTTATTGCTGATTTACTGAGAAACAACTGAAATGTAAGAAGAACAATATAATCTAAGCATGTAATATATCGTGAAAATACATAACATTCTGTAAGTCAACAATGTTAACCAAAAAAGAATTCAAGAACTATGGAGTAAAGTGATACACTGTGTCAACAGAAGCTCAAATCTTTTAAGATCTTCAAGGGAAACACTATGAAAATGCCCAAAGAGTACGGGAAGCATGTTTGTTATACCTAGGAAAGATAAAGAAGTTCATATATCTTTCTAGAGTGATTGTTTTTTTAAATAAAACTAATTAATGTTGTTTCTATCAGCACATCACTGGAACAACTTGGAAGAATATGCACTAATTTTTCAAGATCTTACTTTGAAGTATGGATTAGACACATGGGTTTGGAATAGTGGTCAATGAAACAATTGATCATTAAGTCATATTGTCAAGTGTGGTTGGTGGATCCAATTTCATCCATTCCATCGAGAAAACTTTGGATCAATATCTGATGATGATGTTTATACTTATTTCCACAAGCTTGACAAATAAATTAGAATGGTTGATTGGGTCGGACTTGAAATGGTTAAAGATCGTCAATCTGCCTGATTTAGCTAAAAATTTGTAACGAAATCAAAGGGATTCTAGAATGGAATCTAAGATTTAGCTCAATTGTTATCTGATTTGCTCATCTCACAATTTAAATTCTGTATTGATCTAAATGTCGTTTCAGATATATCTATGGGTTTCAAAAGTTGGTCTATCAATGAAGTAACATAGGCCTTGTTTGGTTCAGCTTTGGGAATGCGCTTTGGGACTCTAAAGTTCCTCGGCCAAGGGGTCACGCGCACCAGATGCGCCAGCGACCATCACCGGACCTTAGGCAACGCTTGGGTCGCGCGACCCAAGCGACTGATGGCCTGAATTGTGCGACCCACGTGGCTGCTAGAGATCGGGCGACCGTTTGGGGGCTAGATCTGGCGATTTGGCCGCCGATCGATAGTCTAGTGGCCGAACTTAAAAAAAAAAAAATACAAATATTTTTTTAATTTAATAAAAGTCATTTACAAATGCAAATTTTACCAAACGATATTTGTATTTTGAAAAGCCCCATTCACCCAAAGGTATTTGCATTCTTGCAAATGCATTTTCCAAAAGCTGAACCAAATGGGCCCATAATGACAATCAGATTCAAATTTGGCAGTTGGATTTGGCTCCACCCATTCCATCAAGAATAGCTGCTTCAAATTGGTTCATGAAATTTTTGGAGCATCTTAAAACATTTTTCAAATTGAGCAATGTTCGACCAAATATTGGTGTAGCTGTAACCAAAAGTTGTCATTGTGATATCCTTTTCATACATACCTGATGAAAACAAACTATTTGTTTCGTCGTGCATTGCTGAAGCCCAAAAAGAGTTCTTGAATTGGCTAAGGAAGAAGTCCTTGAGACATTTGAAACATGATCATCACAATAATGGACTAGAAGAGGGTTGGGGTGTGAATTGAAAAAAACACAAGACTGGAAATCTTTCAAGAGAAATCATAAAATTTTGGGAATGTGGTCAAATCTTGGTGAAGGGAAAGAATTGCAGGGGGTTTCAAAAACAGAAAAAAGAAAATAAAAGAATTGACTGGAGAGTGGACGATATTTGTAAGTATTTCTGAATATAGCATTTTTTTTCATCAATAACGACAAAACATATGTGGTTATCATGTCAAATGACTGTAATTGTTAACCTCACACTGCAATAGGAGATGATAATAGGTTTTGGATCCATAACTAGGTTTGGGAATTTGGAAGGTACACTAGAATAACCTTGTGAGTTTAGTTGGGTGTTGATTTATGCGAAAGCCCTGAAACTAAGAGAGAGAGAGAGAGAGAGAGAGAGAGAGAGAGAGGGGTAAATGCAATGAAAACTTTTAACTTTACCACAATAGAATTTCCTAGTCACTGCAATGCAAACTCTTTCACAAAAGCAATCAAGTACACTCAAGTGCCGCTGTGTTTGGAAAAGTTTTCTAGGTGGGTGTGAAAAAAAAGAAGGTGCAGAAAAGATATTCTTTGTGTTGGTTGGAATCACTCCAATGGACTATGATTTTAGTGATTGGTACATTGTTCGATAGATTTAGAATGAAATTCAACTAGCTTGTTCATGTGTAAGATCTAGGAAATCATTGACTGTCCGTTTTAATGTTGCTCAAGCAAGCATTTGGTTGGCCCAATGTCAAAGAAAAAAGAAATGGATTTCCATTGATTTATTCCATGTCATAAAATTTTGCAGAGCTGCATTCATTTGCTAATTATCAACGAGGTAAAAACTTAATTTTGAAATGAAAATGGATTATGAATTTAATGTCTGTACATTGTTGAAAGATTAAAATGAAATTAGACCAACTTGTTCATGTAAAGGATCTAAAAAATCATTGAACTTCCACTCTCTATTGGGTGGTTAATGAAGCTTGCATGTTTGTAAGGGGGGGCCGGGAGATAGAGGAGCTTCCATACTCATGTGAAATTCAAATTGTGGAGTGAGTTGGACTTAAAAATATTAAAGATGGCTGATCTATCCATTCAATTGGCAATTTAAAGAAAGTAAAAGTAATTAGTGTCGCGACCTACTGTTTCCATTTGGAGGGGAAATGGCACATAGGTTTAAGGGAATTGTCCAAATGATGAGCTTAAGGCACTTGATTAGACATGGGCCCTCCTAGCTCTTACTCCATTCGACATTGGAGTATTTAATGTTAAATGAAATTGACGGTATAAGTATTCTCAAATATGTCACCACTACCCTATTAAAATCGACTAGAAACCAAGCAAAGTATGTGAGTATACCTCACTTCCTATGCAACTAGAGAATTTAGAGTCGGAGACTTGATTAAACTAATTAAGCAATTAGTATACTTTCATCACCTAATCTTGTTCAACAAGATGTTTATCAAGTTGGATTGATTTTAAGACTCTATCCATTAACATGTAATGTGATCATGTAGGTGTGCAATAATTAAAATAGCAATCAATAACAAAGGAAGTATTAAATAAATTGCAAGAGAAAAAAAAGAATCTAGCACTAATAGATAAGAAAAATCTCAATCCTAACTAGAATAAAGGGAAACAATAATCAACACATTGAGAACATGTAATCCAATGATAATCGAAATAGAAATGTGCAAACAATAACCTAGCATTTGTTTTTAAGAATATTCGAAACTTTATTTATAAACTTTAAAAGCTTGTTCAATTTCGAGCGCAATTTTTATCAAGAATTTTCATACATTTTAAGGGAAAAATACTCCAAAGTTAATTTTTAAGCTTTTTCCTAATTTTTCGAGGAAATTAAAATTTTCGGAATTTTATAATTTTTAAAATATTTTTCAATTAAAAAAATTCGGTTTTTTAATTAAATTATTTTTAAAAATAAAATAAAATATTCCCTTAACCTAGCCCGAACAAGAGTTGTTATAGTCTTTCCAGCTTGGGCCTCGGACACAAATCAAGCTATTACACTAGGCCCTTCCTTCTAACAAGGCCAATCTGCTAAGGAACAGATTCAGCCCAAAGAGTCATCACATGTAGCCTCAAGCCCACCACGGTTGAATTAAACCTAAATCTAACCAAGCCCACCCAAGGTACTCAAACAAGTCTTTCTTTTGTTCTCTGTCGTCTACAGCCTCATTTGGTCAGCTTTCCCACGATGCTTTGAATTTTTGTTCCTCGGGAAAATTTTTGGGTTTGGTTAGAACTTTTCGAGCTCCATATATGGCATTTGGAATCTTTGAAAGCCCAAAAAGCAGTCCCCACCTACTTTGGGCTTTCATCATTTTTGGAATGCTAGTGTAGGGTTTAATGAATTTTTTTCTTTTCAATATTACCCTTATTGATAATTATGTTTTCCTTTTCTGCCCTCGAAAAACACTGTTCATCGTCTTCTTCCTTCTTCCTCACGAAGCTTAGCCGGCGAGCGGCGCTCAACCGCAAGAGGCCAGATCTGGCCGCCGGGAAGTCTTGCCTGAGGTCGGGCGACCTTGGGCATCGCCTGGGTTGCTCGACCTCAGGCGGCATCGCCTAGGTCGCTCAACCTCAGGCGGTGTCGCCTAAGGCCGCGCGACCTCAAGCGACGCCGAGTTGCGCCCGAGGTCAAGCGACCCAGGCGACGCCGCTGATGGCAACGGTGACGGCGACACTCAACACACCTAGAAAACAACGGCGAGAAAATCCTTCTCGAAACCCGCGACGATCAGAAGAAGATGACAACGGCTGCGAGTTCAAGAGCACGCTACCTAGAGGCCGGAGAAGGATCGGAGGGAGAAATCGACCCAAGCGACGTCGCCTAAGGTCGCGCGGCCTCAAGCAAAGTCGCCTGGGTCACTCGACCTCGGGCGACGTCGCCTGAGGCCACGCGACTCAGGCGTTGCTTGGGTCGCGCGACCCGGGTGTCGCCTAAGGTTGCCGACCTTAGGCGAGCCGCCTTCCCCCACTGCCACTGCCACCGCCACCGCCACCGCCACTAGCCGCCTCTCCATCGCCACCAGCCGCCTCCCCACCACCACCAGCCCCATTGCCGAGCAGCTGCATCTCCTCCTCCCTTTTCTTTTCCTTTCTTTTTTTCCTTTTTCTTTTCATCTCAAAACTACTTTGCAAAATATTTTGAGTTCCCAAACACACTTGCATTCCCAAAGCATTTCCCCAAGGTTGAACCAAACGGGGCCTACACCCGCTCACATTCCCAGAACTCCAACCTCTTCACCGCATCGTTCCACAACATCAAAACTCCTCCGTCTCTTTTATTTCAATATTAAGGTTTTCGGGGAAAAAAAGAAAAAGAAAAAACGCACACCAAAGGGAAAGCTCACTTGTTGAAAAAGCTCTCAAGGCACTAAGCCAAGGCTCACTGTTATCCACCACCCCGTAGCCACGACAGCCCGGAAACTAATGGTCGAACTTTAACTCTAGCGGCGCTAGATCTACATCTCCAACCACCATCGTCTATCGCTTACCGTATGTCGATCTAACACCACCGGGCCATCACTAACCACCACTATGGCTTACCACCGAAAAAACCAAATTCGCTTCCAACATCTACCATCACATTGGCCACTCATCCCATTCAATGGAGGAGACGCAGCATGTATCAAACAAAATGCAACGCAGTGGCTTCATTGTCATTGAAAATCAACTTTAACAACTAGTGAACGAACAAGCCACATCAAGACGCACCTTCAGATTCGAACCAAAACAAAAGTCATTTTCTTAAACACTTCTCAGAAACATTTCGTCGAGCAAGTCTCACGCGTTTGACTAAAAGCGATATGGCATGTCGATGACCCAACACTTTGGTGTCGAGTTCATCCTACATCGATCAATCAAAGGACATCTTAAGTCGATGGAAATATTTTAGACAGATCCTTGACATGCTTTCACAGAAACAAACCAAATCTCGGTCTCATTTTTACAACAACACTAACTGAGGCATTATATCGACGATCGAGTATTTAAAGCACACTCGCTGAAAGAGAACGAAAAACCAAACTGACAAGGCTCAAACTTGCGCCCAAATTTGCGACCATCAACAAGCAACAATCTAAAACAGCAGCGCACAAACAGACGGGGACCGGACTCGCACGAACCGGACAACAAAGCGAGGCAAAACAGGTTACAAAAAAGGGGAAAAGCAGAGGGCGGTCGCATGCTCCCTACCCGGCTCGACGGCGGCGAATGGGGGCCAGCTCGATAGATCGGACTACGTTCGGTCGACCCGCACGCCCCCCGAACCGGGATCCTCGGGAAATCAACGCAACTCGAAACAAACGAAAAAAAAATTGAACTGAAAACTACCATGGGGAGAGGCACGCGTTGGCGAGGGTCGGTGGCCGAGGTCCAAGCGCGGCGGCTACTGGAGGAGGCCCTTCACTCACAGCCTCACTCTTCGCTCTCTACTTCTCGCTCTCTCTCTCTCTCTCTCTCACTCTCTCCCCCTTTCTCTCTTCTCCCCCAATCCCCCTTGGCTCGCTCTCCTCTCTCCCTTTTAAGTTGCCCAGCGCCCATGGCCTCCTGCGACGCCAGCTAACCCTGCCGGCCTGACCCCCGACGGGACGTCTTCGCGCGACACTCCCTGCGGTTGTAATGTTCCCCATCGTACCAGTGTCCTCGTCGCGCTGCAGAGGGGAAAGAGAGGGAAGAGATGAGCAGTGCACAGGCCGGGCCGGAGGGAGAAAGAAAAAGAGGAGAGGAAGGAAGCTGGGTCGGGCCGAGAAAAAGAGAATGGGCCGACCCACACGGAAATTCTGCACGAAAACAAAGGTGGAGAAGCCTCACGTGCCAAACTCAATAACCAATTTCGTACATGCAAAATTTGTTCCTTTTCCTGTTCTCTAACAAGCATGGGCGTGTTATTCAAATCATATTTACTAATCAATTTCAAAATTAGGAAAAGCTGGAATCGGCTTTGCTCCTGCTTAAATTCTTGTTTGGATGGTGATTCCCATTTTGTCAAAAAATAAAATAAAATTGTACATCACAAAATAACAACCATGAACAACATCATAGAGCATGCATTATTAGACATCACACTCGTCACTTACATGAATCGTACTGATTCATAAAATATGTCCGTGCATACACGACCTCTATCTAACTTACAGGCAATTCTTACAATCATAGAAAAAAGAAAACATATATTTTCAAAAGTGTCTTAAATTTCTCCAAATTGAGGAATGTTGGGACAAATTTTGGTATAGATGTAGACCAATTAATGTTGACACCTGAATTTTTGTTAATAAACTGAGTACACATTTTTCCTAAGAAAATAAAACATACATATATATTAATATATAATGAGTAACAAAGAAATGAGGCTATAAATAAAACCTAGACCCATCAGGCTCATCTCGCAACACCCAAGACCGTTAGGTTCTTCAGCCCAAAAGAAGATATGGAAAATGCCTGCTGAGCCTCAAGTCTTTCTAGGTTACTTTCGTAAGGAAGACGGAGAGAGGGGCACACACCCACGAAGAGCACGCCGGCATGGCCAAGAGAGAGGTGTGGAGTAGGTGGAGGAGGCGGCATTCACGGAAAGTTCACCTCCATCGTCCCCGCATTCCTGATGCTTTCCTCGTATTGAGAGCGCAGAGCGAAAAATCACGCCAGTTGTTTTGGGATTCATTCGTGAATGCAGGGTAGTGGATCGGCTGCAAATTCAACTCCATCGAGGGATCACTGTCTAAACTCCGTCCACTAGGCAAACTGTAAGCACGTAATCTACTTGACTTGAAAATTTAAATAATTGCTCAGATATATACATTATCTTAACAGAGGTCGAGGGGTGAGAAAGAAACTTGCACGCATAAATGTTTGATGCGATCGGTTGTGCTTGTTTGATGGTATTACTATTTCCGAGTCTCGTTAGGTTGAATTCCATAATTGTTGGCAGGGTTCTAAGACGATTGACCAAAATAATGAGGAAGAGGAGCTCGAAGGCAATCCTGAGCATGAAAACTAACCCAAAATCCAAGGTCAACGTGTTTTTGAGTTTTAGGGGAAGCAACACGCGCCTAAACTTCACTGATTATCTTTACCGTAGCATGGTACATGCGGGGATCCGTGTTTTCCTTGACAGTGAAGAACTCAAAGATGGTGAAAAAATTAGTGAAGTTTTGAAGGTAGTGAATGAGTCTAAGATTTGTATACCCATCTTCTCTCAAAACTTCGCCTTCAATTCATGGTGTCTCCATAAGGTAACCCACATGGTAGAATGCACCTCAGAATCAGATGGGAAGAAAGAGATCATCCCCATTTTCTATGACGTGAAGCCTAATGATGTGAAGCTCAAAACCAATTTGTACAAGAAAGTCATACTCAAGCACAAGGAGAGAGTTGGCTCCGATGAATTGGAGCGATGGGAAAGCCATACTCAAGCACAAGACGAGGAGAATGTAATTGTAAAAAATTCAGCACAAAAACAAAGGCGGAGAAGCCTCACGTGCCATACTCAAGCAGATCCTTGTAGTTCTCCATAGCTGGAGAAATTGAGTGGGGAAAATAAACCCTAAGTTCTTGTTTTGTGGGTTTTTTTTTTTTTTTTTTTTTTTTGTGCATGAGTTAAATGATCTTAAAGTTAGGTTTGTTAGAGTCACTAATGTGAAACTTTCTGTCTTTGTGCATGAGTTAAATGATCTTCAGGTTAGGTTAGGTTTTTATGGATGTTTACAGAACTTTAGCATACTTGCAATCGTGTCATTGAATCCTAATTTCTTTCGTTAAGAGCATGAAACTTTACTATTTTTTTCATCTAATGATGTATTTTGGCTGGATTTGCAAAAATATCAAAAATCTTCCAACAAAATGCTGATGTGGCGAACATGTGGCCAATTTTTCAGATGCCATGTGACTACACATGTCCACCCATCACTATCATGTGTCCACTATGTCAACATATTGCCGGAAAAGTGATTATCGCGATTAAAAAGTGTGTCAATTGTAAAATAAAATAAAAAAAGGAAAGCACGGTCAATTGAATGTTACAATAATTCAATCTCACATATAGATATTACGAGCATTTGCATTACTACTATTAAAATTTATAAAAAAATAATAATAATAGCGAATTATTATTATTTTTAAAAAATTGGAGTGGGGCCGGGCAGCCCACTCCGCTAGTCTTCTTCTTTCCTCACGTCGCCCACCCCTATGCAACAGCGACGTACAGAAGCAGATCAGCAGGAACAGAAGCAGAGCAAGCCGCGGCAAGATCCTAGGGTCAGCGATCAGTCGACCACGGCAGACTGGGGGTGGCAGAAGCCATGTGCACCTGCCGGTGGTCTTTAAAAGAGAAAGAGGATGTTCAGCCAAAAGGGGTTCGGGGGAGAGCTTGAGAAACGGAGAGAGGAGAGCCTTTTTTTTTTTTTTTTTTTTTTTCGAGAAGGGGCGACTGAGAGAGAGTGAGGGCTTCAAATATCTCAGCCACGCGCGGAGCCGTCCGACGACATCTCCTGGCGACGTCCTCAAACCGAACGAGTAGGCCTCTGCTCTGCTGTTGCCCTGTTTTGGGCACGCCAGGCCGGAGCTCGTGGCCATCTGGTTCACGCGATCTCCGGCCCCGTCGCTCCTATGCTCTGTTTTCATCAGTCTCCGCTTGTCTTTCGTCGAGAACCCAACGCGGGTTTGAGCCCCGTTCGGGTTGGAAACTCCATTATCAGTGCCGCACGTCACCTGTTTGTGAAAATGCCTCAACTAGATCCGCAAACTTTTTCGAGTTTGATTTGCTTCGGGAAATATAGGTCGTTTCATACATCCTTAGTTTGCGCCATGACATGTCTGTGGAGGGGTGACGTTTACGGGGGCTTGGGAGTCGGCTTGGCCGGGGACAACTCTGTGCCGCTCAACTTCGACTAATGGAGGAATCGGGGTATGTCACGGTTTGATCTGAGTCGGGACCGTCGAGCGTAGATCACTCATGAAGACGCTCCAGTAGCCGATGGTGGTCGTTGGAGGATCGAGTGATTCTTGATTTAATATAAGGATAGTTGGCGTTCTGTTGTTCTGGGTTTAATGGACATCGTCGGTTTCCGGGCGTGCTGAAGAAGGCGTGATGGAGCAAGCGTGGAAGGCGATAAGAGCAAAATGGGCTTTAGGGCAGGTGGACGTAGTTCTAATTATAATTGGGTTGGTGTTTTCGGGCTTGGATTGACTAATTGAAAGAGGGCTTCAGTAACGGGCTTGGTGTTGCTTTAGGAAGAGTGTGGGCTTGTGAAGTTTTAATTAAAATAGGCCTATAAGAAGCCCATTTGAGGCATGTCTTCTTTATAACCCAAACCTGACCTTATTTTGGACACGGGCCGTAGAATTAGGCCCGCACCTTTACAAGCCCAGTCCCATTTCCGGACCGGGCCCAGAAGGCCCTTATTGTTTTCTCGGTGGGACCTCAATATTGAGCTGGACTGGGCCCGCACATCAGGCCTAGTCCGGGTAAGGGCCTGGCGACCTGGGCCAGTCCGGACATCCGACTCGGGTCCCTATTTCCAAATTTAAAAATTATATTTTTAGGAGTTTTCTCTTAAAACATGTGAAAATATTTGATAGAAAAATTTTGTGCTCAAAATTGAATAAGCTTTTAAGCTTTTATAATAGGGTTTAAATGTTTTTTTAAGATAAATGCTCTTGATTGTGCATTTTGATATGTTGAATGTGGTTTCCTTTAGTGTAGTTAGGAATGACGTTTGTCTTATTTCTTAGTGTTGGATTCTTGTTTTTTCTTGTGATTTATTTAATGCCTTAGTGGTTGCTAATTGTTATTTTAATGATTGTGCACATGTATGATCACCTCACATATTAGTGGATAAATTTAAAATCAATATAAACTACCTGACAAACATCTTGAAATAAAATAATATTAAGTACCAAAATGATACTAATATTCTATAGTTGTATATAAAGTGAGGTATGCTCTCATACCTCATTTGATTTTTAGCCGACCCCAAATACCAAATATTTCAACATCACACGAGGTATAGACTTGAGAGAGCCTGCACCTAATTGAGGGTCATAGGTTTACCTCTTAGACAAAATCCCTAAATCTATGTATTTTACCCTCTAAACAGAAAAGGCATGTTGCGACACATATTATATAATCACGTAAATAAATCCATAAATCAAGACAAGCACATTGTAATTGTATATAATTCAGCACAAAAAACAAGGTGGAGAAGCCTCATGCCGTGCACCCTTGGACAAACTGTCAGCAGTGAATGGGCGGGCAAGTAAAGCAAAAGAAAACGAAAGCCAAAGGCCACAAGAATGAAGCCATAAAACAAAGGAGTTTACCATCACGTACTTATGTCACGTGTAATCGATTATATACATGCGAAATTTCGTTTCTTTTCCTATTCTATGATAAGCATCTTAACTTTTTTCAATTTGAGCAATGTCGGACCGAATTTCGGTGTAGACGTAGACCAATTAGATTGTCATGTTGATATCCTTTTTATTGCGTGCTTGATGAAAACAGACTTTTTCTTTCGTTGTTCATTGTTGCAGTCTCGAAGAAGTATTTGAATTGGCCGCTGATGAGAATTCTAGACATCCAAAATATGCCAATGCAAGAAGCAGGACTTGGAAGTACTTAAATTGCTATCAAAGACAAAAAGAGATGGAATTCTATTCCAAGTAAGATCTCTTCAGCTGTTTTGTAAGTGACTATCGTACTACTGAATTTCAATAGAGCCCAAATTGTAATTGTATTTAGACTGCAAAACTTTATCAAAAGATTAGTTATGAAAAATATTAAGGTAAAAAGAAAAATTGGGTCCATGTCAAAATGTTCAATAGAGCACAGATGGCAGCGGCTCGAATTTTTGCTGGTGTGAGGAGAAACTCGAAACATGACCAACACAAGAATGGACTAGAACAAGGCACAGGTGTAAATTGAAAAAAACAAAAGACTAGAAATCATTTAAGAGAAATCACAAAATTTTGGGAGTCAGGCCAAATCTTGCTAAATTGAAAAAAAAAAAAAGAAGTCACTTGGAGTTTTAGCAAAAAAGAAAAAAGAAAGAAAATAAAAGAATCATGTGGAGCGGACGATGTCCACGAATCTCTACATTTTCTGCATAAAGCGTACTATTTCCACAAATGATTGTGTGTATGTTATGTCTTTCTGTCAAACCTTCAGGCCAAAGGTCTCAATCATTTGCAGAGAGAGCCAAATGAGATTGACTGATGGAGTTTTAGCAAAAAATAAAAAAGAAAAAAAGAAAAGAATCATGTGGAGCAAATGATGCCCACGAATCTCTACATTTTCTGCATAAAGCGTACTATTTCCACAAATAATTGTGTGTAAGTTATGGGCGCGCATGGAAACACTTCTCTTTTTCTTTTTGTTCCCTTAACGAGAAATAAAAAAAAAGTGTTTACTTCTCGTCCTAACGATTTTTGAACAAAAGAACGCGTTTGGTAAGTGTAAAAAAAAAAACTGCTTCTTGGAATAAAAAAACATGAAACACGTTTAGTAGAATCAGAATTTACTGTTCCTAGAATAGAAAAAGAACGAAACACGTTTGGTAAACAACAAAAAAAAATTCTTTGTTTTAAATTTTTTTTTCTAAGCTTAATCTAGATTTGAATCAAATCATGTAAATCTCTCATATCTTTTGATTGTTCTTCGTTTATTTCCTTGGTTATTTCGTGCTAATTTAATCATGTAAATCTCTCATATCTTTTGATGAACAAGGATCAATTTAAAGTAAAAATATAACCGAATAGGCTCCTTATTAATGATGTGATAGATAGAACTAATAATAATAACACAAAAAATTAACTTTGTGCAAGGTTTTTTGAAGAACTTTTGTTTCTAGGTGACACCAAATAGGGATCCCGATATACGTTAGTATACATGTAAATCTCATTTCTGATCTCTTTCATTCTGCTCAGCCCAATCCTCCATGTCTATGGCCCCATACAAACAAATTTCATGAAACGTAGGGAAGAAAAGCAGAGCAAGAGCTAAAGCTAAAGCTAATCTGTTATATGGCAAAGGGAAACGAAAAAGATAATGATTCAAGTGATCAGACAAAGTACAAATGAGCTAAAGCTAATCTGTTATACAATAGGACAAGATTACTCTGTTAATTCTTCAGGGATCATCATACATCGTTGCACTGTCACCGCTGAGCTTGATAGCTCATTGAGTTAAATTGGTGCTTCCATGGATGCAACTTCGGACAATTCGCTATGTACAATCATCGACATTTGACGCACCAATCATTTAGTTCCTCAATCACTCTGAAAATAGTGGGTCTATTATCGGGCAATTCACTGGTGCAACGTAATGCGATCTTCCCAAGAATAGCCGCCTCAGGTTCAGTGAAATTTCCTTTCAGATTGCTATCGATAAAGTTCTCGAAACTGCAACACTCTGCTGCTGACCGCATTGAGCTGGAAAGTAGTCGCTTACCCGAGAGGATTTGGAAGATGATTACTCCATATGCGAAAACATCACTTTTCTCGGTAAAACGACCTGTTGTAATGTACTCTGGTGCCATATAACCCATGGCGGCACTAGTCTTGAGAGCTGAGTATATGACATCATCGGCGAGAAGCTTTGGAAGCCCGGAATCCATTATGAGTGGGTTGAGCTGCTGGTCAATGAGAATCTTCTCAACGGAAATGTTTTGGTGAACAACTGCAGGCTTGTTACCTTCACCGTTATGCAAGTATCCAATGCCTGCTCGAATAAAAATTAATGAATAATAATTAGAGTAGACAGAACTAATCTAAATGGGAACTCTTGTTTTAGCGTCCAGGTTAATTTTTGAGGAAGAGTACACTCACAAGCACAAAACAATGATGTTCAAGCAATATACTATGCAAATGCCAGTAAAACTGGTTCTATGAAAATGAAACTGGCGGAACCTATCTGTATTCAGCATCAAGCTCAAAGGAAGTTCAAACTGTAAAGCACAGGCATTTGGAAAATGAGCACAGGAAACGAATTCAAGAAGAGAGTTCTTTGCCCAGAAATGGCGAAACATTTCATCCCTCTGATGTTTCAAGAACTTTTCCTGCTGTAGAATTATAAACCAAGTGCAAATTATAGGCTTCAGAAGAACTTAAGCTACCCATGAAGCTAGAAGGCCAGAAGTAAATGTTCAAAACTTAAAGTGCACTTGATGAACTGCGTGAATGCACTTGATAATTGGTACTTCTCAAATTTAAAGACTTAGAAGCATTAAGCTAGAGAAAAAAGTTCCAACAACTAATTCAGAAAGTAAGGGAAAACCAGAAATATCTCTTTTAAGATCTGAAAGAAAGTAAGACTTACCCTCAGCAATTCCTTTGATGATGGAAACCCTTGTGGACCAATCAAGAACCTGGATGCTTCCATCTTCTAAATCAAGATATTGCGATAAGGTACCCTTGGGAGCGAAATCATACACAAGAAAGCATTCACCCCTGCCCTTGGAGCAACAAACACCTCTCAATCTAATGAGGTTTTCATGTCTTAGCGAAGTTACCAAATTCAGTCCATTCACAAAGTCGACTTCCTCTGATTTGCAGCTCGTCACATTGATGCTCCTGATAGCCACAAGAGTCCCATCCCTTAGTATGCCTTTGTAGACCGATAAAAAAGTGCTCCTTCCCAACAAATTAACCTCCGAAAAGTATTGGGTCGCTGACTCAACTTCTTCCAACGTGTACCTAGGCGCCTGCAGGGATAATCCATTTCCACAGCGGCCATCGTCCAGAGGATCCCATCCACTAGAATACTCGAGGCAGACAAGGGAGATGCACTTCTGCTGTATAAGTCTTTTGACTGGTCGGTACTAAGCCTACCATCAGAAGCATTAGCTGTACTACCAATCTTTTGTTTTCCTCTACGATATCGATAGAATGTTAAAAGTCCTGCGCCAACCAATGTGACGGTGACAGAGACAATCCCAGCAACAAGAGCTGCTTGTGGGAGTTTCGATGGGTTTGAGCAATGGCTTTGGTTGCAATGTGTCTTCACGTCTGGTGTCCTTGGGATCGAAACAATTGGGTTCACTCCGTTGGGGTGTAAATTAGGATCGAAATTGTTGCAATTTCTAAGAGAAGGAAATCCGGATCCGCATAGACCTGGGTTATTCTGATAGTTAAATCTCTCCAATTTCTTCAGAGCTTCAACATTCATTAACAAACTTCAGTTAATTCTAGGAAATAAGCTAAATGAGGAAAATTCATCATTAAAGGTCACGGCAATTGTTTGAAAGAGGAAAAAAACACTGAACGAAAAGCAGGGACTGGGGAACTGAACTCACCAGCAGGGACAAATCCAGAAAGAGAATTGTTTTGTACATCCAGAGTCTGCAGTTCTGGAATTAGCTATTTCCACCGGAACGTACCGTTAAACCCATTAAAGCCCAAGACAAGCCTCTTTAAGGTCTGCAGATTGGCCAAGCCATGAATATCACCGGACAATTTGTTATGCTGCAAGGCAAGAACGCTCAGCTTCTTCAATGATCCTATTTGCGGGGGAATAGTACCATTGAGCTGATTATAACATAGCTGTAGCACTGAGAAGGAAAAGAACAAGAAATCAAAAGCCAGATTATCAAAAGATTAGATGCCAAAGAAAAGTGTCTCAACCATCTCATCTGCTAAAAGACAAAGCACGCATGTTCAAAACACTTGAAGCAAAAACAAAACTCACCTTGAAGGCTAGCCATGCTTCCAATTTCAGAAGGTATACTCCCAGTTAAATTATTCACGTCGAGGTAGAGATCTGTCAGCTCGGTCAGACTAGAGATTTCTCTTGGAATCTCTCCGGTCAAGTAATTGTAGTGCAGGTACAAGCCTGATAAGCACTTCAGCTGAGCCACTGCGGGAGGGACCTTCCCCGACAGGCCCTTCCCTTGCAGCGAGATGTTCGCCACTTTCTGATGCTCGTTGCACGCCACCCCGTCAAACGAGCCGCCGCAGGGGTCGCCATTGCTGGTCCACGAAGTGAGGACCTTGTTCTCCGGGTCCAAGGAGGCCTTGATCTCCATGAGCGCCTCCAGCTCCGCATTCCCGCGCACGAGCGCTCTCGAACCAAGCACGAGCAGGACGAAGCCAACCAGGAGCAAACGTGCGAGCCCCATTACCCTTCCCGTCCCTCCAAAACACCGCAAAAGGATCCGGTTTTCACTCAAAAGTGTCGCTCTGCCGCTCTCCCAGCTGGCTCGAGCAGAGCGGCAGAGCTGGGAGAGCAGCTCTGCCACTCTCCCAGCTTGCTCGAGCAGCTCAGCTGCTCTGCCCAGCTCGCAGCTCGCTCGAGCTGGGAGAGCGGCAGAGCAGCTCGCTCGAGCTGGGAGAGCCTCTGCCACTCTCCCAGCTCGGTCGAGCAGCTCAAGCAACCGACGCTCGCTTGGGCGTCATTCTGGTCGCTTGAGCGGCAGAGCAACCTCTCTGCCAGCTCGAGCGACCAGAGCTGCTCTGCCGAGCGAACACAGCAGCTCGAGCTCGGCAGAGCAGCTCGAGCGAGCCGCCGTCGCCCAGATCTGCCGCAGATCTGGGTGAGCGACGCGCACTTGAGCCTCCACCGAGCTGTCGCCGAAGCCCTCGTCGACCGGAGAAGGAGGAGCACCAGAAACGTACCTGGATTCGGAAGCTTCAGCCGGTGCGTCGGCGGAGTGAGGAGTCGCCGGAGAGTTGGCCGAGTGGGAGGCGCCGGAGAGAAGGGAGACACGCCGGAAAGTTGCCGGAGACAGCCGGTGCGTCGGCGTCGTTCTTCGCCGGAGAGTTGGCCGAGTGAAAAGTCGCCGGAGAAGGAGGACGAACGAAGGAGAAGGGGACGAACGATAAAGAGCACGAACGAACGAAGTGTTCCCGTTTCGTTTTTTTGTTCTTTTCATTTTTGTTCCTTTCAGGCGTCCAAGAAGTGTTTCTCAAGGCTAGAAACAACAATTTGTTGTTTCTCTTTTTTGTTCCTATTTTGTTCCAGGAACAAAAAAATAAAAAAAGAACAGAAACGCAACCAAACGCGTTTCTGTTCTTTTTTTGTTCCCGGGAACAAAATCCGTACAAAAGTGTTCCGGAAACGTTTCTTAGAAACGTTTCCATGCACGCCCTATGTCTCTCCGTCAAACCTTCAGGCCAAAGGTCATTTGCAGAGAGAGCTAAATGAGATTGATTGATGGAGTTTTAGCAAAAAAGAAAAAAGAAAGAAAAGAAAAGAATCATGTGGAAAGGATGATGTCCATGGATCTCTACATTTTTTGCATAAAGCGTACTATTTCCACAAATAATTGTGTCTATGTTATGTCTCTCTGTTAAACCTTCAAGCCAAAGGTCTCAATCATTTGCAGAGAGAGCCAAATGAGATTGACTGATGGAGTTTTAGCAAAAAAGAAAAAAAGAAAGAAAAGAAAAGAATCATGTGGAGCGGAGATGCCCACAAATCTTTACATTTTCTGTATAAAGCGTACTATTTCCACAAATAATTGTGTGTAAGTCATGTCTCTTCGTCAAACCTTCAGGCCAAAGGTCTCAATCATTTGTAAAGAGAGCCAAATGAGATTGACTGATGGAGTTTTAGCAAAAAAGAAAAAAGAAAGAAAAGAAAAGAATCATGTGGAGCGGACGATGCCCACGAATCTCTACATTTTCTAGATAAAGTGTACTATTTCCACAAATAATTATGTGTATGTCATGTCTCTCCGTCAAACCTTCAAGCCAAAGGTCTCAATCATTTGTAGAGAGAGCCAAATGAGATTGACTGATCGTTGGCTTAATTTTCTAGGTTCTAGTATATAGAAAGTCGCATTTTTGAAATTTCAAAAAAAAAAGAAAAAAGAAAATAAGGGCGTTCAAGTGTTGTTTTTTTTTTTTTTTTTTTTTGGTAAAGAGGGCGTTCAAGTGTTGTTGCGACTCTCTCGAAACAAGATAACCAAAGGAGTTTGCAGCATTGCCATCCTAGACGACACCATCAAGAAAAACGATACAGTTCTTTTATAAACCCATCTCCATCTTTCCCGTTACAATATAAATAATAAATCACACATTTATCTAATCTTTTAAATTTTAGAACAGTCAGTAGTAGTCTTGTATAAATCTCACAAGATATCACAGTTAGGAGGTCTTAAGTTGAAATTTTCCAAACCCCTATTTACCTCTCCAATTGCATATTTCTACACTTTAGGTTAAGGCCAAAGTCCAACCTACACGTGAAGAGGAGTGTTAGATTATTTAAATAACAATAAACCATACATTCATTTAATAGTTTAAGTTTTTAGAATAGTTTGCGGTGATTTCACAAAACTTTACATGGTATCAAAGATAGGATGTCCTGAGTTTGCATTTTCCTAGCTCTATGAAGAATTTTGAGATTAATTTCAACCCCAGTTTTTTTATAAGAAAGTTATATTTCCTGAAAAACTAGAAACTGAAAATGGGCAGTAGTTTCTAAGGAGAAATGATGATGAAGCGCTGAGCCTTATGTTCGGTGATCACGGCTTCGCACAAGAAGAATTATCTTGTATGAGGTTCCTCCGATATTAACTACATGTGCTTAATTGGTGCTATGCAAAATAAATAAAATAAAGGGAGCTTCAGTAATCAGTAGAAAAAATTAAAATCGCAGCTAATTGAGGACATGGAAAGAGGCACTAATTGACGTCGCAGCTATGAGGGGGTTAGTCTTGAAAACTAGCAGGTAATGCTCTGCTATTTCGCCACTAAATTTGAGGTATGTAAGTCATTCAACTGAACTACACCAATATAGAGAGTTCCAATATGCAATACAACCCCTTTGCTTATAAATAATTGTACACTAAAGCAAATTCGTTGCCTGTAGAATACCTCAAGAATAGAAAAACTGGTACAGAAAAGGAATGCAGCAGATTTTAATGACGAGAGGAAGTTTGATTTTAAGTAATAGGTTTAATTTGTTGCAAGATAGAGAAAAGTTGACTGGAGATTAGAACAAGATGAGATCATTGCGATTCGAGTCCACTGTTGACAAAACACGGTTAAATATATTTGTTACAAAGGTGATAGAGTGCAAGTTTTCGTAAGACTTTTTAAATGAATGTTTGAGGTGAAAGTTGTCTTCAAGTCCTCTGCAATACAGAGAGGAATCCAAGATTCCGTAGCCATAAAAAGGTTTGACACACCAGTAAAAGGTAAAGAGTGGAATTTAACACTAAATTATGACTAATTTCCGAATTAAGCATTTTAATATAAAGAGGAAGAAAATGCTAGAAGAAATAGGAGCATCTCCTTTCATTGCACATAATATGGATAAAGAAGTTAGCATAATACTATAAACTAAATTGTTTTTTGTTAGAACCTCACTAAAATTAGTTCGTAAGAATGCGCCATGGTTTCTCAAGATTGTACTTGGTATAATTTGCTTATTCTCAGAATTCAAATCCTATAGAGACCAACGTGTCATTTTAAATAGATCCCCATATTTCAAATGATGGTCTATCAATGAAGTAGCATAATGATGACCTATTCAAATTTGATAGTTTGATCTGATTTTGCCAATTCCATCAGCAAAAGCTACTTGACATTGGTTCATGAATCTTTTAGAGCATCCTAAATTTCTTCAAATTTAACAATGTCCGACCAAATTTTGGCGTAGCTGTAGACTAATCGGTTGTTATTTTGATATCGTTTCACTCCACACCTGATAAAACCAACTCTTTTTTGGTCGTGCATTGCTGCATGCTACTGAAGAGGTTTTGAGACGGCTGATATATGCTACAAGGAGGACTCAAGTAGTTAAAGATCAATGGTCGCTGATGGGAAGCTGTACGAAAATCGTTACCAAAGAACAAATAACAAAGAAATGGCATGGCATTCCAATTAATAAATTCATGTAGGACGGTGTTCTTTATGATTGCAGGATCTAGAAGTTTCTTTTAGAAATGAAAATAATAATGATTTTAACTCTTGATACTTTTTTTTTAAAAAGATTAGCAAGAACTGTGAAATAACTTGTTCATGTGTAAGAACTTACTTTCATGCTCAACTAGAAGGATATTGCGAAAATAAGCGATTGAACAATAAAATGAACTGAATAAGAAAAGAAATTGATTACTCCTTTTATGCAATTCGGTGGGTGTGACTACATCCATGGAGAGAACAAAATGGGATTTCACTATAGAACAAATGATACAGTATAGATTACAACCACACTTTGTTGACACCTAAATTTTGACAATATATTTAATTATTTATTACATAGAAAAGTTAGGAGTCAATCTTAACCCTTAAACAAAATTATTAGTTAATTGCATGCAAATATTATGAGCATCTTAAGCGAGCCCATTTAATCGCATTGTGCCGGAGCTAGAATTACAAAGCTCTTCAGACTTGAGCGAAGCGAAAACACCACACTTAGCCCGTTCGTTTCACTTTGAAAATATCATGTTTCCGGAAAACATTTTCCTGGAAGTTATTTTCCGGAAAATGACTCTATTTTCCTAGGTGTTCGGCTAAAATCTAAAATTTGAGTGGAAAATATTTTCCACTGTTCATTAACTCAAACATTTTCCCGAAAAAATTATCAAAAATTGAATTTTAATATTTTTAATTGACCAAAAAATTTATTTTATTTATTTATATTTTTTTAAAAATGATTTTTTAATTATTTATATTTTTAAAATAGAAATTTTTATTATTTATTATTTCTTTTTTTTTTTCCTTCCTCCTTCCTCCTCCTTCTTCCTCCCGATTCCTCCCGAGTGGCTTCTCCGCCGTCGCCTCCTTCCTCCTCCTTCCGCCGCCACCGTCTCCTTCCTGCCTGACGATGGCCGGCTGCCCAACGGCCGACCAAGACCCGGTGGCCAAATCCGGCGAGCTCGAGGCTCGGCCGATCTCACCCAAGCTCGCCGGATCCGGCGACAGAGCTCAAGCTCGCCCGGATTCGCCGAGCCGCGAGCTCCGCCGCCGATCCGGCGAGCCGCGAGCTCCGCCGCCGGATCCGGCGAGCTCGAGGCTCGGCCAATCTCACCCGAGCTCGCCGGATCCGGCGATAGAGCTCGAGCTCGCCCGGATCCGGCGAGCCGCGAGCTCCGCCGCCCGATCCGACGAGTTCACGGATCGCCACCGCACGACGAGCGGCTGGATGACGGGCTCCCCGCGAGCCTCCGCGCCGCCGCGAGCTCCCTCTTGAGCCGGATCCTCCCGAGCGGCTTTGAGCCGCCGAGGAAGTGGAGCGCGGCGGTGGCGGCGCGCCCGGCCGGAGCGGGCGGGCGGGGAGCGGCCGGGAGGGCGGAGGCCGGTCCCGGAGAAGGACGTCGTCGGCCGACTTTGCGGCGGGGAGAGCAAGAGAGAGAGAGAGAACGAGAACCGAAGGAAGAGAAGAGGCGAGGCTTGGAAAATGTTTTCCAAGCTGCAAAGAAGGAATTTTCCGGTCAACGGAAAATGTTTTCCTTGACCGTGATTTTCCGCCCATCCGAACACCGGAAAATATGAAAAATATTTTCCTAAAAGTTATTTTCCGCGAAACGAACGGAGCCTTAATGCTTTTCTTATGTAGATTTTTCTTTTCAGTTTTGTTGTGTTTGAGTCAGGTGGTTGCCCGATGTCAAAAATTACCCACCCAATAAACTGCATGATTTAAATGCCTCTCTTGATTAATTTCTCTTAATTATTTTTGTCCAGACAAGCCATCGAAGCATGTTTTGTCGAAAATACGGCTTGCGAGTAATTTCGAATTAATTTTTACTTCATTTCATGTTTTTATAATTAAAAATTTCTCTTTGACAGACATAAATGAATATAAATTATAATATTTATAGATAAGTAGATGGCTTCTTCGGTAACATGGCATATCCTGATATTTAGCTCGTCTGCTCCATAGAGGTGCACGCAGATAATTTCCTCCCGAGCATCGGAGGCTCCAGTCAAATGGTAAAGCGCTTTCTCTTTCCAGGCTCAACCGACATTAATGATAATTATCACATGTTAAAAAGATCGGGAGAATTACCAAAAAAGTCCTAAACCTATTGTGATTGTGCCAATTTAGTTCTAAACTTTTTTTTGACCAATTTAATCCTAAACCTTTTATAATTGTGCCAATTCAATCAATCCGGCCAAAATTAGCCGGCCGGCACTGACATGGATGCCGGCGGGGGACAGCCGCCGATGACGCTAACGTGGCAATTTTTTTTTTTTTCAATTTTTTTTCGAATTTTTTTTTCGAAATTTTTAATTTTTTAAATAATCTTTTATTCTTTTTATTCTTTTTTTTTTTTTTCCCACACATTCTCTTTCCTCTGCGGCCGGCGCGCCTGTTGGAGGCGAGGGCCGACGAGGTCGGCCTCGCCGGTCACTAGCGAGGCTCGCCCCCGTCGGCCGAAGGCGAGGGTCAGCAAGGTCAACCTCGCCAGCCGCTGGCGAGGGCGAGGCCTCGCCAAGGCTAGGGCAGAGATGGGGAGAGAGAGAGAGACCTAGAAGAGAAGAAGCAGCAGAGCGGGGAGGCGGTCGACCGGGTGGGGAGAGGGAATCGGGGAGGCGGAGCCGAGCCGAGGAGATGACCGGACGCCCTCACGCACTGCGATGAAGAAGACGAGTCCCTCCGCCGAATTCCCCCAATTCGCCCCACCGGAACGAACGGCTCGGCTTGATTCCGACCGCCGCGAAGCTCCTAGATTCCTTCAGCCGAACCTCGATGTCAATGGCGGCATCCGCTTGCAACTGAGCGATGCAGCGAGCTTCGACGTCCCTCGGACCGGCCCTCAGATCGGGCGTCCAGTTGTCTCCTCAGCTTGGCTTCGCCTCCCCTCGATTCCCTCTCCCTGCCCGGTCGACCGCCTCCCCGCCTTTGCCCTAGCCTTGGCGAGGGCCAAGCTCGCCAAATCTGGCGGGGCCTCGCCCTTGCCAACGGCCGGCGAGGCTGACCTCGCCAAATCTGGCGGGGCCTCGCCCTCGCTAGCGGTCAGCGAGGTTGACCTCGCCGGCCCTCGCCTCTGGCCGACGCTGACCGGCCGAGGAAAGAGAAGGTGTGAAAAAAAAAAAAAAAAAAAATATTCAAAAAATATTCAAAAATTCGAAAAAAATTTTTAAAAAAATTTTAAAATTGCCATGTCAGCGTTCGCTGGCTAGTTGTTCCCTGTCGGCGTCCACGTCAGTACCAGTTGGCCAATTTTAGCCGAATGGACTGAATTGGCACAATTAAAAAAGGTTTAGGACTAAATTGGCCAAAAAAAAAAGTTTATGACTGAATTGGCACAATTACAATAGATTTAGGACTTTTTTGGTAATTCTCCCTAAAAAGATCACTTGCTGGGATAACACCGCTTATCCTGACTAGTCCTTATAAATCCAAATTCATTGCCCCATCCCGTGCATCAAATGAGGTTTCACTTATGTAATGGAGAACGTGACCTCAAATGCTATGATTCGAACATCAACTTCATGGCATCGTGATCGGGCTCTTAATAAGGGAGAAAAAATGGTTTTACACTTCTTAGCGACAAAAAAAAAAAATCTAAGAATTGACAGATCATGTTCACTGTTATAATTAGCTCGTGTAATTGTGGCAACTCACATCATTGAAGAACATTATTTATTATGCAATACAAGTTATGTATAATGAATTTCACTTTTGGATTTGTCGTACAGCCATTTTAAAATGTATTAATTCGTGTTAGAAATTGGCCGCTTTACTAAAATCCACCGCATGGAAAAAGAAATAGTGGGAACGAGAATAGCAATTCGCCTAACACGGTACTAAATATCGGCAAAGGAAAACTCTTGTAATTATCGTGGCTTGTTTGAAAATAACCCACCGACACAAATCAACCATGTACATTTAATTTTGATGAACTTAGAATGGTAAACTAATATTTGTCGTCATCCATGACATCAATTTCAAAGAGATATATCCCAGGTTGACGTTTCAATGACGAAGGTGTCCTGAAAGGTGCTGGGTACCATAATGTAAGTGGGCCCCAATATAAAATAATTTCCTGACAAGCTACGACGTGATTTTAGGCAGTGTCAGTGTCATACTCATTGTTTGTTTACCTTCAGAGTATGAATATGAATGAGCCCCGGATCTCTCTCTCTTCCATCCAAGTTGATGTTATTATTAATCCAATGCTTATTTTTGAAAACTGATGTTAATGAGTGCTCTTCCAAATATTTGTTAAGCATATTTTGTACGAAGTATTTTCAATTTTTAAAACATTTATTTTTAGTTATACCAGAGAATTCAATGTATTGAAAATTAAAGAATTTTCTTAATTGATTACTTAAAAATTGCTCACTGGACACTCATTAACAAGATTCATTTTATGGAATAATTATGTTGTTGGTGGGCGAATGTCATGTGCATCTGTTGGTAAATGTGTTAATGAGAAACAAGTTATCTAGGTCGCTCCTGCCATTATTTCATTTTCGTTCAATTTGTAATCCAAAATAGCTAGTGCAATGATGATTCACGAGTCAGGAAATTGCCCCACTAAACCAACCTAGTCTTGTACCACTCATTTATGTTCATCAACATATCTAGTTGATGGTGCATCGCTTAAACTGCTTGCATTCAGTGTGAATATGTCTATCTACAACATATTTAATTCTCATTTATGGATGCTGATCTTTATATTTCAAGCCGAGCAATCCCAAATCCGGTGCATGTTTTTTTCAATATTGCACTTTGAGAGTTAAAAGCACTTGGAACGTTATGATTGAGTGTTGAATATGTGTGAAGAAATTATTAGTTAAGAAGCAAAAATACATTATCAAAATGACTCTAAAACCAGGTATGGAAAACTAGTTTGGGGCCACATATAACTTCGCCATAGAGGTAACTTATTGGGGAAGTTCAAGAGCAATTTCTTGTGGGGTTTGAAACAAGTCCAAGATTTTGTTCTAAAATATTCATTCAACTTCTTTGAGAGGACAGAGTTGGAGTAATTAAGTATGCAGTTAAGGAGATTGCAATGTGAGATCTTGATAACCTTGAGATGAGCTTTGTATTTTTGGTAGAGGAGATGATGGGAGATTAGTCTTAAAAATGAGCTTCGCGTTTTCACAGAATGCCATGTTTTACCGCTTGGAAATAATTTCGAAATATTTATTTCTTCTTGTCATTGTTTTATAAATATAAATTTCTAATTTGACAGACATAAAAAGAAAATTAATTATAGTTCTGTCAAATGTCAAATAGACGACGTCTTTGGGTAAGATGGCATTTCCTATTATTTAGCTCATCTAGTCCCACAGATAGTGTTCTCCACAAGCATGAGGAGAGGCTCTAATCAAATGGTAGAGAGCGGGGCTTTCTCTTTGTCAGGCCAAATGAAAATTAATAATATTTATCACATTTTAAAAAAATTACTTCTTGAGATAACATTGTATATCTTGATATTTAGCTTGACTAATCCTTACAGGTCCATATATATTGTCCTATCCATGTGCACTGAATGTGGTTCCACGCACATAGCGGAAAGTGTGAACTCAATTGCTATGGTTCGAGTATTAACTTAATGGCATTGTATGTCCAAGCTCTTAATAAGGGAAAAATGGGTTTTAGACTTTTTAAAGATATAACGAAAATCTAGAATTGGCAATTGGCATACACATGCCATAATCATGTATTGATTATGGCATAAAATTTATATATATTAAATTCGATACTTTTGAGTTTGCCATTAAATTGTTCTCAAATATTTTAATTTGTGTCAGAAATTATCGGTCCTACAAAAATCTAATGCGGAAAAAAGAAAGTAGTTTGAACAGGGATAGCCACTTGCCTTACACGGTACTAAATTTCGGCAAAAGAAAGCTTGTCTAATAATCATGACTTGTTTAAAAAATAAGTCATCAACACAAATCAAGCCTGTGGATTTGTGTAGATTTGTGTATGGTAAATGTGTTAAATGACATTGTACGATAATAATTGTTATCATAGATTGAGTCAATTCCAAGACGTGGATGTTTCCATGACCAAGATGTCGCGAAAGGTAGCAGTGTCATAATGTAAATGGGCCCCAACAATACATCATTTCCTGACAAATGACCACATGATTTTAGGTAGTGTCATCATTGTTATCTGTCCCACCTTCCATATATGAAGTTTGAATGAGCCCCAATCCCCAAATCTATATCTCTCCTCCATCCAAGTTGCTGTTATTCCAAAGATAAAAGTCATAAATAATCCTAAATTATGTCAATTATAATATAAAATTAATATCTTAAAATATCCCAATTTAATATATCTGTGATAAATTTACCTTAAACTAATTTTCTGATCATCAAAAATTCTAAACTGATATATATTTGACAAATTTACCATAAATCGGTATATTTGTAATAAATTTACCATTTATTAGTTTCCGTTAAATTTTACTGTCAAATTATTGAGTTGAATGACATGTGATAGTGGGATACTGTACTAGTTTAGGATTCTACGATCTGTTTGTCATAATTGTATCATTTTTGTGATTTTTTGTGTTAGTAATCCAATTTAAAGTATCTCCAGAGGCAGAGTTGAAATATCGGACATGAGGAGTCCAATATTCTTCAGGCAGAACTTTAGTATCTAGAATGGAGCAGCTTGCTCCAGTGTCAATGAAAGCAATGACATTGATAGGCTTGGCAAATTTTGAGGTGAAGATTTTCATAGGGAAGTGAGGACAGTGAGTTTGACTTGAAAATATGTCAGGATATAATTCTGAAGATGTGGGAGATATGTGAAAAATGTCTTCAGATTCTGAGTCTGACTCAATGTCACTAGAAGTCTGGTAAGTGGGGATGACACAAAGAGTTTGTTCAGATGGTTCTTCATCAGCAGAGAATAATGATTCAATATCATCATTTTCAAGGGACATACCTGTTTCATTTTCAATCAGATGATTCTGACCTTTTTTCGCCTGAGGACAATTTTTGGCAAAATGTCCTTTTTTGTTGCAAATGTAGCAACGGCTTGATTTTTTATGGCCTGTGTGATCTTTCCTTTTTCGTAAGTATCGCCATTTCTTCTTTTTCCGGAAGTGCTTGGAACCATGTTTGAACTTCTTCACTGAATATTTCTTGTAGTGTTTTTTCTTCCGGGCATACTAGCCACAAGTACCATCACAGTCCTGTTTGGAGCATTTGATCTTTAACTTCTGGTGGGAGCAGGCTGATTCAAGACGCTTGTCATCTGTGATGTATGTGCGGACCATTCGACGCTTTAAGCATAATTCTTCAAGACATAAATGGACTTCTTGCTGGATTTCTCCCAAGGGAACGTCTTGTATTCTTCTTTGTTTTCCAAAGAAGGATCTTTCGACCATCTGGGATAGTTCTTTAGGAATGGAAGTGAGGAAGACATGCTTTAGATTTGGATCTGCTCCAATTTGATAAAAGAGCTGAAGCATTAGTCGATAATGCTTATCAAGATGCTTTGTCTGAAGAGAGCAACATCTTCTTTCGAAAAATTCTCTTCTTTTTAGCTCTTTTAGATCTCCTGGTGTTCCCACAAAAACGTGGTATAAGTAGGTGAGGGCATGGCTGAAATTGGGTGACATCAGAAACGCAATTTGGTCTTGTTCTACAAGTGACTGCCACCAAAATTTAAGGCTTCCGGTGAACCTTGTAACAAAGTTGTGTAAAACATCAGTCGTATCATGGTTGGTGATAGACTGTGTAGTTAACCAGGTATGAAATTCTTCAAGTCTTTCTGGCCATTTTGGATAAGGAATATCGTCGATGGAGAAGAATTGTTTAGATGCCATGGACACATGTCTGGTGGATTCGTTTCTGGTGGGATTACTAGTCTGTCCAAATTCTGGATCAGAATAGTTCGATTCCATTTCATAGTCTGGAGGGGTATCAGCCATGAATATTTGTGAAGTTGGTGGAACAATAGGAGGAGAATCTGGTGTAGGATCTGAGAAGGATGAAGAAATAGAAAGAGATGCTGAATCTGATGAAGTAGAAGAAGTTTGTTCTGTAGTCAGAATCTATTTCTCTGGAATGACAAGATCAGGCTTAGGCTGATGGATAATAGGATCAGGCTCCTGAGTACCCAGATCCTTTAGAAATGATTCTAATGGATTTGAAAACATCATTTGTTCTGACCTGTCTCGTATGACAATCGAACTCGCTTCGTGGGTGAGCTTTTTCTTTTCCCTTTTCCTTCTTCATGGCCTTGAGACGATTTCTTAATCCTGTCATATCTGGATCCCTTCTGGAGGGATCTTGTGGAATAGTGGCAAAAACAGAGGTTTTTGAATCTGGGGGTAGATACCCAGTTGTAACAGGTGGTGCCAATGGATCAAAAGGTCTAAACCTTCCTTCTTCAAGAAGCTGGATTTGCTTCTTTAGCTTATTTATTTCTGGCTGTGGACTTTCAAGATAGTGGTACCCAAGATGTTGTCCCGATTCCAAGGCATGAAGCCTCTTCTGGAATTCAGAAAGAATCTTTCTGGTGCTTTCATCATATCTTCGGAGATCTTGTTGCACATTTCCAATCTTGGAATCAATAGCCTTGAAGGCATTGTTTTGTGCCAACAAAGTTTCTGATTGCCAGTTTAGAACAGCTTCAGCAGCAGGGGTCTTCTTTTGTCTCCCATGTTCATCCACATCAGTGGGGGTAGGAATCTTGGGAATATGACGGTATCTATTGTGTGGATCAATAAACTCTTCTGAGGCAGGAAACGAGAGTTTAGAGCTTTCCTTTACAAGGGGAGGAAAGTCAGTGTCTTGGAACATGGCTATAGAAGAAGTGGGTGGTGCCTGCGCTGGGACTTCAAGTGGGTAAGAATGTTTCTTGGCCCATTTGAGGATTGGCTTATAAAATGGAGAAAGAACTTGCTTTTTCTGGGGAGGAGAAGGTGGAGGTGATTTTGGTGGATCTGGCGAGGTTCGGGATGTAGTACTGAACTCTAGTGGTGGAGGTGGTGCATAGGATACCATGAACTGGTATTTATCACACTCACCAAGAGTATCGACAGAGGAATCTCCGTCTAAGTACCTTTGGTACATCTTATCCTTTGGCCTTTTTCTACGAGGTGGAGGTTTTGCAAGGGGATCTACCTCGTCAGGAGACTTTGTACAATATGAACATTGGCAAAATGGATCCCAAAAACAATGACCATAGTTGTCTTTATAGTAATGGACAGGATGTCCATCACCATCAAAGTGTCGGACATGCTTTTTTGGATCTGGTTCGGAAATGGATTCAGGAACACATGGTTCAATCATGAAGAGAGTCTGGAAGATAGAAGGACTTTCTTCCTTTTCTTTGCCAAATTTGATGGAAACAGTTTCCATCTTTTTTCGTACAAACTCCGAGTCTGTAGACTTTGAAGGGTTTGTTGTGCTGATGTAGCTTTTCATAATTGGTGATCCAAGTGTCTGGAAGGAGCTTGGCCAACGTATCCTTTGGGATCTGTCTGGGGAGATGGATGCAGGACGCCTGGTCATTCTGCATAGAAATGAACAGTGCATCTTCATTACCATTGTTGAAGTTGAGGTCAAGAGCATGGTTCTGCACTCGATAAACCCTCTGGTAATGTAGAGTCGCGGCTACAGAGTCAGCAGTTTGGGGTGCTCCAGTGAGCTGGACTTGAACTTTCAGAAAAGAGAGTAGCTGTGGGTCTGAAAGGGCGATGTTGAAGTTTGGATACAAAGTCACAAAGACTGTTCCAGCATTCAAAGTGGTTTGGACGGTACCGATGCAAGCATGCTTTGGTATTGTAAAACCTCGGTATCTAACAAAGCAATTCGTGCCACAACCGGCAAGCCTTTACGACCATGAAAGGTAAGAGCAAGACGAACAGCTCCAAAATGAACATGAGAATATCCCTGTTGTACCCACTGTCTGGGAAATTCTGGAGGGATCTGGAGAGTAACAAAGTACTCCTTTTCAGTAGCAGGAATAGGATGCTGGTCGAATTTAGAGGATTGGACATACTCTTTTACTTGCTTTGGGGTTTGATGAATAAGTTGGCGAATGGAACGTATAGGTGAAAAGGATGAGTTTGGCTTAGCAAAAGCAGAGTAGGGATTCATGAGAGGAAGTTGAGTTTCAGAAATCTTGGTTTCATCGCTAAGAGAGACTTCATAAAGATAATCTATCTTAGAAGCATTGGAGACACGAAACTCTGGAGGGGTTGAGGATGAAGTAGAAGGAGCAAGAGAAACAGGTGCTTCGAGGATTTCTGGATCTGTCATGATGTAAAGAGATCTTCTCAGCTCTGGTTTCACCTATCGAGCGCATGGAATGGATATTATCAAAAACAAGACCATGGCTCTGATACCATGAATTCTCTGAGTTCGTTAACATTCCTGGAAAAGGTCTTAGATATAAAGATCAATTCTCTGAGTTCGTTAACATTCAGAGACTCTTTTCCATCCAGATGAGTCTATTAGATCCAATCATGCAAAAGTTGTTAGAATCTTGTTCAGAATCCCATTCAGAATTCGCTCAAAAATGTTCTCACCCTTTGTGGGAAAATTCAGAATTCTATGTTCGCCTCCCTTTCAAAAAAAATGAAGATATCAATCCAACAAAGGCGAGTCATATGGGAATGAAGCCAGAACACTTGGCTTTAGCCCAAAGGGAATGCTCAGAATTATTGCAGCAAGGCCTTATTGAAATTTCCGATTCTCAATGGGCTTGTGAAGCCTTTTATGTCAATAAGCGCGCCGAGCAAAACAGAGGGAAAATGAGATTGGTAATCAACTATCAACCCCTCAATCTTTTCCTTCAAGATGATAAGTTCCCTTTACCATCCAGAGATTCTCTCTTCAGTGGTCTAACCAAAGCCCATATCTACTCCAAATTCGACCTCAAAGCCGGATTTTGGCAACTGGGCATTCATCCTGAAGACAGGTCCAAAACAGGATTCTGTATCCCGAACCAGCACTTCCAGTGGAAAGTTCTCCCTTTTGGCCTAAAAGTAGCACAATCTCTTTTCCAAAAGGCCATGTGTCGTATTTTCCAGCCAATCTTGGCAAGTGCAGCCGTATACATCGACGACATTCTGCTCTACAGTCCTGATGAACAATCACACTGCCAACTTCTTGAGCAGTTTACAGAAATCGTGAAAAAGCATGGTATTATGCTTTCTCAAAGGAAAATGAATATTGCCCAGACAGAGATCGAATTTCTTGGTATGCACCTCAACAAAGGTACATACTATCCAGGGGCCACATATCGCTCAAGAATTATTGAAGTTTCCTGAAAGTAACTTCACAACAAAACAAGTTCAGCAATTTCTTGGGATAATTAATTATCTCAGGGTGTTTGTCCCAAACATTGCAAAGCTTCTGATCCCACTACAATCTATGCTGAAAAAGAATTCCCCACCTTGGGGAAAAACTCAAACAGAAGCCATCGCTGAGCTTAAGGAGATAATGCAGAATCTCCCACCATTACAAATACCATCAACAGGCAAAAGAATTCTCCAAACTGACGCCAGTGATGAATACTGGGTAGCAGTCCTGTTTGAAGAAATTGATGGTAAGAGACTCGTTTGTGCTCACAAAAGTGGAAAGTTTTCTCAAGCTGAAATGCATTACCATTCCACTTTCAAAGAAATTTTAGCGGTAAAAAATGGAATCAAAAAATTTGAGTTTCATCTCATAGGCCATCATTTCCTGGTAGAATTAGACATGGCATCTTTCCCCCAGATGACCAAGTTTAAACAAAAGCAGATTCCAAACCCTCAATTGCTTAGATGGTCTGAATGGTTCTCAAAATACTCCTTTGAAACCAAACACATTCCCGGAAAGAAGAATGTGCTTGCTGATTTTCTGTCAAGACCCAAAGCACCAGCTGAAATCAACATGTACATCAAAAGACCTGCTTTCCACATGCTCAATCATGGCGTAAAATACAAGATTGAGAAGATCAAAGACTTGCAGAGTTGGAAATTTCCCCAGAGATTATTCAAAGACATCCGGAACGACAATCTCACGAGAGAACCCGGAGAACCTCATGTGGCAATACCACACGACTGCTCCAATTCAATGGAGGTTCGATTCTCTATCCTTTCGGGTTAAATTTGAATTATCCTTTCATTCATCCTCTTATCTGGAAAGAAGATGATTTCCCTGATCAGCTCAAAACACTATTATGGTACTTAACCAATAAGTACTTAATAGCCATTGAAATCCCCACCAGAAGATTTGTTGCTAACCTCACACGGATATTCATGCTCGGGAGAAACATCGAAAAAGAAAGTGATAAGAATCTCTTAGACTTTCTTAATTGGTTCTATCATCCTACATGTTGGAAGCAAGACTTGGAAAAAGAATTGAGAACCATGACACCAAATCCTGAAGTTCATACCATCCTATTTTTTCGACGTCCATGGAATTTTTGCAGAAATAATGGTAGTATTCTTGATGCACCACTCGAAATAGGAACCACGTCCTATAAACCTCACTTGAACAGCCGAGAAGCCCGGATCCACAAATCTTATCCACGATCTGTTAGATTTTGTGAAAACGAATACCGAGAGCTCCAGAGAATCCTATGCCAAGAAAACAAAACCATTCCTGAAGATATCTGGAATAATGCACCCACTACGTGGGATCATTATGACCTAGCACCAGAAGCTAAGGAAGCACTCAGCCAGTACAGACAAGCTGCATCGTCCCAAGAGCATGAAGTGACAAATGAAGATGACATTGTCCAGTCCACTCAAGACCCCTATGCACGCTTTGGAGGTCCACTATCCCAGAATCCCTATGAACAGGGATCTTCATCCTCATTCCAAGACATGGACACATCATATTATGCACAGCCATCCAACTGGCCCCAGCCAAGCTTTCCTGACAACACCACCGACGAAAACACCAACTGGGCAGAAGAAGAAGCATCCCATTGGGCTCGTGAAGCATCCTCATCCCAAAGGTTGAACCAAATCCTCTCACCTCAAGATCTTGAAGCACTCCAGCAGAAATATGAAGCACATCTCCTAGAAGACAACTCAGATGACTCAGACTCAGTCTGTAGCTACAATGCCCGTGACGGACGAGACCGTTGAAGTCCGTACAATTTCACTGTAGCAAAGTCACTGTTCACTTTTACTGTAGCACTAGGCTAGGGAAGGTACTGTTCACAGTACAGTTACTGTTCATAGTATGCGAATAATTCCCTCCCGGATGTTTCCGGTGCCTTTGTTTGTATCTGGACCCGTGAGTTGGTCCCTGTGTCTATCCTTGTTTCCTTTATTTGCCTATATAAGGCTTTGTTTGTGTTTCGGTTTGGGCAGAGTCCCCTGAAGTAAAGTGTGAACTTTGTGAAAATCTCTCTATGGCTTTCTAAATCCTCCTTCTTCTCTAGCCTGGTAAGATCCTCCGAGAAATGCAGCTTGGGTAGATTAGAAACACTTCCATCCTGGCATTTTTGGGTGTCTCTAGGCTCGGAACTAAAGGGCTGGGTGGTTTTTTGCTAAAAGGCTGTCCCTGAAGGGCTTGAACGGGGTTGTTCGCCCAATGTGGGATGCATACCTGCAAGAAATTTACTCTCCCTCCCTGGTTCTGAGTCTAGGTCCATTCATGATGTACTAGTTTAGAGTTTGTAGCAGTTGAACAAATTAGTTTGTGATAAATTTGTTACAAGTGTACCGGTTTGGGATTTTTTGTGGTCACTTGGGGTAAATTTATCACAAGTGTACTAGTTTTGGGTTTTTCGTGGTCAAAAAATTAGTTTTTGGTAAATTTATCACAAGTGTACTAGTTTGTGATTTTTCAAGATATTAACCCTATAATATATTTATCTTAAATTTGTTTATGACAATAAATAAAAATCATATGTGACATGTTTATCCAAACTTCTTCTTGTGATAACAAAAATCCAAAACTTGCATACGTGGAACATATTTATTCAAAATTTGGTGTCAACTTTTGGTGTTAGAAAAAACGTTTGAGACAAATTTAGCATGTTCCTCTTTTGTTTAATTATATTAGTGTTGAACCACATGCGTGGCACATAATCTAGAGGTGTGCATAGGTCCCAATCTAACCTAAGGACTAAACTGGACCAGTCGGTTCTAAATAGTTCTCATTGGAATCAATTCGATTTCTGGCTCCAAATTTTTGAAACCAATATTAACTAGTTAGGTTCTTGATGAGCTAGGGAGGAATTGTACCAATCAGATTGGATTGAATAGGCGAAACTAGCCCAAAGTTTTTATTTATTTTTTATTGCAAAAACCATTAAAAAAATTTAAGAGAAAGTATTTATGGCAAAAACCTTGAAAAAATAAAAGAAAATAACACCGTAAGCTCTTAGGACAACTTGAGAATCGGACCAAGATTGGCTAGTCCAATTCGGTCCAGTTCTAGGGTGGACAGGGTTGGTTCCCAATTCCATGAGATGGAACCAACCTTATTCTGTCTGATTCCTTGTTATAGGGTGGGAACTAAACCACCCTAAACTGGTTACTCCTAATATGATCCGGTCATAGTTGGCTTTAATTACAAATTGAGAAAGTCTTAATCTTAACATGCAACCCTTATGAAAATAAGGAAGAAATGCATTAATTTAGAAAATTTTGTACAAAGTAGCAATAAAGAAAATAGTCTTGGCGTATATGACCAGAAATATTTGTTGGCATAAACAAAGAAGCAATAATCTTGCTAAAAACCCCTATGAGTTTACTTTTACTTTGTACTTGTATGGTTTTTACTTAATGGAAGAACTAGGCTACATTAATTTTGTCCTTGCAGTACAATTTGATTGAATATGTCTTGCAGATATTAGTAAATCTGTTTATTGCAAAGGCCTAAACTTACCAAGAAATACATACTAGAGTAATGTGCAACAAAAGCCAAATGAGAAAATTACCAAAAAAAGGTTATAAACATATTGTACGGATGTCAATTCAATTATAAACCTTTCAATTTGGCCGATTTAATCTTAAACCTTTTTATAATTAGCTAATTTAGTCATTCCAACCAATGTTGGTAGAAAATCGTTGACACAAACACCAAACGAGTCAAGTAGATGATGATGATGTCATTGTAGACAATTTTTACAATGATTGAAGATATGGGACCCACTTGATTTGATTGGAAATTTAAAAGGATTCGAAAGAAACTAGGTTGGACTCCTCATTAGCAATGAGAAAATTCGGTGATGCTATTGGACAGCTGAACATGCAGCGCTATGGGCCTGGCTAAGAGCCATTATTTAAATACTAAACATAGCTAATTGCATCGTGTAATAAAAAAAAAAAATGAAGGCTCATCTTGACGTTTGTTTTTCAACCCTCGGATCCACACTAGTCAAAATTCTTTCGTGCTGGTTGAGACCCCCTTTACCGTTATTTTGCGAAAGGAAAAGGCAAGTTCGTCGTTCGGCTCTGGGAGGAGGACAGACAGAAGCGTAAAAACAAATGGGAATGAAACCAAAGCAGGTTAGGCACAGCTGTAGCTCTTGTAATTCTTTTTTGGCCAAGTCACTGCGAAAAGCATGAATAGGTAGGGGTGTAAACGGTTCGGTTCGGTTCAGTTTTTTTGAAAAACCGAACCGAACCGAACCGTTTGAGAAAAGTCCCGAACCGAACCGAATAAGTCCCGAACCGAACCGAACCGAACCGAACTGTTCGGTTCGGTTTGGTTCGGTTCGGTTTGGTTTTTCGGTTTTCAAATTTTGGGTTTCGGCTTTCGGTTTTTTTTTTTTTTTTTTTTTTTTTTTTTTTTCGGGACGGCTTACCTTCTGTATAAGCTCCTTGAAGCATTGATTGACATTCTCTCTAGTTTTCGTGCTATATTCAAGAAACAAACATTCATGTCTTTGAGCTAGATCTCTTCCTTCTTCTCTTGTTACAACCCTTTCACTCTCCTGAAATTATCACATCATGAGAAAATGCAAATTCAATAACAAGAATCTCCACAATGATATAATGTCATGTACTTCATGTAGTATGCATAAGAACAAGGTTTAAATCGCTTACCCGAGAATAAAATTCATATGCCTCATAGCATTCAGGGAGGATGTGCTTTCATCGATGTCAGTGTAACTAGCATTGCAACTCTCCCTCAACGTCTGCACGAGTACATTACATGATCGACATCAAATTCAGCAATCCCAGGAAAATGATTTTACCACACCGTGACAAAACCAACTAAAGCTAGAACTTCATGATGGTCTCATATAATGTTGACGTAAAAGATGATCCATTAAGAAAACATGTGACCCTAGCAGCATGCTTGTGGGTTCAAATCAAGACATTCAGCGCAAGAAGAGTTGGCCAACTGTAATTCTATTTATTGCTTGAAATACGATTTTCCCAAGAATTCAATACATCAAGTTGGCTATTTCACAAAGCAAAATACCTCATAGAGCTCATCATTTATAAGGCCAATCCGATGAGAAAATATAATTTTCTAGTTCTCGTTAATGTCTGCATCAACTCGTGGGCATCCAAGAATGTAACCCTGCAACAATGCAAAAAGCACAAATTAGGGATTGCAATTATTAGGCTAGTCTGAATAATTACTTGAAGCCGAGCTTAGATTTCCGTTATACCTTGAGATTCAAGCGCGGGACAGCACCGGCTTCATTTTCTGAAAAGTGCAATCAGCAGAGTTTGAGCATTGCAAGCCATTTTCAGAATGTTCAAAAACAGAAAGCTGAAAAGAAAAATGTAACCTAGTATCAAAGCTCATGGCTACTTACCATTTACATAATTATGTATTGTCCAAGTGTAAGCAGATGTGAGTATGCATGTGCTAAAAGACATTTTTTTGGAAGTCTTAAAGCCTCAAACTAAACTATTAGTTCCCATTGAATCTATGGAGGCATAGTCATTAACTAAAAGACCAGAGCACCCAAAACACAACTAATATAACAACATAACAGCGTTATGAATGACAAAGAACTGCTATTACTAATTCAGAGTTTTTTGGACTACCGAGGCCAGAAGAAAAGACATTGAAATTGCCCTTTGAATTCCTAACCATGTAATAAAAGTCAAGCAACAGCAGCAAACAAACAATTCGTGATGTTAATGCTCACAGAATTCATTTGCAACAGAATCATAGAAGATAAAGATAGAGATTACCAGTTGCCTCTCATTAGCCGCAGAGATGTTAGTACTTGGGGTAGAGACCAGAGCAAGCTCCCATCCAGTGGGATTGAAGTCTTTAGATTGAGTAGCACCAGAACCAAATGCTGAAGAAGCAGCACCTGTCAACCCACCAAACTTCTCTCAAGCAAGCATAACAACAAAAAAGTAGACATGAGTCATACACAAAATGCTTACCAGGTTCTGAGGGAACTATTGCCAAGGCTAAAGCATTCTTTTCCTCAATGGAAGAAGCATCAGGTGCATCAAAACCAAGTCCCTGAAAGGCCAAAGAAATAAAGATCATATGCAAATAATTTTACACTGAACAACCATCAACAGACACCATAAAGTTAATGCTCATACCAGCAAATCTCCCCTACAATGTTAACATTGTAGCTCATCACCGCTACAATGTTAAACAAGGATGAACTACACTGAACATGAAAGAGGACCTAAAAATTCCCACCAAGAAAACCAGAAAACAGCCCCTTTGCATCGGCCCGGAACTTCCATCGAAATCCCACATACAACTGAATCGGCGAGTACCCAAAGTAATTCTCGACAACGTCCGTTTGTATTTTTCAACTAATAGAACCCTGCAGACTAGAGCCCGAAGTCCGTGCACTATCAAACGAAGAAAAGTGAAATTCCGAGCATGCTACTTCTCACTTCTCAGGCGAGTCTTCCACCACACATCAATTCACTACGCAAGCCCCCAACACCGATTCTCACTTACCCTCGAGCTTGATCGGCCAGTCACCCACGATTCGCGACTGAAAGACCTCGCATCTAGTCACAACTACACACCCTACAAACTATTGAATCGACAATCGAACGACTCCTCATCCGATGGAAACAGCAATCGACGCTTAAAATTCGACGTGGCATGGGAGACGGAAATGTCGGACGGAAGTGGAGATCCGGCGAAGCATAGAGAGAGAGAGAGAGAGAGAGAGAGAGAGAGAGAGAGAGAGAGAGAGAGAGAGAGGAGGGAGGACTTACATGGTGGGAGAATCGGAGGGGACGGTGGCGACTGGCGACTAGCCCTCGCCAGATGCTGCTGTGCTTCAAGAGGCACGGCGCCCAACTCGTCGAGGCATCGTTCTCAGACCTGAGGAGCCTCGTCGACACTGTGAGGCGGGTCGACGTCGTTGTCTCAGAGGGCTGCTTCCTTCTTAGAAGCCATCGCTGTTGAGACTTGAGAGAACTCAGTCGGGAGAGAAGAGAACCGATAAAAAAATTTTCGGTTTTCGGTTTGTGGTTCGGTTAACCGATAAAAACCGAACCGATAAAAAAAATTTCGGATTTTGAGGAAAACCGAACCGAAAACCGAACCGAACCGAAAAAACCAAAATTTTCGGTTCAGTTCGGTTCGGTTCGCGGTTCGGTTCGGTTTTCGGTTCGGGTCTTGACACCCTATGAATAGGTTGGAAGAAGAAAAAACTGAACCTTTCACTATTTACTCACGGGTAGGAAAAAGACGTACTTTTAAATTCGAGACAAATCCAGCCAATGTCCCTCTAACCCCGTTAAAAAATGCAATATTCTGTTAAATCTCTCCTAAAATTTCAATTTTACACCTTCCCGTTTTCTTTTTTTTACCGGTTGTGGAATTTTCCCTTTTTCATTCTTCAACTTTCTGTGGTTTAATTCTATCAATGGTGGATCACGTGCGTCGCGCATGACCTGGGGAGTTCGGGCTATAATTCTTCCCCACAGGAGGACTTTTGCCCGTGCCCTGCACTGTTGACTCCTCTCTGTTTCTGTCCACCTCCTCGTCTTCACCTTGAGAGGTTGTAGTCGATCTTCCTCCACGGAACCATCCCACTTAGCTCTTTTCACAGAAGCGTGGTTCTCTTCTGTGGGTGAATACAGCTGAGAGGATCGGCCCACTGATGGACTTCAACGGAAGGCTGGCTCTAATCATCATCCCTGCTTTGACCGTAGGACTGTAAGTGCTCTAATTCGACTTCTGTTCGAGCTCTTGTTGACAGATAACGCCCTAAAAATTTAATAATAATAATAATAATTTTTTTTTTTTTCAAAGAGAGGAAAGTTTGCTGCTTTACATGTTTGATGCAGTTCAGCCTGCTTGTTCGATTTACGTTCCTATTTTTCAGTCTTGATCAGGTCAAAAGTTTGTTATTTTTGGCAGGGTTTTGAGACGACTCACGAAATGGAATAGAAGGATGGACTCGGAATCAACCGATGATGTTGTGCTAGGAGAAGAGTATGATGTGTTCTTGAGTTTTAGGGGAAAGGACACACGTCTAAACTTCACCGATTGTCTTCACCGCAGCCTGATACGCGCAGGAATCCGTGTTTTCCTCGATAGTGAAGAACTCGAGGATGGTAAAGAAATCAGTGAAATTTTAGAGGTTGTGAATAAGTCTCGAATCTACATCCCCATCTTCTCTAAGGACTTTGCTTCCAGTATATGGTGTCTTCGTGAGGTAGAGCGCATGGTAGAATGCCGTTCAAAATCAAATGGGAAGAAAGAGATCATCCCTATTTTTTATGACGTGATGAGTGATGATGTGAAACTCAGAACCGATTTGTATAAGAAGGCCATACTCAAGCACAAGAAGTTTGCCCCCAACAAAGTGCAGCAATGGATGAGTGCCCTCAAAACGGTTGGAAAGATAAAGGGACGAGAACTTCTAGGCAAACGGTAAATTTCTCCTCAACTTTTTGCGGGTTACGAGCACAATATTTACATTGCATTGGATGAAAGTTTGTCCTGCGAAATTTCCGAGCAAGAAGCATTGGAGCATTTATTTAATATCTGCATTACAAGTAAATGAAAGCTAGACCCAATAATCCCCAGCCCACAATGGAAAATAGATTATGGCCAACTTTTAAAGCACAACAAACCGAGTCAAACCCAACCCAGACAAGGCATTTTCCAATTCATGTCCCGCTAATCCAATATGACCCGGTAGGTAAGACCAACTTTTTACTTGATCTTATATTTTACTTAGTCGATTTTTTTAGTTAGTCATATTATCACAATAAGCATAGTGGAAATCGTGCATTTTTATGTATGTTTCCCCTCCCATGGTAATAACAAAATTTTGTACAACAACAATAGTGTGTTAGATTGTTGAATCGACATGAATATTGCGATGTTAAAAGTTATACCAAGACGACTATAATTTTTATTTTATTTTTTTCTGAAAAGAGTGCATAATGAACATTACAAAAGTGCACGTGCAAAAAATGGAGGTTTAAAAGATTTTACAGATTTTTCCTAGAATGAAATATTCGAATTACTAAGTCATGAAAAGAACTTACTCGCGCCATATGACAATATTGAACCCATATAAGTGGAAAGAGAATAATATTTCAATATTTGTACGGAAAGGCAACGTTGAGCTCAAAACCAATTTGTACGGAAATGCGATATCAAAGCACAATTAGTATTTTGGCCCTGACGAGTTGGAGCGGTGGAAGAAGGCTCTTGTAGAGGTTGCCCGTATAAAGAAACGGGATTTTATAGGCAAAAGGGAAATTTTCCTGACACTTTTTTTTCTTGGTCAAAAAGTAGCAAACCACATCTGTTTGAAAGAGACTTTGCGTGTCCAAATTTTCAAACTTATGGCAATGAGGCATTACGTTAGAAGGCGAACTTTCTTGAAACCCGCAAAAAACTATGTCAAACCTAACCTGTACCCGAGAATTTCCAGTTCAACTTATTATAATGCTTAATTTTCATTTGTTTAAGTAATTGCAATAGCTGAGTTTTGTATCCACATATTCCCTGGAGTCCTGTAGTCTATCATCTCTTTGACTGAAACGATATTGTCATGCTTTGCTGCAGCCAAAGAGGAGAAATTGATTCAATTGTTGAACAGGTTTCGCGTAAGCTTAACACAAGACGCATGAGTGTGTCTGAACATTTGGTTGAAGATAACGCTCAAGTGGAAGCCATAATGAAGTTGTTGGATGTTGGCTCTGATGTTGGCTCTAATGGTGTACGTTTCGTAGGTATCCATGGCATGGGTGGTATTGGAAAAACAACTCTTGCCACAATTTTGTACAACAGATTATCTTTTCACTTTGAAGGCTGTAGTTTCCTTGGAGAAGTTCGAGAACATTGGCAACAACTTGGTGGTTGTTTAGAATTGCAGAAAAAGCTCTTATCAGATTTTGTCAATTCTAGCATTATTGGGCAAATTAAAGATGTTCATGCTGGAGAAGAGGCTATCAAAAGAGTACTTAGCAATAAAAAAGTACTCATTGTACTTGATGATCTAGATAACATAGAGCAACTCAAAATGTTAGCCGGAAAATCTAACTGGTTTGGTTTAGGTAGCAGGATCATTATCACAACTAGAAACAAAAGTATCATAAAGACTCAAGGTGAATCATCTAGTAAAGAGGTCCCATATCAAACCGAAGAAATTGTGGATTATGAAGTTCAAGAAATGAAATTCAATCAAGCACTTCAGTTGTTTTATAAGCATGCTTTTAGAAGTGACTCTCCTACGGAAGATTACAATGATCTTTCAAGAGATATTGTAAATAAAGTGGCTAGGCTCCCTTTGGCTATCAAGGTGATAGGTTCTTATCTTCATGGGTTGGGCTTTGCCTGGGAATCAAATGGCTATAAAAAAGGGCTATTGAGAGAGATGTTGCAGAAGTTAAATGACGGCCCTTTTCAGGGCGTCCGTAGTGTTTTAGAAATCAGTTATAAAGGATTGGGGGATAATGAGAAAGAAGTATTTCTGGATATTGCTTGCTTTTTCATCAATGAGGAGCAAACATATCCAATTATCATGTGGGCTGACTGTGACTATTGTCCTCTCAGTGCCATTCGTGTCCTCCAACTACAGTCCTTGATTAAAATTAGAGATAATAAGTTCTGGATGCATGACCAAGTTCGAGATTTAGGAAGGTGCATCGTCAAAAAAGAATGTCCCTTTAGTAGGGTGTGGATTGATGAGGATGATGAGGATGATCTTCTGAAGAGAAAAGAGGTAAAATGGAAGATTAAGTCATAAATTTTCATTTGGAAGGAGTAACTTGTTGAGTTTTCTCTTTTATATGATAGTAACTTACCGTTTGTCCTGTTAGGGAGATAGCTCTCTCTCAAACATTTGGGTAAAAAATGTCTTGTATATTGGTGGACAGAGACTGAATAGATTGCCTAATAGTTAGGTTGGTATTCTAGGTTCTATATAATAGAAAATAGTTTTGGGGAAATTCTGAAACAACAAAGCGCCCTTTCATGTGCTATCTGATTGGAATTTTTAAACTGCTTTCAAACACAATTACGGTGAAAACAAAAGAAACTATGGACATTGGAATTGATATGATGATTATATTTCTTGAAAAGAAAAAAGGAAATGGAAAAATGATTTAGAAGTTATCTTCAAATGGAAGCTGAAAATTTTCGTCAATGGTGTGGGCTAAAAAATAGAAATCTACTCGCTGGGAAAAGGCGTCTGCCATGGTAGGCTCCCAGTGGGAGAAATTGTCTACCAGTGCTCATATGCGTCCTTTCTTTATAGCTCTATAAGGGTGTTACGTGTTGCGTACTGAATTAATCTCTCGACTCTCTGTTGGCAGGAAAATGAACGTATGGAAGCACTAAGCCTGACTTCCAGTGGCCACAACCGCAACCTTACAGATGAAGAATTAGCTGCTCTACCAAAATTAAGGTTCCTTCGAGCAAAAGGCTTGGATTTTTGTGGCGACTTTAAAAATATTCTTTCGAAGTTAAGATGGCTTTCTTGGCAGATATGGCAAACATCCTTTCAGGGAAAAAACTTTCACTTTAGTATATTCGTTGTGCTCAACCTTTTGAATAGCAATATTGAAGATGGCTGGGATGGGTGGAGTGAAATAAAGGTACGATATGCCTCACTTTATATACTTTTTCTGTTATTACCTCATCCACAATGTCAGAAGCAAGATATATATTTTACTTCTTTGTATCATTACCTCATATGATTGACATAATGGTTGTATGCACTCCCCATCTTATCTGAGCGTAGAATATATTTTGCATGTGTAACATTCGATATCTTTCTATATATCAAAGTAAAATGCAATTATGTCCCACATAAAAGTTGCGTAGGCTTTCGAATTGGTGTTTTCCAATAAAAGTAAGTGCCATTTTACTTCAACATGCATCAGATATGATTTGAATGACTGTAAAGTTTGAGTCAAGTTTAGTAGTATAAAAGTCAATCGGAATCACGTTGAGATTGATAACACTCCACTCGAATGGTGTAAAGGATCATGAGTTTGTTTGAAATAGTTGATAATTTGAATCAAGGCAAGCTATCAAGGGGCGCGTTAACCTAATTTAATAAGTATTTCTTTATAATTGCATTAATCAACTGTAGAATAAATGAAAAGGACATTACCTTTACTTTTTTATGCAACTGGCGTTAATGAGCGAAGAGTCGAGCTTTCCATTAAATCTAGTTTTTAACTAAAGTACCAAATCAAATCTCATGGAAATCTATAGTTCAGTTCAGGGTAGAGAACAAATGTAATGGAGTTCCTTGTCTATTTCTAACCTTTAATTTTACGTCAATTTTTTGGGCTACAAAACTTTGTGCGAAATCAACTCAGCTTGGTTAAGAATTTGATCCTTCTTTTTTTCTTCCCCTGTCAAAGGACCTACTCACAAACGCCCTTCCCTCCATCTCAGATTCTTTCTGGAATTTTTCAAATTAAAATGGATTGACGTACTCATTCACTACCAAATTTAATTTTTAAATACATCACTTTGTATCCTGACTATTATTAGGTTACACAGTACGCTTGGCATAGAGAGTAAGAGAGAGTTGAGCTGGAGACACAGAGGGGTTGAATGCGGTGATGTTGAAGACTAGGGTCGGAGACTCGGAGGTGGTGGGCTGGTGGCAAGCGGGAGTGGGTAGAGATAAAATAGGCTATTGGTATGGAGTTTTGTCTTAAGATGCAAACCGGGGGTTTTGGAAATAAAGGATGTGAAGTGACATAAAAGGTGGGATGGTTCTTTCTAGGGGAGAAGTGTGACATCCGGAAATTCGACCCCGTTTTCGATAAAGTGAAATAGGCATTTCGTCGACGTGTATTTAGGGTCCTTTTTCTCTAAGCTGATCACTCACGAGTTAACTAACCTATTGAGTGAAGCCGTTAAGGGATGTATCTGCAGTAAAATCCCTAAAAGCTACTCAATTTGTTGGATTGGATTAAAATCACGTCTGATCGATTTTTAACCACGAAATTGAACTCGATTTCGGGAATCGAATATTAAGCGCGTCATAATTCTTATTTTTAGGATCCTGTCTTATCGTCCGTCAAGTTGTTGACGAGTCCGAAATTTCAATAAAGAAATTATCGAAGGAAAATTGAAGATCAAAAGAAAATAGAAAGGGAAAGAGAAAAAAAAAAAAAATAAGACCATGTGGGTGTTATATTATTTTATTTCTTTTCTCTCTCTCTCCCCCTTTTCTCTCTTTTTCTCTCTTCTCTCTCCTCTCCCCTTTCCCTCCCCCTTCGTGCGAGCCCTCACCGCCTGCCCTCTCTCTTTCTTTTTTCTTCTTTGACCGGTCAATACTTATCTCTTCTCTTTTCTCTCTCTCTCTCTCTCTTCTCCCCCTCTCCCCACGCGACCGAAACCCCCATCTTCCTTTCCTTTTTGGTTCGTGAAAACCATAAGCTCGAGCAGAAGCCGCCGTTCGCTAAAGCCGCCGCTTGCCGCCCGTCCCGCCGCCGCACCGCACGCCGTGCGTCCGTCGTTCGCCGCCCGTGCGCCGCTTGCGTCTGCCGCCCCTCCCCCACGCGATCCAGCTCTGCTCAGCCCTGTTTGCCTCTGTCCAGCCCCCGTCCGGCCACCTCCGGCCGCCGTTCGACCCCGCCGGACCTCCCCGGCGTCCCCCTCGCCCTTCGCCGGCCCCGCCTTGCTGTTTTGGCCGCCGGACTAGCTTCGGCCAGCCAAGAACAGCAACCCACGAAGTGGGTTTCCAGCGGCTTTAGGCCCGCTTTTGGGCCATTTCCAGGGCCCAGATCCGTGAGTCGCTTTGGGAAGTTTTGTTCCTCGCGTCGCCCCGTCGGATTAATCCGATTTGCTCGCGATTTGGTGAGTAATCTCACTAATCCCTGATTAGTTGGCTAATTGTGCTTAAGGTTGGTTTAGTTTTAATTAATTAGGTTTAGGTGGTTAGATTAGAATAGATTAGTGATTATTAGTCAATTGTGATGCGAATTAGATAAATTGATTGTGTAATTAGTAAGTAGACATGGTCTACTATTTATTGGAAGTGTCTCAGGATTTTTCCTGACTCTCAGTGGGCTTCAATTAGGCTTTTCGGGTCTAAGTGGAATTTTTGGTATTTAAATATTAATTTTCGGAATTTAAATAAATAATTATTTATTTTCCGAAAGTTCAACTGAGATGGTCCAAAACCGGAATTTTATGCTGGTGACCGTGGTGAAGTCCGTTTATTTAATTGGGCTTTATTTTGTGTTAAATTGAATTTATAATATTTATTAATTAATTTTCGAAATTCATTAATTATTTATTTATTTTTCGGAAATTAAGATTTTGATGGTCGACGATCGAGATCTCGTGCTGATCGTCGTAGCGCGGTCCGTTTATTTAATTGAGCTTTAATTTGTATGGAATTTATTTAATTATGGATTTTTTAGGAGTTATTCATATTGATTTGATTGTTAATTATTTGATTGAGAAATCGTTGGGTATTGGTTATCACCTGAAAGGAAATACGTGGGCTCGGTGAATTGGAATATCACCTAGAGAATACACGTGAATTCGGTGATTGATTATGTCATCTTGGCGAAAAGGTCGCCTAAGAGAATGCACGTGGCTTGGAGACTCGGTATGTCATCCTAGAGAATGCACGTGGCTCGGTGACAGAGTTTGGCATCTAAAATGGCACGTGGCTCGGTGAATTGATGCATCACTTTGGTGAGATAGCACCTAAGAGAAGGCACGTGGGCCCGGGCATCGTAAAAAGGACATGTGGCTTGGCGATTATTTCATCGCTTTGGCATGTAGGATGCCTTAGTGAATGCACATAAATTGTTGAATATTGATCATGCCTGTGTGGCGATAGTTGATCATGCCTGTGTGGCGTAGATTGTGCCTGCGTGGCCGTATTTCTGTGTGTCGAGTATCGTGCCCATGTGGCTGAAAGCAATTGGAATGCCTAAAAGCCTGCACATAAAGTGTATTGTACATCACTTTGGCGAATGGACACCCGAGAGCATTACTGTAGCTCGGTGACTGAGTGTACTATTGGAGATTATATGGTGTGGAGTGAGATGACCTAGAAATGGTCCAACTGACTTGTAATCGACTAGGTCGATTGATCGTTGCTTTGATCTGATGTTGTGAAATGATTGATTAAATGGAAATGACCGTGAGTGGTCTTGTTGGCGTGTGATCGACTAGGTCGATTGATCGAGATATCGATCCGTGATATGATTACTTGGGTGCCTATTGTGAATTGTACTGACTTGCAGGTGGGATCTGAGGCCAAGGTAAGTCATTTGCTTTGTGCGTGTTTAGGCAGCCCATAGTATAATGGTTTACTAATCGAGCTTAGTGGGGTAGAACTTGCTGAGACGTAGTCTCATCCCAGTTTGGGGAAAACATTTCAGGATCCCGCTGAGGAGCTGAGGAGGAAGAGTTTGAGAAGGAGAACTCTGGGGTGAAACTTGAGAAGAAGAATTTTGGAAGAAGAAGATAACCCAGAGAGGGATCTTGAGTATGACCCGGATGGGCTGAGATTCTATCTTCTTTTGAGAATCCCATTTTGATGTGAATAGTTATGAAGTGTTTTGTGTTTTGTATAAAAGTTTGGTTATAAGTTTCGATATGAAAAATATGGCCCTGCTTTTCTATCACATCAATTTATTGTCTGGGGATTTTAACTGCTTCCACATGTGCTTAATAAATGAAAGGGTCGGCGATACATAGTCATGGGATATCGCATTATAAAATCGACCAAGAATGAAGGATGTGTGCATGCCCGAGGATCGGGGCGTGACAAGAAGCCCTAAAACTTGATAAGAAAGTACAATTGAATCCTAAAATTTGCAAAAAATGCAATCAAATCCTAAAACTTATCAAATTAATTCAATTAAGTCCTAAACTTAACAACATCAAACTTAATAACGGAAAATGCCGATGTGGAGTGGACGTGGCATTTTAAATAAATTTTCATTTTTCACTTGGCTTTTTTTAATTATTTTTTGTTCATAATTAGATTTAAAAACTAAAAAGAAAAGTTAACATTTATTTTTAAAATTTTTTTAAAAAAAATGGTAGTCGTGGGCGCTTCCACCACCTCCACCGCCCATTGCCGGAGAGGCCGACAACCATCGCCAACCATGGGCAGAGGTTATCGGCCCTCGTCGACCCCAAGTGAGGGTTGCCAGCCCCAGGTGAGGGCCAGTGAGGCCTCACCCTAGTCGGGTGGTGGCTGGCCACCTTCGCCTAAGGCTGGCAACCGTTGCCGGCCCCTTTGACAATGGGCGGTGGTGGGAGCGCCCACCACAGCCACTTTCTCTCTTTTTCTTTTTAATAGTTTTTTTAAAAAATAAATTTTAGTTTTTCTTCTTTAGTTTTTAAATCCAATTTTTTGAAAGAATTGAATAAAAAATAATTTTAAAAAGTCACGTGGAAAATAAAAAATCATTTAAAATACTAAGTTAGCACCAAGTCAGCATTTTTCATTAGTAAATTTGACAATGTTAAATTTATGACTTAATTGAACCAATTTGATAAATTTTATGATTTGATTAAATTTTTTGCAAATTTTAGGATTTAATTGCACTTTCTTAAGAATTTTTTAAGACTTCTATTGCATTTATCCAATCTTTGCATTTTCCCCAATGTATAAATTTGACTTCTAGCAGGGGCCTAACTCCATTACAATAACTCAGGTTGGGGATTATTTGCAACATCCCCAGAGAACTTGCGATGTTCAAATTACCCCAGATTATCTTAAATTATTGACTTATGGATAATTTGCATATTAACAATACCACCATATATGCCGATGTTTCTCATTCATTTTTTTACTTGAACTTTTTTCTGCAGATGAATAAATTAAAAGTTCTAGATTTGACGGGTTGCATGTGCTTAAAAAGGACACCTGACTTCTCCAACTTCACGTCTTTGGAGATGTTGATTCTTGCTCAATGTGTCAAGTTAACCACAATTGATGGCTCCATTGGTAAGCTAAATAACCTAAAAACTTTCAATATCAATGGATGTAAGGTTCTTCAAGAGTTGCCTGCAGAATTTGGTTCTCTACAATCTTTGACGAAGATTATCATGCCCCAAAATTATCAAAACTTCAAGCTTCCAAACACATTTGGAAATTTGCAATCTTTGTCGAGTTTTATATTAGATGAGCGCCCTAGAATTAGAGAACTTCCAAACTCTATTGGAAGGTTGGAGAAAATTACATGTTTGTCTTTATGCGGGTGTGTGGGGATAAAGGAACTTCCATATTCTATTGGAGGAATGAAAGAGTTGGCTAAGTTGGATTTATCAAAGCCAGGAATAGTTGAATTACCTGATTCCATTAGATCTCTAGATAATCTAAAAGTGATCAAGGTAAGTTATACATTGATAAAAAAGTTTCCTCATACTATCGGACAAGTGAAGATGCTTGAAGAATTACATGCCAAGAAATGTTGGAATTTGAGAGATGAAAACATTGAGGAAATTGGGAAGCTAACTTGGTTGAGGATATTGGACATATCATATACTGGTGTATCTAGATTCCCCATAGTGCTAGGTCGTCTCACTAGTTTACGGACACTCGAAATGAGTTCGAGTGACCTACAAGAAGTCCCAAATATTCCCTCAAGTTTGAAATGCCTTCACATGCAAGCACCTCATTTCCCATCTATTCTCGACCTCTCAAGCCTCGTCAAGTTAGATTATCTAGAATTATCTATATTATCTCATTCAATAGAGGGACCTGACATAGCTGACATAGCTAGGACGAATGAGTCGCCAGCAGAGCAACTGATCCATTTGCTTCCGTCTAGTTTGTCAACCTTCAAATTTAGGGGCATTAATCTACTACCCCCTTATTCCAACTTAAGTAATTTGTTGGAAATGTCTATAATTGAATATTCAATGTCTCGCTTCTCGATCTCTCAAGACCTTGAACATTTGAGGGAATTGAAACTAAGTAAATGCAATTTGCTGGAGGAGATATGTGGTCTATCACTCTTGATGAATCTAAAGTGCTTGGATCTAACCAGATTGGAAAGTTTGATTGAGATTCGTGGTTTGATGGAACTAAAATCATTGGAGCATCTCCGTATTGCCCATTGCAGTAAGATGGAAAGACTACCCAACTTATCAAAGTTAGTAAAGCTACGGCACATTGAGCTAGAAGCTTGCGAACACTTCAGTATTTCTCCAAAAGGCTTTGGAGGCTGAAAGTCCCTTAGAAAAGTTAAACCAAACACATCTAGAATTCCTTTCACTTCCAAAGCGATTATCTTCATTTTCTCTAGTCCTTCCAAAGAATGGTTTTGCATTCACCACCCCATCATTCTTTCCCCCTATAATTCTTTCCCTTAAACAAATGCACCCTTAATTGATTTAGGCTACGTTTATTCATCTGAACTTACAATCAGAATAAGATTAGATATGATATGATATGAAATCTAGTTATTTTGCTATATACTATCTACCATTTGGTAATTGCATTAATAAAGTCGGATATATTGACATTATATCATGTATATTGTTTGGTACGAACGCTATATTAATATAAGCCGAACCAAAAAATTTATAAAAGAAAGTGGTAAAAATCTCTAGTGACACTTTTCCTTGCTTTATTTTTATTTTATTTTTTATTTTATTTTCCTCTCTTTTTTAATTAATTTATTTTTTATTTCTTTTTTCCCCTTCCATCATTCTCTAATAAAATTCTATTAAATTGTAGACTATATTAAGATACCTAAAATAGTAAAATACCTAAAATATGTAATAAATATAAATGTGTATTTATATTACATATTGAATTTATTTTATAAAATATAATTAAATTCTAATATATAGATAAAAATAAGATTAAATTAAAACAACTAATTGCTACTTTTGGTTATTTTTTGAATTTCTTATATTATAATTCAAATATTATTTATATTAAATATAATTTTAATTTTGTTAATTTAAGAATATTTTCGTTTGAGGAAAATAACTTTTCTATTATGGATATTAAAAGTCCTATCCACATTTATCATCCCTCCCTCATGAGATAATTTTATCCAGTCTATATCCTCCTTATATCTAAATTTGTCTTATCTTGAGTAAACACTAAACGTAGGATATGATAAATTTATCATATATTGAATTTTATCCCGACTGTCAAATGTAACCTTAGGGTTTAATGTCCACCATCCTCAAAATTAGGATGGTGAAAGGAATATTTTCGGAGAATTTAAAACTGTCAAAACAAGGGGAGTCACTATGCACAAAAATCAAATGTTTTAAGATCTCTAAATTAAATAAAAAGGAATTATAAATTCCATGTCTCATGGGTGTTCTGCCAGGTAGAATGTGAAGATGAAGAAAATGCACAACAAAATAGGAGCACCTATTTTCATTATATTCAGTATAGATAAAGATGGTAATAGAATATTACCGGTTAATTTGTTTTGGTAGAATTTTACCAAAACTAGCTAGTATTCATGTGCCCTGATTTCGCAAGGTTTTGCTTAGAGCCCGGACCTTATTTGCTTATCTCAAAATTCAGATTCTATTGAGACCGACATATCATTTCCGATAGTTAAAACTGATTTCACCGATTCCATCAACAACAGCAACATCTCTTTGGCTTGTGAATTTCTAGGGCATCTTAAATTTCTTCATATTGAGCAGCGTCCGACCAGATTCTAGTGTAGCTGTAGACCAATTAGGTTGCCTTTTTGATATCCTTTTATTGCCTACCTGATGAAAACAGACCTTTTCTTTGGTTGTGCATTGCTGCAGCCTCGGAGAAGTAATTGAATTGGTTACTAAAGACGTTTCGAGAGAGCTGTTGCCATATGCCAATGCAAGGCCTCGAGCAGTTGAAGATTAGCGGGCGTTGATAGGACGCTGCACGGAAATAAGTGTCAAACGAAAAAGAAAGAAAGAAATGGAATTTCATTCCGAGTGATGGCACATATCAAGCGATGGGAAGAATTTCCGCCTCTCTGAAGTGAAGGCATGGGAAGAGTCTCTAATACAGGTTGCACATATCAAGGGAATCGACCTCGAAACTTACAGGTAATTGCTTCTATTTTGATTAATTATGGCAAGATAGGTCATTCTATTAATATAAACACACCACGTAGAATTTTAAAGTTACTACATTGCAGCCTTTTGCATCCACGTAGCCGTACACTCAAGCAAATTTTATTCTTTAGAACATTTTCATGATCTAGATTTCTAAAAATCACCACGGGAGTTCTATTAGTTTGAAGGCCAAATCCCAAAACACTGCATGAACTTATATCCACGAGACAAAAATATCTCCAGTTTCCAAAAGGCCTAAAAGGATATATCAATTTCTGCTTGAGGGATGAAAAAATCAACCTTTAAAATTTTCATTTATTCAGGCTCATGAATTCACTCGAAATAGTCGCTTTGAAACACTAATTTTTGGTTATTAACAACCTTGACTTTTTCAATTTAGGGCGTCTCTCCGTTGAAACAGACAGTCATTGATTCAGAAGTCTAAAAAACGACATTGTTATTGATTGGCAAGAAACAACATTGTTTTGTCTCGCTGACGTATGCCTTGCTGACATTTCTATTGCACTTATCCACAGCATTGGCCACGTCAAATGCCACATTAGCTTGCATGGACAAAAAAATTGAGGGTAGACATTTTTGTCCATTAAGTGATGGGTCGAGCACTTTTTGGGTCTTTTGAAAAGTGGAGATATTTCTGTCCTCCAGATGTAAGTTCGCGGTCTTTCTTATAAAAAAAATTGCCCCGCTTTAAATGTAAAGATGAACAAAATGCTCAAAGAAAGAGGAGCACCTCTTTTCATCATATGTTAATTTCATACTATCAATTTTTTTTTAGAATAGCTCAAAAATAGCTTGAAAGAATATGCCCCAAATTCTCAAGATCTTGCTTAGAACCTGCATTAAATATTCCAAATTATTTTGTGTAGCGATCAACATGTTATTTTCATATAGATCGCTGGATTTTACATGTTAACTAGATTATTTCCTCAAGTTTGGTAGGTGGATCCAATTTCATTCATTCTATCAAGAATAGCTACTTCGCATTGGTTCCTGAATTCTAGAGCATCTAAATTTCTTTCGTACGAGCAATATGCAATGAAAGATTGGTGTAGCTGTAGATTAATGAGTGCTAATACTTAATCGCTAGAGCCATAAACTATTAAGTTTTTGTTTACAGATTATGTTCTCAAAAGTAGATACCTATAGTTTAATATATACGGAGGAATTTTGTGGTCGAACAAAATTGCATAGCGGTGTCTTTACCACCTACTTCTTCATTGATTCGTTTCTTTTGTGCAGCGAGTTAAAGATCTTCAAGTCATCATTTTTTGAGATATCAAATCAATAATTACACTGTCATTTTGATATCCTATTACTTTCTGTCCGTTTGACTAAAATGAACTTCCTTCACCTATGCATTGTTGGTAGGTATGGAGAACGAGTCAAGGAGGTTGTTGAAGAGGTTTTGAGAGCAAGGGGATTATTAGATGTCGACTCTTGAAGCCTTCTTTTGGTTTTTTGTCAAAGATAAAAAAGAATGGATTTGCTTTATAGCTTATAATAGTGCATACAGCTGCATTCTCTTTCGATAGCTTGGAGGATCTAGATATTACATTTTGTCATGAAATTGATTTACGGTTCTAAAGCTTTGGTGCACTATTTACAAAAGGCTAGCATATTGCTATGAAGGAGTGAGAGATACAGGAGTTTGAACTCTCATGCTTTATTGGAGGGTTAATGTCTAGTGAAGCTCTTGCGGGAACTTCCATTTATGGAGACATAGCAGCTTTCTAGCACTTGTCCATCTCAAACACTTTGCAGGGTTGCCCCAGCAAGTGGCAGCCCTTGGCCCAGATGGGCGAGGGCCAACGATCCTTGTCGGATGGATCTAGGGGAGGGCCACGATTCTTGCCTCAGATCTAGCTGAGGGCTTGTAGGCCCTCGCCACCGGTCAGCCAGGGTCGCTGGCCCTTGGCCAAGGCTCAACGACTCCAGCCAACCCTCCCCCTTGCGTTGCCGGTCCTTCTTAACGACGGTAGGGGGCGGCGGCAAAGGTTAAGCCCTTAGCCACCTGCAACCTTCATCTTCTTCCTCTCTTTTTTTTTTTTTTTTTTTTGAAAAGAAAAATAAATTTATTTATTTTTAAATTCAATTTAATTAATATTTATATTAATTATCTAACCATGTCAGCAAAAAACGACGTCGTTTTTCACCTGTCTAGCTACGTCAGCATACAAAACGGCATCGTTTTGCACTTGCTTCGTCGAAAAAGCACCACCTATACATTTTGGTTGGATTTTCTCGCCGTTGACACTTAATTGATCTATTTTGTTTCGATTTTGACATTTAAATGTCACTTTCCTAACTTTTGGCACTTAATTATCTCCTGCGCCAAGTTTTGACACTATAGATGTCTAGGACTCTATTAAATTTATGTCTAGAGGAAAGATCCGACATTAGCTTAGGTTTTTTATTTATCCTTAAGGGCTCGAGTAGCTAAGTAAAATCTTCTGATCACATTTAATATTTTCACAAAAAAAAAAGAAAAAAGAAAAGTCTCACACTGTGATCAAGACAATTTCAACAATCAGCTAGTTTTATTCAAGGAATTGAGTTACTCCCTAGAAGGTACATTAATTAGCAACCCTTATGGAATGAATTTCAAGAACAGTCGAAGAGCACGAATCAAGCTATATTATATGATCCCTTGACTATTTCATTGCGTTATAATGAAGATATTCTATGAATTTTTATCCGATAAGAGTATTTCATAAATTATAATCCCATGAGAATAATCTTCAACGCATAAAGACCGTAATTCCAGTAGCCATGATAAGATAGCACAACTGAGACACATTGACGTGACTATTAATTCCCTGCACAACACGCCCAGTTTGTACATTTGAGGGCTACCTTGGCCGTCTATAGGAGAAAAAACATGAGTTTGGGGTATTGCCTAAAAGACGAATCCATCACTCATGTTTGGGAAGCAAGCTCCCCTAAGCTCATACCTTACACAACTTTGGGATATTCACATTGATGCTTTGAGAATTTTCTGATGAGGATTCACCACTAGCTTATTGGGGTAGACTAGAAACTAAATAAAGCATGGGAATATACCTCACTTCTTACACTAGCATATTTTTGTTTGGTAAATTTTTTTGTTCCTAAGAACAGATTTGTTCTTGAAAACATATTTAGAGTAAAATCAGCAAGTAAAAGAAAGTCAATTCTTTATTTCTGGGAACAATTCTAAACTCAAGCTAACTCAAATTCTTTTTTTCTCTTTTCTCTTTTTATTTTCTTCTTGTTCTTCATCCTTCTCTCTTCTTCTTCCACTGCTGCTGCCGTCAACTGCTGTCCCCATCCACCACCACCAGTCGCCAACAACCAATTGGCGAGCTCTTGCAAGCTTGTCGAAGGCGGAGGCTCGCTAGGCCAAGGCGACGTCCGATGAGCTTGTTGTAGGTTCGTCTAGCCATTGGCCTCACTGATGGCTAGGCGGGCCTCCCCCGGCCATCCCATGGCCATTGGCGAGCCTAGCTTAGCTGGGGGACGCTCGGTCAAGGCCTACCTAGCCACCGGCCTAGCGAGGCGAGGCCGAGCCTCACCCAGCCCAATTGCCTACGAGACTTGGTTGATGAGGCACGGCCTTGCTGGGGGCCGACAATGCTCTAGCGAGGTCGCTAGCCCTCATCTGCCCAATTATCGGTTATCCCGAGGCCGGCGATCAACCAAAGCTTAAAAATAAAAAAAAAAAAAAAGAAAAAAAGTAATATAATTATTTAAAAAATTAAAAGAAAATAGTTTAGATTAGAAATTTTGATAACTACATCAAATACAATATTATACCTAAATAGAAATTTTAAATAATTGCCAAACGCCTTAAAATTCTTAGAAATTATTATTGGAAACAAAATAAAAAAATCATTTATAATTAAATTATTTTTGGAAATAGAATGGTTATCAAACGCACTCAAACAACTTCCAGCTTTCAACCAAGAAAAAAAAAAAAAAAACCAACTTCCAGCATATCCCAGGTAAGCCCAGCTCCGAAATTAGCCCACTCACTTGACCTATCGACAAACTCCCTCCTAGACATGAAAATAACCTTAAACCCAATAAACTAACCTAAGCCCAACAACAAAATTCAGCCAGACCACACTTGGTGCTCGGCGAGTCACGGACGACAACCGCGGCCGCCGCCGGAACCCTTTGCCTTGGCTGGCTCCCTCACGGTGGGGCCAACCTTGCCCCGAGCGGCCAAACCGAGACCCCGACACACCCCCACCGTCCGAAAGCCACGCCTCAGCAATGCTTGCCCCCGTTGGCTCGATCAAAGAAAGGGGCAGCGACGGCCACAGACGAAACAACACGACGAGAACGAGTATTTCCCACACAAACTTTCGAATCTAGTTCAGGCATTATATCAAACAATTGGGGTGCGCTACTATAATGAGGGATTTTTGGCTCAACCGAAGCTCGACCCTTACCGGGACTCTCGACACGCGACGAAAAAGATATCGGAAACAAAACGCGGGGCGACGCCGGCCGGACCTCGCGGGAGCCGGACGGCCGGGAGCTCCGGCCCGGCGGGCCCGAAACAGGGCAAGAGCAGAGCCGAGCTTACCCGTTCGGCTTAAGGGCGTCGCCGGGAAGGTCGTCGGACGGGTCCTCGAGCGGCCGAGGCGTTGGCCGAGGATCCCTCTCTCTCTGTCTCTCAGTCGCTCGGATCTGTCACTCTCCGTTTGCCCTCTCTCTCCCCATCCCGGTCTCAAGCTCTCCAAAGCCCCCCAAAAATCCCCCCTTTCGACACACGCTCCCTTTGAAGCATCGGCTCGTGGGCGTGGCTTCTTAGTTCTTGCCTTGCCTTGCCAGCTGCGATTGCTGGCCTGGCCCCCGACCGAACGTCTCGCGCGACGCTTGTCTCCTCCGTGCCGTCCTTTTGTTCGCGTTCTTCGTTCTCTTTTCTGCAGAACGCGAGGGAAAGAGAGGCAGAGAAAGAGAAGGCTGGGCCGGTCTTGGGGTAAATAAAGCAAAAGTGGGCCGGCCCAGGCGAAGAGAGAGAAAAAGGAAAGTAAAAAGGAAGAGGCTGGGCCGGCCTGCCCATTTTTTCTTTAAAAATTTCTGTTACTATCAATGAAAGTGCTCCTAATGTCTATATACCGTGCATTTAATGTAAATTATTTTTGTTACCGGTTAAAAATTAATCCCTTTCGATAAAATTAATGAATGATTAAGCGGATTGTCAAAATTTAGGTGTCAACATGTGATCTGCCCTATCTTTAATTAATCGGAAAGATTATCAAAATCGCCATCGTCGTGGTACTACAAATCCAATTAGTATGTGAGGTACTAACACCTTTCCAATTATAAATATAGTTTCACTGCACAAAATCATCTGTACATCCCGTAATACCCTAGCAACCTTGGAAGTCCCATTTGGAATAAGATGCATATAAAAAATACAACGTTGTAAGCCATTTTCTTTAATCAATAACCAGAACAAGCACAGAAACAAGTATTCAGAAAACCATATCATGCTAGACTCAGTACTAGAAGGGACAAGGTTTGTCACACATGACAAACGAAGCAATAGTTTAAACAGTTCATATTTACAGGCTGCACAGGTGATTTATGGATAAATTGATTTTTTTTTTTCTGAATTGCAAACACGATATTAGAATATGAGAATTTTTTGCATATTATATATTTGTGTATAAAAAATTCGTAAATCAAGACAAGCACACTGTAATTGTAAATAATTCAGCACGAAATACAAGGTGGAGAAGCCTCATGCACTGCACGCATGGACCAACTCGCAGCAGTGAGTGGGGCAGGCAAGTAAGAACAAAAGACAAATGAAGCCAAACGCACAAGAATGGAGCCATAAAACAAAGGAGTCCGCCATCACATACTTATGTCACGAGAAATCGATTATATACATTCGCTTCTTTTCCTATTCTGTGATAAGCATCTTAACTTTTTTCAATTTGAGCAATATCGGACCAAATTTCAGTGTAGATGTAGACCAATTAGGTTGTCATTTTGATATTTTTTGTATTGTGTGCCTAACGAAAACAGATGTTTTCTTTTATTGTGCAAAGCTATAGACTCAAAGAAGTACTTGAGGTTACTGAAGAGAATTCTAGTCTGAAATATGCCAATGCAATAAGTAGGATTTGGAAATACTTAAGTTGCTATCAAAGACAAAAAGAAATGGAATTCCATTCCAAGTAATATCTCTTCATCTGTTTAGTAAGTGACTTATTGTACGAGTGAATGTTTAATAGAGCCCAAATTGTAATTGTATTTAAACTGCAAAACTTAGTGGAATTCCATTCCAAGTAATATCTCTTCATCTGTTTAGTAAGTGACTTATTGTACAAGTGAATGTTTAATAGAGCCCAAATTGTAATTGTATTTAAACTGCAAAACTTAGTCAAAAGATTAGTTATGAAAAATATTAAGGTAAAAAGGAAAATCGGGTCCAAGTTAAAATGTTCAATAGAGCCCAGATGGTAGCGGCCCGAATTTTCGCTAGCGTGAAGAGAAACTAAAAACATGATCAACACAAGAATGGACTAGAACAAGGTGAAGGTGTAACTTGAAAAAACAAAAGACAGGAAATTATTTAATAAAAATCACAAAATTTTGGGAGTGGGGCCAAATCTTGCTAAATGGAAAAAAAATCGCTTAAAGTTCTATCATAAAAGAAAAAGAAAAGAAAAGAATCATTTGAGAGGCCGATATCCACGATTCTCTTCATTTTCTGGATAAAGCGTACGTTGTCCACAAATAATTGTGTGTTTGTGGTATCTCTCTGTCAAACCTTCTTATTAAAGGTCTCAATAGTTTGTAGAGAGAGCCAAATGAGATTGACAAATTTGTTCCCCGTTGTTGGGCCACGTGCATCCCACGTGACTTGGTCTTCACAAATTTTCCTCCAGGAGGACTTTGCCTTTGCCCTTTGCCCTGTATTGTTAAGTTGTTGACTCCTCTCCGTCTCCGTGTGCCTCCATGTTCTGATTTTTGCTGACTCCCTTCGTTTCCCAGTAACTCGCCTTCAACCTTCCTGCATCGACTTTGCTTTCTTCTCTTCAACTTGAGAGGTTATAGTCGATCTTACTCCTCTGCACCCTCCCAATTAGCTCTTTTTGCAGAGCGATTCTCTCCTGTGGGTGAATACAGCTGAGAGGATCGGCCCACAGATGGAATTCAACGGAAGTCAGGCTCTAATGATCATCCTTGCTTTGACTGTAGGAGGACTGTATGTGCTCTGATTGCGCTTCTGTTCGAGCTATTGTTGGCAGATGATGGGCAGAAAAGAAAACTTTGCTTGGGGACAACTCACGAAATCGAAGAGGGGGGGCTCGGAGTCAACCTCGAGAACAGATGATGCGTCTGGAGAAGAGAACGAGGCGCTAAGGAGGGACTCGGCGTCAACCTCAAGAACGGACGATGTGTCGGGAGAAGAGAACGACGCGTTCAACACATCGGGAACAGAGTACGACGTGTTCTTGAGTTTCCGGGGACCAGACACACGCAATAATTTCACTGATTGCCTTTACCGTAGATTGAGACTCGCTGGATTCCATGTCTTTCTAGATGACGAAGAACTCCGAGTTGGCAAAGAAATCGGTGGAGAGCTTTTGAAAGCACTTAACAAGTCTCGAATCTACATACCCATCTTCTCTCATGATTACGCTGCCAGTTCGTGGTGTCTCCGTGAGGCTGCGCATATGGAAAAATGCACCTCAAAATCAAATGGGAAGAAAGAGATACTTCCCATCTTTTATGATGTGGACCCTGATGATGTTAAACTCAAAACCGAATTATACAAAAATGCCATAGCCAAGCATGAGGAGAAATTCGGCCTTGATGGATTGAAGCGGTGGGAGGCTGCTCTCGTAAAAGTTGCACGTCTCAAGGGATGGGATCTTAAACGGAAAGGGTAATCTTCTTCAAATTTTTTGGTTCTTGTTAATGGACGCAGTAGCTACACTTCTCATTTGAAGAAATTTTGTCCTCAAAATTTTAGGAATAAAGCAATGCGACATTTTTTCATTCTAGGAAAAAAATAATAGGGCAAAAAGGTCCACTTTAATTCAATTTATGAGTGAATCTGATGACTCTTACTTGAATCCGGTCCGATAGGTCTAGTGAGAACTTACCAACTAAAATCTGTTCCCCTTTTTTTGGCCCAAAAAAAAAAAAAAACTTGTTTACTTAGATAACAAGAGAACAGTTTTACCTATTAAGAATATCTATTGCGTTTCTTTCGATTTTGTTCAAGTCCCCGAATTTTTTCTTTTATCTCAGAATTCAACTGCTACATGAGCTCAATCCTATAAATATATCTCAACAATACTGGCATGTTGCTGCATGTTAGCATTATGAAAAAAAATATTAAATCTTGCTCCGTCCATTCCATCAAGAATATCTCCTTCACGTCAATCGGCTCATGCATTATCTGAATCATCTCTCATACATAAAATTGAGTGACATCCATGAAATTCCAACATGTGTATTAACTGATTGTGCCGCTTAATTTCCACGACTTATTTAACCATATGGTCCCTAGTTAAAGAGAGATCTCATATCCACGAGGATTTTTACCCTTTTCTTTCATGTCGTTGACTAAAACAAAAATTTTCTATTTTGCTGCAGCCAAGGGGAACTAATTGACTTGGTTGTTGAAGAGGTATTCTGTAGGCTTAATGCCAGATGCGTGGATGTGCCTAAACATCTGATTGAAGATCATCCCCAGATAAAAGCCATAACAGAAAAGTTGGAAGTTGACTCTGATGGTGTATGTTTCCTTGGTATTCATGGAGTGGGTGGCATTGGTAAAACAGTACTTGCGAGGATTGTGTTCAACAGATTATCTGATCACTTTGACGGCGTTAGTTTCCTTAATGATGTTCGAGAGTCATCGAAGCGTGGTCTTATAAACTTGCAAAAAAAGTTATTATCAAGTTTTGTTGGTTCTGTGATTAATGACCAAATTAAAGAGATTGAGGATGGGATCCGTTGGATCAAGAAAGTATGTAATACTAAAAAATGCCTCATTGTTCTTGATGATCTAGACAAAAAAGAGCAACTCGAAAAGCTAGCTGGAGAATCTGATTGGTTTGGTTCTGGTAGCAGGATCATTATCACAACTAGGGACAAAAGTATCTTGATGACTCAAGTGGAATCATCTAATGAACAAGGCCAAAATCAAACCAAAGGAATTTTGGCTTATGAAGTTCGTGAGATGGAATATGGTCAAGCACTTCAGTTATTTTGTAAGCATGCATTCAAAAGAGACTCTCCTGTAGAAGGATATGACCATCTTGCAAAGAAAATTGTCTGTAGAGTAGGGATGCTTCCTTTGGCTGTTGAGGTGATAGGTTCATCTCTTTATTGTGACGGCTTGGTCCTGGAGGAACATCTTGATAAAATAGAGTTATGGAAAGACACATTGAAGCAATTAGATGAAGGTCCTCACAAGGATGTCCAAGATGCATTAATGATAAGTTATGATCGATTGGAGCCTAAGAACAAAGAAGTATTTTTAGATATTGCTTGCTTTTTCACCAATGAGGACCAAACATATCCAATTATCATGTGGCGTGACCGTAATTACCATCCTTACCATGCAATTAGTATGCTCCTCCTGCGGTCCTTGATAAAAACTAGAGATGGTAAAAAGTTTTGGATGCATGACCAAGTTCGAGATTTGGGAAGGTACATTGTCCTCGAAGAATATCCTTGCAAAGAAAATCCTCACAAATTTAGTAGGGTATGGATTCAAGAGGATGCTTTAAAGCTATTGGAGAGAAAAGAGGTAAATGGAAGAGTATGTCACACGATATTTATTTGGAAAGAGAAACTTGTTGAATTTTTTCTTTTAATTTATAGTTAGCTTTGTTTAACTTCCCATTTGTCTTCTTAGTGAGGCAGCTCTCTCTCAAACATTTGGGTCAAAAGGTCTTGTAAATATGTGGAGAGAGACCAGATAGATTGCCTAATAGTTAGCTCTGTTTTCTAGATTCTGTAGAGTAGAAAATAGCTTTTGGGAAATTCTGAAACAACAAAGGACCGATTCACGTGCTATCCGAGCAAAGGCAGAAGAAAACTTGTATGAAGAATTTTTAAATTACTTTCAAACATAATTACACAAAAAACTAAAAACTATGAAGATTGGATTTGACATGGCAATTATATTTCTTGAAAAGTAGAAAAATGAGAAAGGGAGAATAAATTTAGGAGATATGTTCAAATGGAGTTGAAATTTTCTGTTAGTCATGTGAACGAAACATATTAAGTCAACTTAGGAGAAGTTGTGTGCCAGGTTGGTTTCCTATAGGAGAAATTGTTTACCAGCGGTCATATGCTTCCTTTCTTTATAGCTTTTCGAGAGTTTAAAGTTTTATGAACTCAATAATCTTGAGTCTTTGGTGGCAGAGAAATCCAGATGTAGAAGCATTAAGCCTGACTTCCAATGGCTGTAGCTGCAACTTTACACCTGAAGAGTTTGCCACTCTACCAAATCTAAGGTTCCTTCGATTGAAAGAGTCTGATTTTTGTGGCGACTTCAAGAATCTTCTTTCGGAGCTAAGATGGCTTTCTTGGCAAACATGGGAAACAACTTTCCATGCGAATAACTTTCACTTTAGCAATTTGCTTGTGCTCGACCTTTCAGATAGCAATATTAGAGATGGTTGGGGTGGGTGGAGCCAAATGAAGGTATGATTTGCCTTACTCTATATACTTCTTTCTGGTCATTACCTCATTTGCCATAATAGAAGCAACATATATTCTTCACTTCTTTATATCATTACCTCATGCAATTTACCCAATGGTTGGATGCACTCCTCATTCTATTTGAGTATAGAACATATTTTGCAGGAGTAAATCCCAAATCTTTTCATATCATAGTAAAATACAATTATGTCCCACATAGAAAATGCCTCATGTGGATTACAACCTTGGTTTTTTAGCTCTGAAAGTTGCTTAAGCTTTGGAAATGGCGTATTCCAATAAAATTAGCGTATTCCAATAAATGTAAGTGCCATTTTGCTTCAATATGCACCAGAATATGATTTGAATGACGTAAACTTTGAGTCAAGTTGAGTTAGAAAAGTCAACTGGAATCAAGTTTGAGATTGGTAACATTTAACTTGATGCGTAAATGATCACAAGTTTATTTGGAATAGCTAAGTTGATTATTTGAATCAAGGCGAGCTTGAGCTTCATAATATTTGAACTGTAAATAAATGAAAATTCCATTACTTTTACTTTTCTATTTTACCTGAGTTAATGAGCGAAGGCTCAAGCTTTACATTGAATCAAATCAGATCTCACACGGGGGTTGAATGCGGTGATGTTGAAGATTGTTGTCCAAGGTGGTGTGCTGGTGGTCAATGGCGGTGGGTGGAGAAAAACTAGGGGTGCTGGTATTTGGTGCTTGTGGGTGATCTGGGAATTAGAGTCTTCTGTATTTTCGTAGCAATGATACTTTAGCCTTTTGTTTATGGATTTTTGTTCTAAGAAGGGAACTAAGGGTTTTTGAAAATAAAGCACGTGAAGTAAAAGGTGGGATGGTCCTTTGTTACCTGTGGCATAAATGTGACTCCTAACAGGGGCCTAACTCCCAGGTCGGGGATTATTCTAAAAAATTTAAAGTATAGAGAGTTATTTGCAGCAACCCTAAAAATACTGGAAAATTCAAATTACCTAGATTATCCTAAATAATGACTTATGGATAATAAGCTTATTAGTAATATTATGACACATGCTGATGTTTCTCTTTTATTTTTTCATGTTGACTTTTTTTTTTTTTCTGCAGATGGATAGATTGAAGATTCTAGATCTGACGGGTTGCGTAAGGTTAAAAAAGACACCCGAGTTCTCTAATTTCATGTCTTTGGAGAAGCTAATTCTTGCTGGGTGTGTCGAGTTAACCACAATTGACCGCTCCATTGGTAAGCTAGAACACCTAACTTCTTTGAATATCAAGGGATGCAGGTTGCTTGGGGAGTTACCCCAAGAAGTCGGTGCTCTACAATCTTTGACAGAGGTTATCATGCCCCAAACTTTTCAATGCTTCAAACTTTCGGAGGCATTTGGCAATCTGAAATCTTTGTTGAGTTTGATATTAGACGAGCACCTTGGAATCAGCCAACTTCCAAGCTATATTGGAGGGTTAGTGAAAGTTACATATTTATCTTTACGTTGGTGTATGGGGATAGAGAAGCTTCCATGCTCTCTTGGAAAAATGGAAATGTTGGGCGAGTTGGATTTATCAATGTCAGGAATAGTTGAACTACCAGATTCCATTGGAGATATGAAGAAACTAAAAGTCATTAGAGTAAGCTATACAATGATAAGAAAGTTTCCTCATACGATTGGACAAGTTGAGATGCTTGAAGAGTTACATGCCAAGAAATGTTGGGATCTGACAGATGAAAATCTAGAGGAAATTGGGAAGCTATCCCATTTGAAGATATTGGACTTATCATATACTCATGTATCTAGATTCCCCACGGTGCTAGGTTGTCTCTCTCATCTCCACACTTGAATTGGGTTCGAGTGACCTTCAAGAGGTACCTGATCTTCCCTCAAGTTTGACACACCTTCACATGCAAGCATGTCAGTTCCAATCTATCCTTGACCTCTCAAGTCTCGTTAATTTAGATTATCTGGAATTATCTAGATTAACTGTTTCAAGAGAGGAACCTGACCCAAGTTGGACAAACAATTTGCCAGTTAAACAACTGATCCATCCGCTTCCAAGTGGCTTGTCAACTTTGAAATGCAGGGGCATCATGCCACTACCATCTCTTTCCAACTTGAGAAAATTATCAATTATGTGTGTCATTGAATATCCAATGCCATACTTCTCTATCTCTCAGGAGCTAATACATTTAACAGAATTGAAACTAAGTAAGTGCAAATTTGTTGAGATAATATATGTGTCATGCTTGAAGAATCTACAGCACCTGGAACTAAACAGATTGGACAGGTTGGTTAAGATTGAAGGTTTGTTAGAATTGGCATCCTTGTTGTACTTTCGTATTTCTGACTGCTATAGGATAAAAAGGTTACCCAACTTATCAAAGTTAGATAAGCTGCAACACATTGAGCTAGAAGCTTGTCCAAAAATAAAAGCGATTGAGGGCATCAAGGGCTTAGAAAGGTTGGTGTGGGATAATCGTGGTTGCATTGTACTAGAGAGATTGCTGGATGTCTCAAGACCGACTTGGATTTCCTGCAAAACACCAGAGTGCCAGGTTTTCCTGAGTTTTAATGGACTGGACACTTCTTATAGCATTGTCGATGTCCTTTACAAGAATTTGGTTCGTAACCAAATTTTGGTTATCAAGGATGATGACATATTGAGCTTTGGTGATGGAATTGGTGAAGAGCTTCCGCAAGCACTCAACGACTGCCATATCTACATACCCTTCTTATCTAAGAACTATGCTTCTAATTGGTGGTGTCTCTGTGAATTAGCCCACATGGTAAAATGCATGTCAAACTCACATGGGAAAAAAGTAATCCTGCCCATTTTCTATGATGTGGAGGTTGATGATGTTAATCTTAAAAGCGCTTTGTACAGAAGTGCCCTAGATAAGCATAGGTGGAAATTTGGCAACGAAGTGGAGGAATGGGAAATGGCTCTAAGACAGATTGCGCACATAAGGCGGTTCAACATGAATGGTAACAGGTAATGCTGCTATCTTTTATTAACCGGACCAAATTGAACTTTAGCACCATAGAATTTCATGATAAAAAAAAATGTAAACTTCTGCACAGAAACAGTCGAGGACACTCAAGTGATTTCTTATGCTTTGTATGAAAGAGTTTCTTAGGTTGGTGAAGAAAAAGAAGGCAAAGAAATTTGAGGTGAAGAAAATGTTTTCTTTGGGTTGGCTGGAGTTGTAGGGTGCGGAGGTGAAGATAGTGTAGGGATATGAAAATGAAGAATGAAAATTGAAAATTGGCATATATATTTCTTTGCATTTTGACTTCTATCAAGTTAATTTGTTTGCAACGCCCGATAAAATTCGTTTTCTGAACGATGTATCCAGACGATGTATACAGAAAGCCTATTGTTAAAGCAGAGAAGGTTGCCTGGGCTGGACATCTCATTCTCCTATGAAAATTGAAGGATTTAAATAGGCTTTGGATAATTACTAATATAATCCTTCACAATCTTGTCAATTTTATTACTTTTGAGAATTCATTTGGAAATGAGAGAAAAAAGTGGGAATTTCTCCCCTGCTTTCTTGACACCTCGGCGCGAAACATAGTTGGTTGACTTGGCAAAAATTTATTTTACTTCCATATCAGCATCTGCATTTTAGGATTCAACCCAGACATGGTAAATTCTTTCCACTCTGAATCTTGCTTTCCAAACGGAGTGTTTTTGTTTAGGATACAACTAAAGAATAGAAAACAAGGCACTCAAAAAGAACGAAGAAAATTTCTATAAATGGAGAAAAGGGGTGATTTAAAATTAATCTAGGAAATTGATTTAAATTTTCACAAGATGGAAAGAAGTTCGTTGGAGTTTAGAACCCATATGAGATTCATGAGGTAAATCATTTAACTCTCTTGGCCATTTTAAGTTTCCGATTCATCGTTGGTTTGATGTTACACAATTATCATTTTTTCTTATTGAGGTAACATGGTGTATAAGCTTCTGTAGAATTTTCTAATAATCTTTGAGTTGAAAGTCGTTTTGAGTGCATTTTATGATATAAAGTAATGATAAAAGGTGCTTTGAAATAATCACTTCAATTGTCTCCATAACAGGAACATAAAAGGTAGTGCAAAAGTGTTAATCCAGAATAAACGCAGTGGTTCCTGGAGTGAAATGAAATTAATGAGTCCTTAATTTATGTATAGATGGAGTGACTAAGAATGATCAATTTTAAGCATATATACATTGTGAAAATTTTGATAACACCTTTCAAGAGCCAGAAAAATTGCTAAAAAAATTAGATAACATCCTCCAAGAGCGAGAAAAATTACTAAAAAAATCATAAACCTATTACAATTGTGTTGATTAAGTCCTAAACATTTTTTTTTGGCCAATTGAGTCCTAAATCATTTGCATTTGAGTTAATTCAATCTATCTGGCCAATTTTGGTTGGCTAGCTCTAACATGGATGTGATGCGGCCGGTCTTAAAGTAGACAATTTTTAATAATATTTTAATACTTTTAAAAAAAAATTGAATTTTTTTTGAATTTATTTATTTTCTTTCACTTTTTTTTCCCTTCACTTCTTCCTCCAGCTAGTCACTAGACCTTGAAGATTGGCTAGAGGCGAGGGCCGGTGAGTTTGTTGACCACGCCCAGGCTGCCTATGTGGTTGGTGAGGCAAGGTTGAGACTTGCCTAGCCACTAGTGAGGCCCAAGCCATCGTCAAAGCTACTAGGTTGAAGGTTGTGACCTCTTGCAAGGGCAAGTCTTGCGTAGCCCAGCCCAGCCTAAGCTGCCCTCGCGGCCTTTGGCGAGCGCGACCCCATGGGGCAAGGCTGATAAAGTCAACCTTGCCGGCCCTCGCCTCTGGTTGGTCGTTGAGGTCTAGTGACCAACTGGAAGAGGAAGAAAGGGAAAGACACAAAAAAAAAAAAAAAAAAAAAAAGGAAAAAGAAATGAAAATAAATAAATAAATAGTTTGAACTATTAAAATATTATTAAAAATTGTTCACATTAGTGTTGGTTGCGTCATGTATGATAGCTAGTATCCATGTTAGCGCCGACTGGTCAAAATTGGCTGGATGGACTAAATTGACACAAATGTAAATATTTTAAGACTCGATTGACAAAAAAAAAAAAAGTTTAAGACTAAATTAGCACAATTGTAATAGATTTTGGAATGTTTTGGTATTTTTTCTTCCAAGAGCCTGCCATTGAATGATAAACTGAATTTTGCAGCAACCGATGTAGAATTGTCAATGTGATGGTTTTTTCTACCTTGAAATGTGCCCTTCAACCAAAAAGAAGATCAAGTCTTTGAATTATAATTATTCATGTATTTGTTATGTATTATGTTTTTATTATTTTGTACCCTTGGAAGGGGGTGTGTAATGGATTAAAGTGGTATTTTTTATTATTTAATTTTGTGTCCAATGCTCCTTGCCTTCTTTAATTCAAATAAAAAATAAATAAAATACGCAAGAAGAAAAAATTTCCACCACTAACCTCAAGATTAATATGATTTTATTAATAAAAAATAATTAAAAGTTAAAAAGTTAATGATGAAATAAAGGGAAAATTTTCAATAAGGGTTCGAAGTGCCCTCGATTTCTAAAATGAGGACATGAAGTAAATATATCTCAAATAGAAATATGAAGTACTTTCATTTTCTCAATAAGGGCATGGAGCGGCCATGTTAGTCTCAAAGAAGGAGTAAAACCTCATCGATTGGTGAGAGCATTTTCATCATTTACTTTTTCTTATTTCCTTTCATTTTTCTATTATTTTATCTCCAACCCTCAAGTGGGAGCGCTGGACCTGCCCTCTTGCCTGGTTTTTTGTTTTTTGTTTTTAATTTGTATTTTTTTTAAGTATTAGTCTTTTTTATGGAAAAAATAGAAAAAGGAAAAAAAGAGAGCAAAAAAGGGAAGAAAATAAGAAAATATAACGAATAGAAATGCCCTAGACCAGTCGATGAAGTAAGGTCCTCCTTTGAGACTGACATGGCCATTTATAGTCCTTATTTGAAGCAAGGCTCACTTCAGGCCCTTTTTTGAGAAATAGAGAGCGCTTCGGACTCTTATTTGAAATTTCCCTAAAAAAAATGATAAATAAGTATGAATATTTAGGACAAATTATCTGATATGGTTATTACTTAAAGGCCAAGTGACAGTAAATCTCTATATTTTTAACACTCTCCAATTTTATCCTAACCTTTAAACCTATCAGAAAAGTAGCCAAATCTCTCTAAGTTGTATCAAAACTATTCCAATCCATTTAATACCATTTTGAGAGGAATATTCAGTTAGATTCTTTCTCGACTTTCAATTTTGCCTATAGAAGAAGAAGATTTATCTAGTTCTAGTATTCAAGGGAGGACATTTAAGGGAAAATAATGGAACGGATGCATAAGGGAGAATATTTATTTATCTTCATATCAGCTAATTTTTGTTTATTAAATGTATTTACAAATTTGTGATATGGAGAAAAAGTGAAAAATTAGGTTCTTCTATGCAATATTCAGATAGATCTAGTGTGAACTTACCAAATAATATTTGTTCACTTTTTTACACCAAAAATAAAACCTTTTCACGAAGAAAATAATAAAATAGTTTTACCTATAAAGAATATCCGTTGTGCTTATCACTTTGGATTTTATGAAAAAATCCGAGCATTATGAAAAAAATATAATTTTCTTAAGTTTTGTTAATCTTACTACATCCATTCCATCAAGAATGTATACTTCATATCAGTCGGCTCATGCATTATCTAAAGCATCTCCAATACATCAAATTGAGCATCTTTTCATGAAATTCCAGTGTATGTGTCAGCTTACTATTGTGCTTAATTTCCGTCCATAGAAACTGAAACGGTTGACTTATTTAACCATGGGATCGTCATATCCGGAAGAAATTTATACCCTTGTCTTTCATGTCATTGACGAAAAACGTATTTCTTGCTTTGCTGTAGCCATGGAGAACTAATTGAATCTGTTGTTAGAGAGGTTTCACACAAGCTTAGGGGCAAAAATGTGGATGTCCCTGAACATTTGGTTGAGGATCACAGACAGATAGAAGCGATAATAGATAAATTGGATGTTGACTTTGGTGGTGTGCGTTTTGTTGGGATACATGGAATGGGTGGTATCGGTAAAACAACACTTGCGAAGGTTGTGTTCAACAAATTACTTCTTCAGTTTGACAGTGTTAGTTTCCTCCACAACGTTCGAGAATCGTCCCGACATAGTCTTGATGGTCTTGTAAACTTGCAGAAAAAGTTATTATCGAATCTTATTGGTTCTGGGGATACTGTCCAAATCAAAGACATAGGTGATGGGATGGCTCAAATCAAGAGAGTATGTAGGACTAAAAAGGTTCTCATTGTTCTTGATGATCTAGACAAGAAAGAGCAACTCCAAAAGCTAGCCGGAAAATCTGATTGGTTTGGTTTGGGTAGCAGGATCATTATCACAACTAGGGATGAAAGTATCTTGATGACTCAAGTGGAATCATTCAGTGAAGTGGTCCTAAATCAACCTAAAGGAATTTTGGCTTATGAAGTTTATGAAATGGAATTTGGTCGAGCACTTCTGTTGTTTAGTGAGCACGCATTCAGAAGAGATGATCCCATAGGAGAATATGAGCATCTTGCAGAGAAAATTGTCTGTCGAGTGGGAATGCTTCTTCTGGCTGTCGTAGAGATAGGTTCAAGTCTTCGTTCCAGTCAAAAAATTGGAGAATGGGAAGATAGGTTGATGCAGTTAAATAAAGGTCCTTTGAAGGTTGTTTGCGATGCATTTTATGAAGGATTAGCAGATGAGGAAAAAGAAGTATTTTTGGATATTGCTTGCTTTTTCACCAACGAGGACCAAACGTATCCATATATCATGTGGGATGACTGTCATAGTGCAATTAGTGTCCTCCTCCAACAGTCCTTGATAAAAATTAGAAATAATAAATTTTGGATGCATGACCAATTGCGAGATCTAGGAAGGAAAATCATAGTTGAAAAATATCCTCACAAATGTAGGAGGGTGTGGATTCATGAGCGTGTTGTAGCAATGCTATGGGACAGAAAAGAGGTAAAATGGAAGACTATGTCACATTATTTTTATTTGGAAAGAGAAAATTCTTACATTTTTGCTTTCATTTTATTGTTAGCTTTGTTTAACTTCCCATGAGAGCTCTCTCAAACATTTGGGTCAAAAGATCTTTTAAATTGGTGGAGAGAGACCAGATTTTTTTTTTCTAGATTTGTTGAGTAGTACATTGTTTTCTGGAAGTTCTGAAACAACAAAGAGCCATTTCACGAGCAATCCGAGCAAAGTCAGAAGAAAGCTATTGGTATGAAGAGTTTTTAACTTACTTTCAAACACAATTAGAGAAAAAAAAACTATGAAGATTGTAATTAATATGCATAATATTTTTCTTGAATAGTAGAAAATGGGAAATGGACAAATGATTTATAAGATATCTTCAACTGTATGCTTAACTAATCTTGAGTCTCTGTTGGCAGAGAAATCAAGGTCTGGAAGTGCTGAGCCTGAATTCTAGTGGTGGCTGGAGGAGCATCTATACGGCTGAAGAATTAGCTGCTGCATCAAAATTAAGGTTCCTTAGAATGAAAGGCCTGGATGGCATCTTTGAGAATCTTCTTCCGAAGCCAGGAAGGCCTTTTGGGGAAACATTGGGGATGGCTTTTCATGCAAATAACTTTCACTTCAGTAATTTGGTCATGTTCGACCTTTCAGATAGCAATATTGGAGATGGCTGGGATGGATGGAGCCAAATGAAGGTATGATATGCCTTACTCTATGTACTTCTTTCTATCATCACCTCATTTGCAATGATAGAAGCAAGACATATTTTACTTCTTTGCATCATTACCCCATACGATTGACCTAAAGGTTGCATGCACTCCCCATCTCGTCTGAGTGTAGAATATATTTTGCATGAATCAAAGTAAACTATCCCACATAAAAAATGCTCCATGGGGTTTATAACCTTGATTTCGTAGTTATGAAAGTTGCTTACTTTGGATTTGGAGTTGGTGTACTTCGATAAAGTAGCCGTTTTGCATCAATAAGTTGATGATTTAAATTAAGGCGATCTTGACCATCAAGAGACTTTATTCAAGGGGCTTACTAACCTAATTTAATAGTTAGGTGTTTCTTTATAATTACATTAATGAATTGTCAAATAAATGAAAATTACGTTGTCTATGCTTTTGTAATTAATTCGAGTTAATGAGCGAAGGCTAGAGTATTACATTGAATCTAGTTTTTTAACCATAGCGTCAAATCAAATCTTAGAGAAATCTATGGTATAGATTCGGGGTGGAAAACAGATGTGATGGAGTGCCTTTTCCAATTTTAAAATTAATTTTAAGTCAGTTTTTGAGCTACAAAAATTGTGTGAAATCAATTTAGCTCGATTGGGTACCCTCCCCACTAACAGTTGCCATTTAGTCACTTCTTGTGATCTTTCTACAATTTTTCAACTTAAAATGGATGCTCCTATTAAGTTGAAGGTAGAATACCCAAAATCATTCTCACCTTTTATATCAACTTCACTTTGCATCATTCAATTTTGTTAATTTTGGTTGTTAACGTGCTAGTGTGAGTATGCGTGTAGGCTATTCTGCAAATACCTATTTTACAAATATCTTATGCACACTAGATTTTCCTAGAAATTGCATTGATTATTTTAATAATTTTTTAATCCATCACTTTATATCTCTGACTATTAAGTTGGCTTTACATTACACTTGAGAGAGGGGGAGGGAGGGAGAGAGAGAGAGGTAGAGATTGTGGTCGGAGGTGGTGTGCTGGTGCCTGGTGGCGGTGGGTGGAGAAAAACTTAGCGTGTTGTTATTTGGGGTTTGTGGGTGATTTGGGAATTATACCTTTTTGTGTTTTCATAGCGAGGATACTTTAGTCTTTTGGCTATGGAGTTTTGTTCTAAGACGCATACTTCTGTAGATGGCAAAAAACCTGAAAGTTTTGGACCTGACAAACTGCAAATGCTTAACAAGGACACCTGACTTGTCTGACTTCCTGGATTTGGAGTTATTGATGCTTGCTGGCTGCTCCAAGTTGATTACAGTTGATTGCTCCATTGGTAAGCTACGGCTCTTAAAAACTCTCAATATGGATAGATGTGACTCTGTTGAGGAGTTGCCTGAAGAGGTTGATTCTTTAGAATCTTTGACAGAGTTCATTGTCTCTGGATCTTCTAAATTGGTCACACTCATGGAGAGTGTTGGCAATTTGAAATCTTTGTCAAGCTTCAGTATAAATTATTGCAAGGGAAGCGACAAACTCTTGAACTCTATTGGAGGATTAGCAAGAATCACACATTTCTCTATAAAAGGATGTGAGAGAATAAAGAAGCTCCCACACTCTCTCGGAGGATTACAATCATTGGTCGAGTTGGATTTATCATTCTCAAGAATAGACAGTCTCCTCAATTCCATTGGAAATCTGAAGAAACTCAAAGCCATCAAGATGGGACATACAAAGTTAAAAAGGTTACCAGACGCAATTGGACAACTAGAAATGCTTGAAGAGTTACATTGCCCAGAGTGTCTGGATCTATCAGGCAAAGTCCCAAATGCTATTGGGAGTCTTTTCCATTTGCGGATCTTGGACTTGTCATGTACTCGTATTTCTAGTTTGACAGACGCGATCACTCATCTCTCTCGCCTAGAAGAGTTACATGTCCGTGGTTGTGGGGATCTAATGGATGAAATCCTAGATGCAATTGGCAGACTATCCTGCTTGAGGATCTTGGACTTCTCTCATACTCCTATTTCTAGATTGTCTGCCACAATCACCCATCTCTCTCACCTAGAAGAGTTACGTGTCCAAAGTTGTTGGCATCTAGGTGAAATCCCAGATGCAATTAGCAGACTATCCCATTTGAGGATCTTGGACTTCTCTAATACTGTTATTTCTGCTTTGCCTGCCACGATCACTCATCTCTCTCGCCTAGAAGAGTTACGTGTCCAAGGTTGTTGGCATCTTATAGGTAAAATCTCAGATGCAATTGGCAGACTATCCCGCTTGAGGATCTTGGACTTCTCTAGAACTGGTATTTCTGGTTTGCCTGCCACAATCACTCATCTCTCTCACCTGGAAGAGTTACGTGTCCAAGGTTGTTGGCGTCTTACAGGTGAAATCCCATATGCAATTGGCAGACTATCCCGCTTGAGGATCTTGGAATTCTCTAATACTTTTATTTCTGCTTTGCTTGTCACAATCACTCATCTCTCTCACTTGGAAGAGTTACGTATCCAAGATTGTTGGCATCTTATAGGTGAAATCCCATATGCAATTGGCGGACTATCCCACTTAAGGATCTTGGACTTCTCTAGAACTAGTATTTCTAGTTTGCCTGCCACAATTAGTTGTCTCGCTTGCCTCAAAGAACTTGTGTTGGGGGGCTGCCGGGAGCTTCAACTAGTGCCACAGCTTCCCTCGAGTTTGATAAGCCTTATCCTTGATGCTTATCATTATGAAATCATCCCAGACCTCTCTAACTTAGTTACCTTAGGACACTTGAGCTTGTCTTTTCATACGTATGATCTCGAGGCTCCTCACCAGTCAGAGGAAATTCTGTCCCCTTGGAAGATTGTAGAATCCATCCACCGACTTCCACCTAGTTTGTCAACTTTGCATCTCACGGGTATACTGCCACCGCAGCGGTTCTCCAACTTCAGGAACCTGTCAAGTCTCTCCATTTCTAGATGCTCAATGGCACATCTCCATGTGCTTGAACACTTGGAGAAGTTGAGGAAATTGTCCATAGAAGACTGTCCATCCCTCGAGAGAATTCCTGATCTATCATGCTTGAAGAATCTAGAAACTTTGTGTTTGTCTACATTGGGAAGTCTTGTGGAGGTACAAGGTCTGGGCGAGTTGGAATCATTGGAGTCACTACAAATTATTTGGTGTGAGTCATTAGATGGATTACCTCAACTATCAAAGTTCGCAAAGCTCAAACTTTTTTGGCTAGAGAACTGCCAAGTGCTACGAGCTGTCGAGGGTCTCGGTCCCTTACAATGTTTGAATCATTTGACTATCATGGGTTGCATGTCCCTAGAAAGGTTGTCTGATTATCCGAGATGGACTGAGCTAGACACCGATTGGAAAGCACCAGAAACATCGAGTGCTAATTAGGATTGGCTAGGAACGTCGGGCCCTGCATCTATATCAGGAGCTAGCATCAATCAATGTGTTACCTAGATTTTGTACCCTTGTAAGTCTTGTCTCTCCATTTATTTGTGCAGAGTGGGCTCCTGATAACGAAAGACGTGGCTTGTCCATATATATTAGTTTGTCCCACAAATTCATTAATGACGATGAGCATTTCATTCTTAATTTCTTGATGAGATGCACATGAATTGTTTTAGAAAAGTTTCATATCGGAAAATTAATATGATGTGAAGTAATTAATATATCATAATAAATCCACAATTCATTACCTTAAACTTTTTACTGAAGGTGGATTTAACTACATATGTCAATGAACTCGGGTTTTGGCTCCCTCCCAGGTTAAGGTATCAGAAATTCGTGTCTTCTTCTCTTACTTTCGTGCTCCTAACACTCCTATCCATTCCTTACTTTTATAACTTTTATCAATATAGTGAGGTACGTATATCATACATTAAATCATCCATGACCTTGTTAGATTATAAAGTCCTCACTTTCAATTTTTAAATCGTCCATGACTTTGTTATAGGTTTTACATGATATGTTTATCATCCTAGTGAAAAGTTAGATTAATGGTGGGAAATAATGAGGTTAGATGGATTGAATTGATATATATATGCTAAACATTTAAAAATTATTTGGCAAAAAAAAAAGTTCAAAACTGAATTGATACTATTGCAATAAATTTATGATTTTTCCTTTTATATAATTTCCTCAAACAAAGTCCTCAGCAATAAATTTGTAAAGCCAATGAGTCATGCCTCTACCACTTCCAATGTGCGGTTTGATCCGTGTGAAAGCCGGATAAAAAATTCTTATAAAAGGTATGAGTGACCTTAAACAAAGCTTGTTAAGGAATTGCTCCTTGCGATGATTATGATTGGGTGATGCTCGGTGTACTAGTATATGTGTGTATTTCCTGTTGAATATTGCTCATCCTAAGGCATCATGACAATTCTTGTTCAGAACTCTCTCTAATCTCTCGCTGTTTTCGCTATTTGCGTTCGTGTGAAACAGTTTCATTTGCTTTAAATTTAAACTCAAGCCAGCCGTTGACCACATTAGGTCCAAGTCAAGGGTTACAAGCTTGAATTTGTCTACAACTGGCTACTTACCTCGCAAACCGATAATTCGGATGTTCAAATTAAGGCTTACCTTATATTCTTATCATTTCGTGCTCATACAAATCTGTAGTGCACTTCTCGGCTGTTCCTTAACATTGCTGCCACTTGCCCAGATCTTATTCCTTTGAAAACCTACCATGTTCTGACTGTTTTTGTGCACTGCTGGACTTCTTCGACTTTTCTTCTGTGGGTATTGTCTTCAGCCCTGCACTCCACTTAGCAATTAATACGAAAGGATCGAATCTTATTGGAATTCTTCCAAACCTGGGCCGGGAAGTGGTGAGTGATGTGAGGCGATGAAGCTACGGGGAGAGAGGGTTCGCGGATGTTTCCTCTTGCAGACGTGCAAGCACTGTAGGAAATTGCTGAACTTGCGAATCCTTGCACCCGGGGGGCTGATTTTGCGTCTGGACTGGCTGCACGAGATTGGCTGGGACTGTGAACTCGCTCAAGGTGCTGAGATGGCCTATGGAGAGCTTCGCCCATACCAGCGCACTGGGGCCTCGTTGGAGCTGGAACATTGTGAAGAGGCTCACTGGTGTTGCTTGGAACTCACCGGACAGAGGAGACTAGGCTGGAAACAAAGGCAGAGACAGATTGGAGATCGCCAAAAGGCAGAAGCAGCTCATGAAAGAGATTTGTATTAAAGTCTCCCTGGCTGGGATGGTAATTGATGACTCTCTGTGTTGGGAATAACTGATCCCCGAAAACCGGATTCGACACTAAATCGAACCCCTAAATCAATGCGGAAGACGAAGCCCGGGAAAACACGCATCACCGATCGTAAAGCACACCACGGATTCGAGCGTACCTTGTTAGCCACGATTAAACACCGTCGTCAATGGAGGAAGAGAATCCGGTCTATGAAGCCTTGAAGGGAAGAAATTGGAAGCCGTATGCCTACTGTTCTTCGGGAGAGAAAACGCGCGGGAGAGAAGCGTACGTTGAATTGCCAAGCGTTATGTTCTCTCTCTCTCTCCTCCTTTTTATACCTCTCCCCTTCCACAGGCCTTATTCCCGTGGGCCGGGCCCTTTTGGGCCCAACTTGAGCGGATGGGCCGTAAGCCCAATTCCAATAAATCCATCATCTCCCACTCGCACATGGTGGTACAAAACCAACATGGGCGGACAGGCCTTACTCAGCCCCATCAGAGAAAATCCATCATAGACTCTCACTTATCATGGTGGGCCAAACAATTCTCTTTTTCCTCTCTTCAACATTCATACCGGTGAATAATCCGTGCGACCAAGATACTTTGAGAGCTCGTTGCCATACATCTGTTAGGAATATATAGCGCTCATAATGGGCATCACATCCCGAGTAGATTTAGTATGCGCTGCACACTAGATCGATCGATCACATTTATATCTCTCTTGATCTCTTTTAAACAATGATATATATATTGTATTCACAATTATGATTATCACAAAGAAGACAGTCATAATTGGTTAACCGGTGAATACAAAACCACAATGTGATTCTCCAAAATCGATCTTCCTCTTTCCTTCAAACTCGCAATTTCGTTCAACTTGCTTTTCTAGAAATGCCCCATTAGATCGAATCACTCATGACCATTGGCAACATCCTAAGATAGCAAACACTAAATAGAAATCTCGAGAATAAGTAAGAGTCATGAGGGGACTAAAAATTGAGGAACTCTCTTGTCCTCAAGAGTCTCACACGACATAAAAGTTGAGATCAAACTTTTGTCACACTTATTGGTCGTCTCATGCATACGTAGTATGAAATACGTATTACGGTATTTACTCCTTTCCCATGGAGCGTATGTCTACACCTTTCAATACCGTACAGATGATAGTTCAGACATACCCAATGTCTAACTTGAGTTCACGTATCTACTCATACACAAAATTCATCAGAACTCACATCTGGCATCTTAGACGGATAAGGTAAAATATGTGGGGTATTTTACTTTCGACATAGTAAGTATTATGTCCTCATCTTAACACTTAGTTAAGGCGACATACATGTTTTAAGCTTGAGCTCTCGATTATCACCCGATAATAAGCTTAAAAACAGTCTCATCTCTATTTATCACACAAGAAATGAGGCGATTACCCGTGTGAGTGGGCTAATCTTATATCTGTCCGACATACTTCTCAACTTAAAATAATGCACCGAGCATTAAGATGCATAAAGATCAAACAAAGATTCATAGGCATTAATGATGAAAACACAAATTCATCAAATTGTGAACACTTAGGGAAATTACAATATTCAAGACATCGCCTTCTACGCAACCCTAGAGATTTCATATGGCCACAAAACACATCTCTGGGTATTGGTTTTGTCATAGGATCTCGCTACCATTCTATGCGTAGTATGTACTCTAAGTTCACGTCCATTCGTGCAACCATATCCTTTACAAAATTATACTTGGTATCTATATGTTTGGTCTTGCCATGATATTTTGGATCTTTGGTGTACTCTTTCGCTTTGCTTGGCTATCACAGTTAACAAATAACAAATCTGCAGCACTTCCAATAACACCTAAATGATCCAAAAATCTCTAAAGCCAAACATCTTCTTACACTACTGCTGATAATGCCACAAACTCAATTTCTATCGTGGACAAGGCTATGCATGTTTGTTTCTTACAGCTCCAACATATGGTGCCATCATTCGGTAAGAGAAACAAACCCAGAGGTAGATTTCATTTCTTTTAAATCTCCTCCCCAATCAAAGCATCGATAGCCTTAGAGTCGCAGATCCTTTCCTTTATAACTCATCATATAATCAGCAGTCCCCTTTAGATACCTCAGTATTCTCTTAACGGCTTTCCATTGTGCTGGACCTGGATTGGATTGGTATCTACTCACCATTCCAATTACAAAACATATGCCAGGTTATGTACACATCATAGTGTATATCAAGCTTCCAACAAAGACTAGCATAAGGAACATGTTTCCTTTATTCCTTCTCTTGTGGAGTCCCCGAACACGCCTATGGCTCAATCCTTCACCTTTTGCAATAGGAGTGTCTATGGGTTTACATCTTGAAATCTTAAATCCAAGAATATATGTAACCTCACCCATGTCCTTCATAATCAATTTCTTCCTGTTGATTATACCCCTTCGCCACAAGGCGAGCCTTATGCCTTTCTATCGAGCCATCAGCCTTTCGCTTTATTTTGAGAACCCAATTGTTCCCAATAGCTCTGGTCCTTTTGGAAGATCAACCAGTTCCTAAACATGGTTTGACTTCACCGACTCCATTTCCTCTTTCATTGCATGAATCCATTTTTCCTTATTAGGGCAATTTAGAGCCTTATTAATATTTCTTGGCTCATACTCATCTTGTGGAGTAACCATAAAAGCTTCCCTTTCAATGTCAAAACATTGACGGGGAATACTTTGGCGACTTGTTCACCTTATGGGAGATTGTACACTTAGCACATCATTCCCCATCATGCTCCCACTTGGATTAGGTGATGATGATGTTGTCACATCGTGTGGTTGTAATTGAGAATGAGTTGAATTCAATTCATCACATCTCATATTACTCCCACTTGACGAACTCCACTAACATCATTATCTTGATCCAAGGTTTCAAATAGGGAACAATCTTCCCTTATTTCGCCCTTCTTAGGAAATTCATCCACTAAGAATGTGACATCTCGTGATTCAAATTCGTTATACTCCCACTTTCCCGCTCACCTATGAACACATACCCTTTCGAGTGTTCGTAGTATCTCATGAAAATACTCTTATTTCCTTTGGGACCCAATTTCCCAAACTTGTGAGAGGACTCATGAATATAGGCAGCACAACCCCATGGCTTAAGAAAACTTAAGTCCGGTTTTCTAACTGTCCATAACTCATATGGAGTGGAAGCAACTGATTTGGAAGGCATCCTAAGTTAAGTATATAGGTAGCAGATTAACAACGCATCACTCCGAAAAGTGATAGGTAAGTTAGCATGCACCATCATGGACCTAACCATTTCCAAGGTAGGGTTACGTTTCTTCTTTCCACAACACCATTTTGTTGAGGAGTATATGGAATAGACAACTATCTTTATATTCCTTTTTCATCACATAATTTTCTCGAACACATCGATAAATATTCTCAACCTCGATCGGATCTCAATGCTTTTATTTTCTTGTCTAATTGATTTTCTCCGGGTTCATAAACCTTCCGAAACAACTTATGCTTCATTCATGAGAAATCAAATAGACATGTCCGACTTCAGTATAATCAAATATAAAAGTGATGAAATAAATGTTTTCATTGCCTTCCTCTCATATTCATTGAACCACGTAGACGTCCAAATAGATTAAATGCGAGGAAATCCAGCTCTTTTATCTTTTTCTAAATGGTTTCATTGTTATTTTCCCTACTAGGCAATGCTCACTTATGGACAAATCGACTTTTTCAATATTGCCCAACAAGCCCTCTTTGGCTAGTCTATTCATATGTTGTTGGCCCATATGACCAAGTCTAGCATACCACCATATTCACATCATTATCATATAAGGCGAAAGACGTGAAACAAGGGAATAACATATTGACAAAGACCATAGTCAACATCTAGTACAATAAAACCATCCAGAAAATAATCACAACCATAGTAGTTTGTATCTAAAAACAAATCTACACCTTTATTATGGAAGTTCATACTAAAACCAAGTTTAACCAACATTAAAACAGACACTAAAATTTCGACGAATCTCCGGAGCATATAGAACATTAAGGTGCGTCCACCACTCATGTTCAATTGGCAGGTGCCAATCCCTTTACTTCACTCTAGAGTTGTTTCCCATATGGATCCACTTAGTTCCGGTTGGTACTTGTCGGAATTCCATGAAGGATTCTCTATCCTTCTCTACATGGTCTGTCACTTCGAATCTACAGTCACAAAGGATTGGATTCAGCCAATAATATTGAACTTGACACATAAGCAAAGTTCTCAAATGTACAAGAGGTGTTTACTTTTTTTGACTCACAACAGTTGCAAGCATAGTGACATTTCTTGTCACAATTGTAACACCTCGCCTTTGACATTTTCTTCACTTGAGGACGTTTTCCTCTCTTGTGTTGGTTAACTCTTGATTTCTTGCAGTAAGGACTTGATCCTTTGTATGCCCACATATTGAACGAATCAATACGCTTGCGCTTAGAGCACAAAGCCCTTTCTAAGCTAGAACCAAAGACTTTGCAAATATCTTTGTTCGGCTCAAATACCGTTAGGCGGTCCTCTACTAGCTCAAGGTGGCGCATGGCATCCTTAAGATCTTCCATAACATGGTCAAGAGCTTCTAGTGCTTCTTGCTTTTCCAGACATATTGAATCTTCTTATTCAATATTTCACAATTGTTACCGCTCATATCAAGAATCATGTTCTTAGTTCTTTGAACCATCGTTCAAACACATCGTACATCCGTGCACGAATAATTAATGCTTATCATTTATGCATCCCTATTTGCATAGACCCATCATATTAATAAATAATTTCAAGTAAGGCTTCGAATCAAAAGGTCACTACGTTTCCAATCATCCTCCAAAATCCTAACTCAAAACTATCATTAATATGATTGTCATATGCAAAATCGCCTCTATGAAGCTACAAAACTTCTAAAACTACCCACAAATTAATTACCCACAAAGAACAAAGAATAACAGAAAGCAAATAAAATCTAATATCCAATAAAATAAAAATGCTTTCACATGATACGACTATACATTACACTAAGCAATATATATACAGGGAAAAAAAATATCAACATGGAAAGAGATATTCACATCAAAAACATCTTAAATTAATCCAAGGGATAAATAGGGAAAGTCCTTCTAATCTATCATTCAAAACATCTCGAGAAAACGAAGGCACATTTGCCAACCAAGGAAAAACTTTTGGAGAGCTTTCATGTCGCCACCAAGGCGCATTCACTCGGCGCCATGTGGCGCTCAATCTAGGGTTGAAGTTTTGGCCAACTCAATCCTATATCTTTCTCTTACAAAAGCTTCCACTAGCTTCCTATAATCCGGGACCACGTTGACCTCCCATAGCCGATCCAACACTGCTTGCCATTCGGGTGGAAGAGTGTTCATCAAAGCCGGCACCTTCCGAAAATCCTAAGCATAAGATAACCATTCCGGATGATTTCTCGTATCATCGATTGACCTTGATCACATGTGATACTAAATCACCGTCATGCCGCCGATAATTAGCTAGATCGACATCAGCCTTTTAAGTCTTGCATTTCCCTCGTCCCTTCTCGGGCTTGCGGTATCTCGCGCATAACTCATTATAGTTCCCGCAACAAATGCGGAATAATCCATAATTTTCATAAGGAAAATACATAATTTTCCAAAATTCATGCAACAAATGCAGAATTAAAAAAAAAATGGATCACTTATAATACACATAGGCATGACCCAAAAAGAAACAAATTCCTTTTTTTTTTTTTTTTTTTTTTTTTTTTTTTTTTTTTTTTTTTTTTTTCGGGTCAACGGTCAACGGTCAAAGTCAACGGTCAAAGTCAACGGTCGGTCAACGGTCAACGGTCGGTCAACGGGTCAACGGGTCGGGTCAACGGGCGCGCGGGTCGGACCGGTCGGATCGGATGGACCGCCGCGCCGGCCGGACGAACCGACCGCACGTGCCGCGCGCGTGCGGTGGCGACGTCACGCGACGTCGGCGACGTGCCTCGCGCGTGAGCGTGCGACGTCACGCGACGTCGCCCGCACGTGCGCGGCACGCGCCAGCCGATCGGGTCGGGTCGGTCGCCGTCGGGTCGGGTCGCCGGCCGGTGACCGGCCGGCAATCGTCGTCGGCGCTGACGTCATCAATGACGTCATCTCCGACCGTTATCGACGGTTGGTGACGTCATGATGACGTCATCGAGTGACGTCATCACGCGTCGGTCCGCGGACCGGGCGCGTGCCGGTCGCGCCGGCCGCCGGCGCGCACGTGCCGGTTCGCCACCGGCGCGTGTGGCGCGCGCGGCCGGCGGCCCGGCCCCGGCGCGTCGCGCCCACGCGCAGCGCCTTCCGGCCGCGCGTGTGGGCGCGTGCGGTGGCTCGCGGCGGTCGACACATCGTCGGACTCGTCTCGACGTCGCGCTTCACCCAGTTCCTTCAGAATTCGTTTTTGACTTACGAAAACTCGGAAAATGGCCGAAGAAGTCTCGGGTGTCGGGATTTGTCGCCCGATCCGTACGGCCGAACTTCCTTTTGCGAAAAATCAATCAAAAAACATCAAATTGATCGGGAAAACGTGAACTAGGGCTCGATACCAATGTTGTGAATAATCGATCCCCGAAAACCGGATTCGACACTAAATCGAACCCCTAAATCAATGCGGAAGACGAAGCTCTCGGAAAACACGCATCACCGATCGTAAAGCACACCACGGATTCGAGCGTACCTTGTTAGCCACATTAAACACCGTCGTCAATGGAGGAAGAGAATCCGGTCTATGAAGCCTTGAAGGGAAGAAATTGGAAGCCGTATGCCTACGTTCTTCGGGAGAGAAAAAACGCGGGAGAGAAGCGTACGTTGAATTGCCAAGCGTTATGTTCTCTCTCTCTCTCTCTTTTTATACCTCTCCCCTTCCACGGGCCTTATTCCCGTGGGCCGGGCCCTTTTGGGCCCAACTTGAGCGGATGGGCCGTAAGCCCAATTCCAATAAATCCATCACTCTGCACTTTTATCACTAAGACAATCGGTCTGAAGCAAAATCATTGTCCATAAGCATATGGTGTGGGAAGACTTAAAGGTGGTCGTGAGGTATGCAAAAAAAAGACACATCTGGCTTGGGGTTTGAGCAGCTTTTGATAGAAAGGGGTTACACCTATTTCCTATGGCATAGTGCCTGCTAGTGCTACTGACATTTACATGGTTTCTATTTTCCACATTGACCCTAATTAAACATTTCCTCCTGCCATATGCTGCACTTTTTTTTTTCTTCCTTGTTAGTTCATCTACTTCTTGTTTTTGGCATATTGAACTTCTGACGTGAAACCTGGTCTCTGTAATGATTTTGCCCTGGATATTACAATCAACAAAGATAAATTGTTTAGCTAAAAATCTGGGCAGAAGACTCTTGTGGACCAGTTTTCCTATGTATCTTTTCATTTTGAGTGAATTTAATACGTGACTTTTTAGTGGAGTTCTTTGGCAACATATTGGAATGAATCAATGATAATACAAGTTCAAAACTTTATGATACCTAAATGTTGTCATAATCGAGGTACTAACAGAGAGGCAGTTTTCATTGATCATGCTTTTAGCTTGCTTGCGTCCAACCACATTTCGGTCATTCAGATGTGGTACGGACGGCCACAAGAGCTAGCGGAGTTTCTTGTGCAAGAGAATGATGTCTAAACTGAAGCTGAAAATATCTTCCAGGTGACTAACTGAAATTCTTCTCGAGATTCCAATATGTATAGCATGAGAACTTAGATAATTCGTGGTTTTGAAATACAAAGTTTCAGTTGAAATTTCTGGAGAAATTAGAGATTTGAGGTCCTTTGACTTCTCAAACTTGAGAAAAGGTAAAGCCACTTCAAGAAGAAACAATATACGGGACATGAACACGTTGAGGATCAGCAATATACTCCGGTCTGTGTGATATTAACAGATAAATTTGCAGATCGAATGATCAATTAAATTGTATTCTCAAGTTGTGGGGATTGGCCTTTTGCAAAATATTATTGAAGTGGGCCGGAAACTCTCATATCTACTTCTTGTGGAAAGTTTAAACTCGTCATTAGTAATCAAATCTTTGAAGATGTGAGGTTTATTGTAGTAGAATTAAAATGTTCTACAAGCATCGCATTGATGGTTCGCATCCTATTCTAGAAAAGGGATCTTTGAAGATATGCTCGCGTATCTTAAAAATAACCACGCCAGATCCAAGCTACTTCGTAAAGGGAGAACTTTTAAGGCTGGTGTCCGCCCTGGAATTACGTTGAAATCCCAGTTCAACATGATTTAAAACTGTTTCGCATTTTTGTCTATCCGCTTCCACGTTTGTTGGTATTTCTACACTCATTCTGTCCACAACTACAGTCTCGTCCGAATCAAAGCAATATGTGCAGGCGCAAGTCTCAGATTACTTGGTTTTGTTTGTAAGCAATGTGATCTCCAACCATTTCAATGGCTTTTTCGTTGCCTCAAAACTCCAAGAAGATGACATTCGACACGTAAAGTCATAAGCAATTTGGTCTTAGATTTGTGTTGGACCAAATTCAACGAAGGGAGGGTCTACTTTGCAACGTATTAATCTAAATTTTACCATTTACTTCAAAAAAAATTACAAAAATCATTCACATTAGCGTCTGTCATGCTACATTTTGACTAGAGGACTATATTGATAAATTGTCAAAATGTTTATGACTAAATTGACTAAAATTAAAAAAAAAAATGAATTGATTGTTGTCCAGTAGATTTAAAATTGAATTAGTTGTCGTTATTTTAATTGGTCAACAACAATCAAAATAAACTCTAAGTAAACACTTAATGTGCAAATAGTTTATTATACACCACTAAAAGTTTAGGATTGCATTGGCTTGAGTGGATCTGTTAAACATCACCAAAAGTTTGTCCCATTAATGTGTGAACAATTTGCTATCCGTCTAGCGTATATTGCGGCTTTTGTCTTCTTTTGACTAACCTTACTTTTTTTTTTTTTTTTTTTTTTGGACTCTCTTAATTGACGCCAACGATTTAACTGAGGCTGGGCACCGGGCCTTGCTTAAACATGCATGGCCTGAGCATGCCAGGATCGGCACATTATTTTGTCGGCCCATGTGTCGGGTCTTGTTCATGGTTGGCCTTGGTCCGATTTTTAAAAAGAAAAAAAGTTCAATATAACTAATTTTTGTTAAAATATAACAAGAAAAATTAATTGAGAAAGTTGATGAAAAATCATTAAAATTATACCAAATTAAGTACATGTACATCTTCATATAATTTGAAAAAAAAAAAGTGCACACAAGTAGCACCAAAAGAAAATGCATAATAAATAAGTTATTATCAGCATTATATCCCTCACTATAATTGGGTGATACAGTATCATCACTATCCTTTCACTCATGTGGGGTGCATTCTTCTATAGTTTCTTACAAAAACCAATCATGTCGTACCACTACCAAATTTAAAACTTTAGCAAATTGTTGGCATCCGAACTTTCCTGAAGGTTTAAGTAAGAAAATTCATTGGTTCAAGATCTCCAATTGTGGTGAGTCTCGTTTCTTAAAAAAAAAAAAAAATCGGTGTAATGTCCTTAGCATCTCAATTGCATGTAGAAATTAGGAGTATTGCATTTCATCAGTAATTAGGCGTCAATTTTTCAATAGACCAAGAGTTGATTTTTTGGGTTTGGTGGATATTTTGGGCTAGTCAAACCCAAAAAGTCAACTCTAAGTAAAAAAATTGCAAAAAAAAAGACATAAAAAATTGTATATAGATGTTAATTTATACAATTTAGATAGGTGTGTAGAATTAGGCCTTTAAGTTTCGAATTTTCGTAAAAATGGCCAACCGATTGAATTTTTTGTCAAACCTTCAACCGAAAAATCAGAATTTCATTAGTTTCTAATCTGTTTTTCTTATACATTTGATTTAAAGACTGCAAATTTAGAAGTTTTCAATCTGATTAAAGAAATCTCAACCTATGGAACCAATCACTCATTTAAAGTAAAAATTTGGCACATAAGATTAGAATTACTTAAACTCACACTCGGTGCCACTTGATGTAACCGCACAAAATCCTAAAGAAAAAAATAAAATGTATTCTTCTACCCATTTTGGACGGGTAGCGCCGTAGCGGCACGTGTAAAAGAAGAAACAATCCCTCTTTTATTGGTCGAGGTTTACGCCATTTTTTTTTTACGGAGAGAAAATCCAGAAGAAATCCCCTCCAGAAAGTTGGCTCTCCCGGGCCAGCCACCGAACGACACCACCGTACGCCGTTCACCATCCCCCATCAACACACCTCCACTCGCTGGCCAATGCAGAACCGAGAGGGACCTTTTCTCAAAGCACGTGAGAAATCCTCCTCAAAACCAGTTCCCGACGTCTTCCATCTATCTTGAACACGGCTGATCATTGCTTGTCACCGTCAGCTATGGTTTCGAAAGGGTGCCCAACGCGCTCCGCTCTGCTCTGCTCGGGTTCATTGCTGAAAGTCAGATCCTTTCGTTGGCCGTGACTCTGATCCTCAACAACAACCAAAGCTTCCGATCCAGTTACTGATGACAGTTTCGTTTCGGTCCATTAACAAGGGTGATTATTGGCTAGCAAAATGAGCAAGAGTCACTGATATGCATATTGTCGAATCTGTATTAAGGTATTTTCAGGTGCTTGGATTGGCCTTGGTGGTTCTTAATATACTAAAGAACGTTATGCAATATCAGGGGCCCTTATCTTGGAAGGCCCGTGAATGGACATGGCCGAGGTATTCCGGAGGCGGCCAATGGCGGTTGTGGGGTAGTATATGGACGGTTCTGGCTGAATCATGGTCGTTCGTAGATGTCATCTTAGATTATGTGTGTGTTTGGTCAATAGTAGGTTGGATATATGAGAGAGAGAGAGAGAGAGAGAGAGAGAGAGAGAGAGAGAGAGAGAGAGGGGATGGACTTTATATTGGAAAATAGAATTAGAGTGGATTCAGGGCTGAATCCATAATTGGCTTAGTACAGTCATCCTTCAAGATGGGCTTAATTAGGTTTAATGAACTTTGGGCTTGAACAGTATTAAGTGAACTTGGGCTTAGCTTAGAATGATTTGGTTTTGGGCTCAGTTTGTTCTTTAATGAGTTGGGCTCAACACCAACATAGCTAAGAGGATTTCAAACCATTCTAAGACATCTTACAAGTTTTTTTTCTTTTCTTTCTACTCTCTATTTAACTTGTTAATTATTGGGCGAAAAACAAACATAATCGATGATGTCATAACAATAAAGCACCCACATATTAATATCAGACACTGCTTAGAAAGAGGAGGGCCAGAGGTGTGAGTAGCTTTTATAGCTTTGGGCTGAATGCGGCCCAAGAGCAAAAACCTTGAAAAGACACTAGAACATGGAACTCCTAATTCAAATAAATTAGAATTGAACATTGATACAAACCAATGGCTATGAGAGGCTCAAGTTTGGGCTGCCAAAGTATGGAACGAACTAAGCTCAAACTTTGTGATACTTGATTTGAGAGGCTTCTCTAAGCTTATTAAACTTTTTAATACTACAATTGTTAAGACAAGGCAAGTTAAACTTTGATCATGCAAAAAATCTGACCTAACTCGTGCATTTAATCCCCTCACACATGTTTGTTAGGGACTCAAAGCAGAATTGTTTTTTTTTCCTCTAAATATTGTGTTAATAGATCAATTACGTTACTAATCACTAGATTACATGTATGATTGTTCATTTATTAAGGCTTGCTTAGTTCATGGGAATTCTCAATTAAACCTGAAAACTGTTTATCTTAATTGACCAAACCCTCCTCTTCCCTGAAAAATAAGAAGACTCCAGTTTAATAAAGAAAAAGAAAAAGAAGCGTCGTTTGGACTCAATGCAAATCGCAAGGATGATCAAACGAGGGAAAAAAAGAAGAACTTGCTTCGTGAGTTCTTCCTCGACTCAGTAAAGTTCCACGCATTCACTTCACCAATAATAGTGCATCGGTGCAGAAGACGCGATTGACATCAAAGGACGGGAAAATGCCAAGCCAAGCCAACTTTTGATTAAGACAAGCCGAGGAGGGAAATTCATGTGTTCATGTGGCTGGTCGATAGACATTGTTTTTTGGTCATTATCTCATAAGAATTGCAAGGACAATGACATAACAACAAGAAGTTGGTGATATCCAATTGCCGATGAGTTTCATGCACAAGAGAGCGTGGACTTGCGAAGTCTATTTATTTGTTTATAAGTAAAAATTTGTATTCCAAAAAATATTGTAAGTGGAGTAAATTATTGAGCACCATGAAACATATCATGCATCAACCATCCTTCTAATGTATGGAAGTTTAAAAAAATCCACATATAATAATCCGAATCTAACACTCATATTAGGATATGATAAACGATGCTAGCAAATATTTAGACAAAAACAAAATAATCTTGTGACTTGTGAACAAGCCATAAAACTTCAAGATGCGAAGGTAAAAATCGAAATCAATTGCCTTAATTAATTAAGCCGTAATACGTTTTGGAAAATTGTATTAATTATGATTCCTTTGACAACAACTTGCTAAGATAATCAAGGGTGAAATCTATTTATTGAGATCAAAAGCTGATGAGGTCTAGATTGTACAATTGAACAACCAATCATATATAAAAGAGTACGTCCGGCATTCGTCAATTATGATTTCAATATCAAGAAGTTATCGCAAAATTAATGTATTATGATTGTGTATGTGCCCTAAGGGAAAATTATTGCCTGACAACATTGATAGACAAGATCATCCGCATAAAAATTCTCAACTAACAGCATGGGAAATTTCCAAACAAACTAGACAATTCATGGTACTTACACAACCAACTTTTGTTTTTATTTATTTATTTATTTATTTATTTATTTATTTATTTATTTATTTATTATTTTTCCCCCTTTATTTCACTTGAACAGCCATTGTTTCTATCTGTCATTTTGTCCACCTTCCAGATTCTTTCTTTCCTTGCACTCCAACTTGACTTGAACCTGCTGACGTTTACATTTCCTGTTCAACAATCGGAAGACTAATTAATTAATTAATTATATATGTTTGTTTGTTTGTTTGTTAAGCATTCCACAAGTAAGAGGAAGTTCAAGTTTGAACCCATCAATATATTCAGTTGGAATCAACTTCACTTAAAAACTGTGATAGATCGACTATAATATATTAACTACTCTACTCCATATCAATTTTTCAATATGAGGTTTTTCTAACATAATTTATAAGCGCTAAGTATATGTCATGACAAGGCATTTTAAACTTTAGTCACTCGAAAAATCTAACCTAACTTGTGCATTGAATTCCCTCACACATGTTTGTAGGGACTCGAAACAGAATGCTTTTCTTTTTTTCCTAAATAGAAATATAGTGTTAATAGCTCGATTACATTACTAATCACTAGATTACATGTGCAATTGATTATTTATTAAGGCCTGCTTAGCCCTCGGGATTTGTCAATTAAACTTGAAAACTGTTTATTTTAATTGATCCCCTTTCCTTTCCTGGAAACTAAAACTCGTCCAACGTGGGTTGGACTCAATTGGCTAGGATGGTCAAATGAGAAAAAAAAAAAAAAAAAAAAAAGAGAGGAACTTGCTTCGTGAGTTCTATACCTTGACTCGGTCAAGTTCCACGCATTTAGTTCACCAATAATAGCGAGTCAGTGCAAAAGACGCAACTGAAACAAAGGACCGGGCAAAACTTTCGACTAAAACCCGCAGGGGAGCGAAATTCACGTGTTCACAAATCACCGATCAGTTTCGTGCCCAACAAATTGGGAGGACTTGCGAAGTCCTTTTATTTATTTATAAGTAAGAATTTAGATACCAAAAAATATTACAGGTGGACCAAGTCATTAAACACCGTGAAACTAATGCATGATAGTTTGAAAAAATCCATAATCAATTTCTCTATAATATCTACATGTAATAACTTGAATCTAACATCTCTTAGATAATAAACTATGCTAGGGGTGAGCATGGTCTGGGTTGGGCCAGTCCACCCCCTAACCCTAGGACCAATTTGCACAGTGCTGGTCCTCAATTTTTGGGGCCGATGACTGACCCTATTAAGTTTGGGACCAAGGACCGAATTGACCCAATGAGTTTGGTCCAATTCCAGGGTCAATGCGAGATCAATCGACAATTTTTTTTATTTCATTGTTTGTACTCCCTAAAAAGTTGACTGATGACCGGTCCAACCCAATATGTTCGGTGATGAGCGAGGCCGGCTAAGAGAGGCAAGTGGCAAGTGTCAAGCGTCGAGCAGGGTGAGCATCAAGCAAGCAAGCGTCGAGCGGGGTGAGCATCGAGCAGGGCGAGCGGCGAGCTACAAGCATGGCGAGCATCGAGTGGTAAGCAGCACAAATGGCCAAAAGCGAGCGAGTCGAGTGTCGAGTGGTGAGCGAATAAGTTGTTCTTTCGATTTTGGCAAATTGAAGATTAAGAGGACAAATAAATAGAAGAGAACGAGTACTAGAGGAGGATGCTGTGAGGAGCTATTTATGCAATTTTGGACGACATGAGGACTCATTACAAAAACATTTTCCTCATTTGTAAATTATCGTTGTTGATGTCATAAAATACATTAGAAATCTTAGTAATTTAAAGAACGATGCAAAATTACTTGGACTCCTTACTAAGGAGCTGTTTAATGTTGTTGACACAATTTATTTTAGGGTTTTCTCTATATAAAAATTATCAATAATATATATATATATATATATATATATATATATATATATATATATATATATATATAAGTCAAGGTTGGTCCGGATTAAACCGACCCTAAACTCCTAGTACCCAGGACCAACCCTCATAGTGCTGGTCTAGGAATCCCAAGACCAAGGATCGACCCAATCTCCCTGGGAGCCGAACTAGGACCAACAGGGTTCGGCCGGTCTAGAGTCGGTCTAGGGTTGACCCTAGATTGATGCTTACCCCTAAACTATACTACCAAATATTTGAACAAAACCAAAATAATCTTGTGTCATGTAAACAAGCCATAAAACTTGACGATACGAAAGTAAAATTTGAAATCAATTGCCTTAATTAATTAAGCCAAAATACTTTTTGGGAAATTGTAGTAACTATGATTCATTTGACAACAACTAGCTAAGATAATTGAGGGTGAAAATATATTTATTGAGATCGAAAGATGATGAGGTCTACGTCGTGGTAGGTTGAGCACGTAATCTACTTGACTTCAAAATTAAATAAGTGCTAAGTATATGTTCAAATCTTGACAGACCTTGAGGCACGGCAAAGAAACTGGCACATATAATTAATGCAATTGGTTGTGCTTGCTTGATGGTCTTCCTATTTCCAAGTCTCATTAGGCTGGAGTCTATAATTATTGGCTAGGTTCTGAGATGACTGACCAAAATCAAGAGGAAGAGGTGTTGGAGAAATCTATCCAGAATATTTTGAAGCTGACAAAACGTTTCTATCAGTCTAGTCTGGATATTTGCAAGCCTTCTATTTAGAGTCTGAAGACTTTCAAGATCACCGGACTCGACTCAAGACTCAAGACTCAAGACTATTCTCATTGACGTTCTTCTAATCCAGTGACGAAGGATTCCGAGCCGAAGTATTTGGTTGAAGATTTATTCCTATCCTCCGGAGAAGATCTCTTGGCTGGATAATTCTAACGGATTCATTCATTCGTTATCAAGATCGTTTGAAGATCCGATGATCGACGAAGTATTCTTGGAAGGTTCTATTCTTGGAAACCAAGATCCTGATTGTATGGGCGAACAAGATTGATGGGCTATCGTCAAGTTCCTTTAATAGCTCGAATGATTTTCTTGATTGATTCCGTCCAACGGGTAGATTGGAGGAATTCCTTTGGAAAGTGCCAACGGGTATGATGGCATAAAGGAGTATAAAAGGAAGTCATTCTAGCTGCTTTAGAGTATGATCGATAGAGAAATTCCAGAGTCTGAAGCACCTTGATTATTAGTCGATTCATTCTGAGCGAAATTGTACACACAGAGAGTGTCTATACTTAGTGATACCTTGAGAGAGTGTGGGAGATCATCTACACCGAGAATTCAAGGGAGAACATCGCTGTAACATCTCTTTGTTCATAGTGGAATCCAGCCAATAGGTAGGTCGGTGCGAAGAGTGGACGTAGGCTTGAAATAAGCCGAACCACTATAAACCGCGTGTTCAATTCTCTCTTCTCTCAGTCTTACTTTGATTATTGTTTGTCTCATATCTATTAACTGTCTAGTATTGAGCAATTATTGAGAAAAATCCCGCATATACCTATTCACCCCCCTCTAGGTACTTAATCTAGCTATATCAATTGGTATCAGAGCTCGTGTACTCACTTTATTTGAAGTGTTTTACTTCAGAGTAAAAGATCCATGGCTAGTATGCTAGCACCGGGGCTGTGGAAGGTCGAGTAATACCGCACCACCCTACTTTGATGGAAATGATTACAACATCCGGAAAAACAAGATGAAAGCCTTCCTACGATCAAAGGATCCTCCGGAATGGGACGTTGTAGAAAGAGGAATTACTCCTACAGCATCGCCTTAGAAAGAGGAAAAGAAACCTGTTGAGACCAAATGGAATGACTCGGGAAGAGATTATCAAGAGACAAGCACTCGATGCAAAAGCAATTTACTCTTTATATTGTGCTTTATCTCCTACTTTGAATATAATAGAATATCTTCTTGTGTTACTGACAAAAGAAGTTTGGGATAGATTGCACATCACCTATGAAGGAACAGATCGAGTGAAGGAGACTAGAATTAACATTCTCCTCGACCAATATGAAGCCTTCAAAATGAAACCAGGAGAATCAATAACTGACATGTTTAGCCATTTTACAGATATTGTCAATGGTCTTGAGAATCAAGAACAGAAAATTTCTGATCTCATGAAGGTAAACAAGCTACTGCGTGGACTCTCCAAGGATTGGAATCATATAAAGACTTCAATCAGAGAGACGCAAAGAATTATGCCACTATCTCTGTCGACGAGCCGATTGGAACTCTTCGATCTTATGAAGTGGAACGAATCAATGAAGACGAAGATCCAAAAGGTAAGAAATCCATTGCATTAAAATCAATTGATGATTCCGATGATACGACTCGAAGATGACATGGATGATGAGGAGCTTGCTCTCATGATAAGAAGATTCAGAAAACTGAATAGAAAAGGAAGAAGGTTCAATTCAAGGAAACAAAGTTTTCAAAGATAGCAGACTAAGTCTGTTGATGATGAGGAACCAAACAAAGATGTAATTTGCTTCGAATGTAAGAAAAAGGGACACATCAGACCCAATTGTCCTCTTCTGAAGAAGAAAAGAGGAAAAGCTGAAAAGTTTTGAAAAGCTCTCAAAGCCGAAACCTGGAGTGATACAGAGTGTGAAGAAAGTGATAATGAATATGCCAATCTATGTCGATGGCACATTCGGACTCGACTCAAACTCCTGGATCGATTCGACAGTGAATTTGAGGTAAGTGATTTTAAAATTCCTGTCAAAGTCTCTAAATACATTGATGAATTATGTTTTAGTCTTAAGACTTCTCTCAAAAGAATTTCCGAACTTAAAAAGGAAAACTCAGCTCTAAAACAAAAGGAAATCGTTTTAGAAGAAAAGGTCAAAAGTTTAGACTTAAATGTCTCTTCTCTTAAAGAAAATAAAGAAAATCTTTTGAAAGAAAATTCTCTTTTAAAAACCGACTTATCGAATATTTCAAAGAAATTTTCTATAGGGTCCGAAAAGCTTGAAAAATTCTTTCACTCAAAGACCTTACTTCAATAAGTCGGGTCTAGGTATGACAAAGAAAACTATTCCCTTGATTGACTTTCCTAAGGTAAAAGAAAGAATTAAGAAAAGACCCCGAGAGAGGCTTACAAAAATCATTTCAAGAAAGTTTTTGTAAAGTCTCGTAGGACGAAATGCCCTCGATGTTCAAAGTGCAAAAGTCCGGATCACTTTGAAAAAGAGTGTCCTATGGTTTGGAAACCCGTTAAGAAAGTATGGGCGAATCTTGTTTATTCTACTAACACTAAAGGACCCAAGAAAATTTGGGTACCAAAGAAAACTTGAGATTTTCTTTTAAATGCGGTCTCCGTCAAGAAAAAGGTAAAGTGGTATCTTGACAAAGGATGTTCAAGACACATGACGGAGACTCAAATTGCTTCATAAAGCTTGTGCAAGTAAATGGTGGAAAAGTTTCATTTGGAGGAAACAAAGAAAGGAAGTATTGTGGGATTTGGAACTGTGAAAATTGGAAATCTCACCATAAGTAATGTTTCCTTAGTGGAAGGACTCAATTACAATCTTCTCAAATTAGCCAATTGTGTGACACCGGTTTTAAGATCTTCTTTCAAGAAGGAACATGTTCGGAACCAAGTAAAGACTCTACTCGCTTTCATGGGTCGAAGACATGGAAATATCTATCTTCCGGATGTGAAACCGGATGAATCGCAATGCCTAATCTCAATACAAGACGAAGCAAGCTTATGGCACGAAAGCTTGGTCATGTCAACATGAAGCGCTTAGCCAAAATTTCATCAAAACAAATTGTTCGAGGTCTTCCCAAATTACAATACCAAAAGTCTAATCCATGCACTCCATGTATTCTCGGGAAAACAGGTAAGAAATTCATTTAAACCAATAAATCATGTCTCTACTAATCATGTACTGCGCTTGTTGCATATGGATCTCTTCGGACCAACCGAACTCGTAGTATTGGAGGTAAGAAATATTGCCTAGTAATTGTGGACGACTACTCCCGCTTTACTTGGGTATATTTCCTTGCAAGTAAGTCCGAATCCTTTTCGTATTTTGAAAAATTTGCTAAAAAGGTTCAAAATGAAAAATGATGTGTTATCTCAAGAATAAAGACAGATCATGGAGGTGAATTTGAAAATCAAAATTTTACAAAATTTTGTGATGAATCTGGATTTAAGCATGTGTTCTCTTCTCCATACACTCCTCAAAGAAAATGGAGTTGTGGAAAGGAAGAACAGATCTCTTCAAGAAATGGCTAGAACTCTTTTAATTGAAAGTAAGATTTCTTCACGATTTTGGGTTGAAGTCATTTCAACAAAGATGCTATATAATCAATAGAGTCTTTTTAAGACCTTCTCTTGAGAAAACCCCTTATGAGTTATTCAAAGGTAAGAAGCCTATTGTTTCATACTTTCATGTGTTCGGTTGCAAATGCTTTATATTGAAAAATGCTAAAGATCAAATTGGTAAGTTTGAAGAGAGATCGATGAAGGCATCTTCCTTGGATATTCTTCTTCAAGCAAAGCTTACAGAGTCTACAACAAGAAAAGTCAGTCTGTGGAGGAGTCAATGAATGTTAAATTTCAAGACTCTATGCAAGACGATTCCAGTCAGACTCATCATGAAGAATATGAACCTGCTTCAGACCCTCCAAAGCCTACATCTCTAGAAGCATCTCAGACTCTGGAAGACCAGCATCAAGATGATCGTGAAAATTCAAATAAAGAAAGAGATCATCAACCTGACAAATCAACCAAGAATCGGAAGCATAAATCCAGCCATCCTAAGGATCTTATCATTGGCAACATCAATGAAGGAATTCGCACCAGATCTAAAAGGCATGAAGAGTCTAGTGCTGTGGCTCTCATCTCTAAAATTGAACCAAAGAGCATAGAAGAAACTTTATCTGATGAAAGCTGGATTGAAGCTATGCAAGAAGAGCTCAGACAATTCAACATTAATGATGTCTGGGAATTGACATCTAAACCAAGAGGTAAAACTGTTATTGGAGCCAAATGGGTGTTCAGGAACAAGATGAATGAGAAAGAAAAAGTCGTACGAAATAAAGCAAGACTCGTGGCCAAGGGATATACGCAAGAAGAAGGAATAGACTATGATGAGACCTACGCTCCAGTAGCAAGGTTAGAAGCTATTCGATTATTACTTGCGTTTGCTTGTTACAAAAATTTCAGGTTATTCCAAATGGACGTCAAAAGTGCCTTCCTCAATGGATTTATCCATGAGGAAGTCTATGTGGAACAACCACCAGGGTTTGAAGACCCAAAGAAGCCAGACTCAGTCTTTAGACTGAAAAAGGCCTTGTATGGTTTAAAGCAAGCACCTCGAGCGTGGTACGACAGGCTAAGTAAGTTCTTAATAAAGAATGGTTTTGTCAAAGGTAAAGTAGATACTACTTTATTTATCAAAAAGGAAAATAAAAGCTGTTTACTTGTTCAAATATATGTGGATGATATTATTTTTGGATCCTCTAATGAAATTCTCGTGCAAGAAATTTTCTAAGTCTATGCGGGATGAATTTGAAATGAGTATGATGGGAGAATTAACATTCTTTCTTGGACTTCAAATAAAACAATTGAAGGAAGGAACTTTTATCTATCAAGAAAAATATGCTAATGATCTTGTCAAGAGGTTTGGATTGGAAAAGTGCAAAAAGACCGACATACCAATGTCAAGTTCGATGAAGATAGATAAAGATGAAGAAGGAAAGAAAGTTGATCAAAAGCATACAGAGCATCATTGGTTCACTTCTCTATCTTACCGCTTCTAGACCGACATTTTGTTGAGTGTTTGCATCTCGTGCTAGGTTTCAATCGATCCTAGAGAATCTCATCTCAGTGCTGCGAAACGTATCATTAAATACGTTGCTTCATCATCAAGCATCGGTCTCTGGTATCCTAAGAAGGGAGGCTTTAGTCTTCTGGGATATTCAGACGCAGATCTGGCCGGTTGCAGAGTCGATAGAAAGAGCACTTCGGGAACTTGCCGGTTGCTTGGAAGCGGGGACGTGTCTCTTGGTTTTCAAGAAAGCAAAGCACCGTGGCTCTCTCAACAACGAAGCGAAATATGTAGCTCTTGGAAGTTGCTGTTCGCAAATTCTATGGATAAAACAACAAATACTACAAGACTTTGGAATAGAAGACTCAAGCACGAGAGATCGATGCGACAACACCAAATAAGCAATCAATCTCACTAAAAATCCAATCCTCCACTCAAGAGCGAAGCATATAGAGATTCGACATCATTTTATCAGAGATCATGTTCAAAATGGAGAAATCTCAATTCAATTTGTTGATTCAAAAAGCCAACTTGCGGATATATTCACAAAGCTGTTGGAGAAAAATCAATTCGATTTTATTCGTTCCAGACTCAACATTCTGAAGCTTGAGGAAGTTAAAGTCTAGAGACTATCCAATCCTCATACTCAGACATTCATGGCTATCGACTGTAAGTTGTTATATTCAATCTCAAAAAGGTACGATTATCAGTTCAGTTAATTTATAATTTCCGTGATAAATGGAATCGTGTCTTTTCAAAAAGATTAACTTAAAATTGGTAGTTATCAATTTCAAAAGATACGACTGTTCACTTTCCTTGTGCCGATTGGTTATATATATATATATATATATATATATATATATATATATATATATATATACAGTTTTTTTTCGGTTAAACTCCAAAACCCTAGAAAAGCATTCTCCTCCCAATCCTGTCTCCACTTCGTGTTCATATTCGAGAAAGTAGTCAACTTTTCTTGGGAAAGCGAGTGAAGGAATCTTTCATCGACAAAGAAAGATGTCTTCTTCAAGAAAGTCATCAAGAATCGCGAACAGGGGACCATAGAGAATGGGAAAGGGGCCTACCCATTTCGATCTCACCGAGGAAGAAGAATCACCGAGTCAGCGACAGAGCCCGATCCACTCTCCTCCACGTCAATCTTCACCATCTACCCCACAAGGTGTGGGTCATCATCAGGAGGAAGAAATAATCGAGGATGCCGATCCTGTAAGAGTCTAAAAACCCGCTTTTATCTATAAGCTCTATCGTTCGTTGAAAAGCATTGGGACTTCGCTGAATATCGTAGATGAATTTCTTAAAGATAAGAACTATGAGAATGAGTATCGTTTTCTGCGAAAAATGGAGGATTTGGGAGTTGCTCCGAAAGGAAAGGCAGAGGAAGCACTTGCGAACATTCCAAGTGACCCTCGTGTACCGGGACGTAATCCGACCAAGGGAACGATGATGACAGAATGTTTCTTGAATTCCAACCTAGAATGGGTGTGGCAGCAAAGGTGAAGGGAAATCGGATGGATTTGTTCAAATCAAAGGGTCAGGAGAATCTGTATTTCAAACTGTTGAAAAGAGGGGTGATAAACCCTAGGAGTGTCGATTTCGACTTTTTGGATGCGATCAATGTGAACTTAAGAGAGAAGTTCAATTTGCTTCAACTTGAGAAATTTTGCTCCGACACCACAGACGGTTATGCACAGTTAACGGCATATTTCTATTCGAATCTTAGCTTTTTAGATGCGAATAGAATATCATTCAGTGTTCGAGACCAAGTCTACATGGTAGATGTGGACATGCCGCGTATAGTTGGAGTTGAACGAGGACGGTATCAACCAATCAAAGTTTCGGTTGCTCGTACTACACTGGAACTTGTCAAAGACAGGGATACAGAGAAGAGAATTACCTACTCGAGGATGAGTGCCATCAACATCGTGCTTCACAAAATTGTGATCAACTGTCTCAGGCCGAAGTCTACATCAAAGACTGACGTGTCTAACTCTGAAGCAAAATTGATGTATGCGATCAACTCAGGAAGGAAGTTCTCTCTCCCTCACACCATTCTCTTTCACATGTACAGAGCAATGGTGAAGGACAAGGGCCAATTGCCTTACGCAGGTCTTGTGACCAAGATCTTCAGACACTTAAACATTGAGTCTCCACACACTCTTTGTGTTCGACCATGCGACAAAATGGTGGTAGGTTTGAAAATGATGATAAAAATGCGTCTGAAAGAACTTAGCAAGGCAATGGAGCAATTCAAAGTGAAGACTCCAAAGATCTTCTCGCTTCAAAGAAGAAAGGGAAGGAGCCCATGAGTGCTCCAAATCAAAAGAGAAGAACTCTTATCTTGGAGGATGAAGATGAAGAGGAAGATCTCTCTATTCCCGCACCGAAAAGAACTAGACGTTGCACTGCCGAATCAACGAACGAGAGAGAGAAAGAGAGACAAGAGAAGAACAGAGAAGCGAGGGAGCATCAAGAGAAAGAGAAAGAGATTGAAGAAGGAGAAGAAGAGGAAGTAGTGAAAGAAAAAGCAGGAGAGAAAGGGAATGAAGGCGCTGAAGAGCATGACCATCACTCTTCCCCAATCGAGGTCTTAGAGACAGGGGGAGATGAAGAGCAAGAAAGGACTACACCAGAGGCTGTTCACAATGAAGATGTGAATCGCTCACCAGCAAATCCGAAGATTTTCAGGCTTCTCAAATGCCCGAAGAAGGACATGATACGTCGCACCAGATTTGCTCGATGTCACCGAAGCTCCATCGTCTGTCGGCACTCCATCTGAGAAAGCACATGCAAGCACACAGACGGACAATACAGCAGATTTTCGTCGTATCCTTGATGTTCTTCTGGAAATGCGTGGTCAAATATATGCTCTGGACTGCGAAATTCAAGTCCTGAAGAATGCTGGACAAGCATCTTCTGTTTCCCTAGTAGATCAAATGAAAGACCTAGCTCTTCAAATTCAAGCCAATGCCAAAGGAGAAGAGGTAGCTCATTTACGGGAAGACTTGAAGAGGCTAGAAGGCATCGTGCAGTCGATGGGAGATTTCCAGATCGTGCGCATTCCCAAGCAGAATTGACTTTTCTCGCCTTTTTAATGATGACAAAAAGGGGGAGAATTGCAATTTGAACTCAAACTCTGAACTCAATCTTTGACTTTAAATTTGTTTTTGTGTTTGAATTTTTTTTGAGTATGACTTGGGTGTGAACTTAAATTTGGCTGATTTAGATGTGGATTTTGATGCTTGACTATTTGCATTTATATCAAGTATTGCCATATGGTTTACTCATGAAAGACTAACCAATTTGCTGTGGATGCAGAGTCTGGTTGTTGATTTTATTAATCTTTATGAGATAGCCATATTGCTTGAGTAATATTTTGCAGGTCAAAGTTGTTCAAATCTACAGAAAGTTTTGTCACCATCAAAAATGGGGAGATTGTTGGAGAAATCTATCCGAGAATATTTTGAAGCCGACAAAACGTTTCTATCGATCTAGTCTCGGATTTGCAAGCCTTCCGTTTAGAGTCCGAAGACTTTCAAGATCACCGGACTCAAGACTCAAGACTCAAGACTCAAGACTATTCTCATTGACAGTTCTTCTAATCCAAAGACGAAGGAATTCCAGAGCCTAAGTATTTGGTTGAAGATTTATTCCTATCCTCTGGAGAAGATCTCTTGGCTGGATAATTCTAACGGATTCATTCATTCGTTATCAAGATCGTTTGAAGATCCGATGATCGACGAAGTATTCTTGGAAGGTTTTATTCTTGGAAACCAAGATCCTGATTGTATGGGCGAACAGATTGATGGGCTATCGTCAAGTTCCTTTAATAGCTCGAATGATCTTCTTGATTGATTCCGTCCAACGGGTAGATTGGAGGAATTCCTTTGGAAAGTGCCAACGGGTATGATGGCATAAAGGAGTATAAAAGGAAGTCATTCTAGCTGCTTTGCTTTAGAGTATGATCGATAGAGAAATTCCGTAGTCCGAAGCACCTTGATTATTAGTCGATTCATTCTGAGTGAAATTGTACACACAGAGAGTGTCTATACTTAGTGATACCTTGAGAGAGTGTGGGAGATCATCTACACCGAGAATTCAACGGAGAACATCGCTGTAACATCTCTTTGTTCATAGTGGAATCCAGCCAATAGGCATCGGTGCGAAAGAGTGGACGTAGGCTTGAAATAAGCCGAACCACTATAAACCGCGTGTTCAATTCTCTCTTCTCTCGCTTACTTTGATTATTGTTTGTCTCATATCTATTAAATGTCTAGTATTGAGCAATTATTGAGAAAAATCCCGCATATACCTATTCACCCCCCTCTAGGTACTTAATCTAGCTATATCAAGAGGAACTCGAAGGCAATCCTAAGCATGGATATTGAGCCAAAAGACGAGTGCGATGTGTTTTTGAATTTCAATGGACTAGACACATGTCTGACCTTAGCTGATAGCCTTCTCTTCCACTTGATGCGCACTGCATGGTCAAATGAAGACAAAAAAAGAAAAAAAGAAAAGAAAACATGGGCTAAACTTCATTAGCGGAGCCCAAGGATGGTCAGATGAGGAAAGTAGAGAGAAACTTGCTGCGTGAGTTCGAGTTTGACTCAGTAAAGTTCGATGCACTCCCTTCACCAACGATAGTGCATTAGTGTGGAGACACAACTGAAAACAAAGGACCGTGAAAAAGCCAAGTCAACTTTTGATTGAGACAAGCTGAGGAAGTAGATTCATGAGTTCATATGGCTTATCGATGAACACTGGTTTATGGTTTCATCTCTTGGACAAGCCTTAGCCTAGCGCTGCACCAGAGGTTATCTAGAGCAGGGTTAGGGCAAATGAATATAAGATTGCAGTGCGAGATTTCAAGAAGATGAGCTTCGTGTTTTTGGTAAAGAAGATGATCTACTATTAGTCTTTAGCATGAGAGATATCTATAAAAAAGAATCTGCAACCATCAACTTCCCTTCCCACTCTATAGCGTGTTTTCAGTTGAGTAAAACTCTGAACCCGCAGTTTTGTTTGTTTTTAAAAAGAAAAAAATAAGCCAGTTTCAGCTTTAAATTCATCAAACCTGTTTGGTGTTTCCAAAAGAAGATGAGAATGGGAAAATGGAAGAGGATTTCCTTAAAATCAAACGGCCCCTACCAATCAGTCAGAAAGACACTGAATTTTTTTTTTTTTGGTCGAAAAAAGAGGTATTATATATCAACATAAAGAACCGAGAGAAGCCCGTAGCATGGGCCTCGGTATACAAAAGATCTAAAAGGAAGCTGGTGGGGACGAAGCCCGGTTCGAAGCAAGAGTGCCATTACAATGGGCTTTGGTAGCCCAATCGCCACAAAGTTTGCCTCTCTCTGCGGGACGCACGCCTAGGTTATGGAAATTAGAGAGCTTCACCGCCGCTTCAAAGAATGAGGGAACGCACCTCCCATGGAGTCTCGATCGGGTCGTGAAGAGCATTCACCAACACCATACAGCCCGATTCAATGAGAAAATGATCCTCATACTTCCCTTCTCGTGACAGATGATCAAGGGTAAGGATGAGAGCTTGGATCTCGGTCTGCAGAGCTGATTTCGCTGGAAAATCACAGGTAAATCCACATATAAAGGTGCCCGAATGATCCCTTTGAATGCTTGCCATCGCTCCTTTGATATTATCAGGATAAAAAGCCCCATCAATGTTAATTTTCACCACGCCAGGATCTGGTGGTCGCCATAGTGAATGAGGATGTAGAGAACAGCGGGACGTTCGCTGCAGAGATGAGCGGGTTGATTGCTGCGACAACGGATCAGAGAGATTGTAAGCGTGAACCTGGGCAGAAGCCATGTGAATAACCTGGAGATGATCGGGATGCTGTTGCTGAAATACAAAGCGGTTGCGTGCCTTCCAAATTTGCCACAACAGAGCTGCAATCATTTGCAGATCAGGACAGGTACGCCGTTCTTCTAGCTGAGCGACTAACCACACATCTATCCGTGTAATTGATTGCTGAGTGATGGGAATGTTAATTTGTGGATGAGACCATAGATGTTGCGCCCATGGACATAGTAGGAAGAGGTGTTCTGTAGTTTCTGGGATAAAGTTTGAACAGATGGGGCAATAGGAATCTGTAGTGATGCATCGCTGGAATAAATTGGCTTTCGTAGCTAAAGCGTTATGGCAGAGCGACCAGAGGAAAGGTCGGATTTTAGGGGGAAGCTTCACAGCCCAAATAGCTTTCCACAGTGATTTGGGTGGGTGATAGGACGAAGATGCTATATTTTGTTGAGTAGTAGGAGTTGCATTCCTAAGGGTATGATATCCTTTTTTCACCGAATATGTACCATTTGTAGTACCTGTCCAGATAAGTCTATCAGAAGTATATTGAGGACGAACCTGGATGTTAAGTATTTCTTGGACTGTGGAATCATCAAAATGTTGGTGCAGAAGAGGAACGTTCCAATTGTGACTGTCCGGGTCCATTAATTCGGTAACAAATAATGGGTCATTCCGATTAGCCGGGCCCCCGATAACTCCTCTTGGAAGCCATCGATCCTGTCTGACTTGAATAGACTGTCCATTTCCTACTGACCAGCGAAGATGAGGTAAAATAGACTCCCTCCCAACTAGAATACTGCACCATCCCCAGGAAGGTCTTGATCCCCTTTTAGCATGATTAAAATCAGTAGAGTGAAAGTAAAGCCCTTTAAAAAGTGTACTCCATAGCGCCGTTGGGTTTTTGAACTAATCGCCATGCTTGTTTCCCAAGCATGGCTTTATTAAAATCTTGAAGATCCCTAAAGCCTAGGCCCCCACTCTGTTTGCTACGCTTAAGAACAGCCCAACTTTTCCAGTGAATACCTGCTTTAGTACTATCTTTCTGCCACCAAAACCTCGCAACTTTCTGTTCAATGGATCGACAAATAGAAGTAGGAATTCTAAAAATGGACATGGCATATTGAGGTATCGCTTGTACGACAGTTTTAAGTAATATTTCCTTTCCACCCTTAGACAGCAGACTTTCTTTCCATCCCTCTAGTTTGGCATTCACCCTCCCCAAAATCCAAGCAAACATGTCCCGTTTAGATCTACCCCAATCCGATGGTATGCCTAGATACTTTCCCGTCCTCTGAACCACTGGAATTCGAAGCACTCCAGCTAAATTTTCTTGGAGACTAAGAGGGCAAAATTTGCTGAAAAATATGCTAGATTTATTTCTATTGACAGCTTGACCAGTAGCATAACAATATTGATTTATAATGTTCGCTAAATTCTGACATTCAAGCAATTTTCCGTCTAGAAAGAAGATAGCATCATCAGCAAAAAATAGATGGGATAGAGTGGGACACCACCTGTTCAGTTTGATTCCCTTGAGATGACCTATGGTGATAGCTTGATGAATAAGATGGGATAATAGATTCGCCAGAAGGATAAAAAGGTAGGGAGATAGGGGATCTCCCTGTCTGATGCCTCGGGTAGGTTGAAAATAAGGCAAAAGTTCGCCGTTGAATTTGACAGCAAAAGACACCGTCGTTATGCATTGCATGATCCATTGTACCCATGTAGGGTGAAATCCTAGAGTGAGGAGATAGTCCTTTAGAAAGTCCCATTCCACCTTATCATAGGCTTTCTGCATATCCATTTTAAGAACAGCCCGGAATTGACGTCTACATTTTCTGACTTTAAATTGATGTAGAACCTCTTGGACTATTAAGATATTGTCCTGAATTTGACGTCCACTGACAAAAGCGCTTTGCTCCTGGGAAATAAGTACAGGCAGGTAGGGCTTAAGGCGATTGGCAATCACCTTAGAAATGATCTTATATGCATAATTACAAAGACTAATGGGGCGGTATTGGTCTAATCGTTCAGGATGTGGTACCTTGGGTATTAGGGCTATGATGGTTCGATTAAGATCCGGTGGTATGATGCCAGAATTAAAAAAGTGCTGCACTGATGAAAATAGTTCATCCTGGAGTATATCCCAGTGATGCTGGTAGAAGAGTCCATTCAAGCCATCTGGACCGGGGGCCTTGGTGAGTCCCAGTTGGAAAGTAGCCTCTCTAACTTCCTTCTTGGTAACAGGAGCTATTAGGGACATATTCATCTCATTAGTAACAACCCGAGGACACTGGTTCAGAATAGGCAAGTAGTCTCGATGTCCCACTGTCTGAAATAGATGTGAAAAGTAACCTGTCGTCATCATCTTCAAAATTTCAGGATCACGCACCCAAGCTTGATTGTCATCCTGCAACATACTAATCTTGTTTCGATGTCGTCTTTGTATAGTTGTTGCATGAAAAAATTTAGTATTTTTGTCCCCCCAGCTGAGCCATTTAATTCGAGAGCGCATCGCCCAGAATTGTTCTTCTTGCTGCCATAACTGTCGAATTTTCTCTTTCAGGTAAGTAACCAATGATGCATCATGTTGACAAAAAGGCTGATTAGTATGATCTTGGAGTTGTTGGTGCAAATTTGCAAGCTGACGATGGCCCCTCGAAAATTTGGATGTACTCCACCGACCCAAGGCTAAAGCCACCACTCGAAGTCTGGAAGGCAAATTAGAGATGTGGGGCTGAGCGGAATTCCATGATTGAGCAATAATTTCACGGCAGTCAAGGTCTTGAGTCCAAAAGGATTCGAAGATAAAAGGCCGATGTCGTCGACAAGGTATAGCGGCAGAGGTTAAGATCAGCGGGCTATGGTCAGAGCCCACCGCTGGTAGAGCAAACACCTCAGCCTCAGGGAAATTAAGGCGCCACTCCAGATTGCAAAGAGCACGATCCAACCTTTCCTTAACAAGATCATCACCAGACCGTTGGTTCATCCAGGTAAAAGAACAACCCTTACTGGCCATATCCATAAGTGAGCAATCATGTAATACTTCTCTAAAGACATGCATCCTAGTGGAGTCAGCAGAATGCTTACCTACTTTTTCCCAGGGATATAAGACTTCATTGAAATCACCGATGCAGATCCACGGAAGGGTGTTGGTTGTGCATATAAACCTTAATTCAGCCCAGAAAAGCCGGCGCAGTTGAATATCAGACGGAGCATGGATGCAGGTGAGTCTCATCAGATTACCTCCCATTAAGTCAGTGCATATTATATCAAAAAACTCCATAGCTGATCGGTCCACCGTAATAAGAAACTGATCATTCCAAAAAAGAGCCAATCCCCCAGCTAGACCAATGGGATTCATCAAAACAGAATTAGGATATTTGAGTTGTCTACGTACTCTATGAACTGCCACTTCTTGGTTCTTTGTTTCCATCAAAAAAATAATATCGGGCCTCTCCTTAGCCACTAAGGCCTTGAGTGATTGGACTGTCAGGGGGTTGCCCAGCCCCTGACAGTTCCAACTGAGAAGTTTCATTTTTCACTCGGTGGCTTTTTTGGGCAAGCCACCATAGCCCATGGTCCGACTTCTTCAGCTTCCATGATAGGAGTGTCTAGAAGTTGTGTGTCATCTAGGTCATCATGTACATGTAGTCGTGTAGTATAAGGAGAAAACCTTTTCAGTTTTTTGCTTGTTCCTGCTGTGGTGTTGAGTCTGGATTGCTTTGTCTTTTTTGCTTGGACCGGATCTTGAGGAGCTTTCAACTTTTCAGAGGTAATGTCAGCCTCAACTCGTATTGGAGATTTAGACTTCTGGTTAGATACATCTACTGGTTGTTTCTCTGTTAGAACAGAATACGTGGCAAAGATGGTATCCTGGTGAAGAAGAGGCAAGGTAGACGCATGGGAAAAGTCCCTGTTATTGTGTTCACAAGGGGGTTGAGCTACAACCAATGGATGGGACGGAGGGGGAGTTTCTGGGATGACCTCATCCAGAGCTGCAGGTATGGTTTGCGGTTCATAGAAAACCTTCCAATAGGGACTATGTTCCCGAACCTCCGCTCTTAACCATTGACCAAAGGCCATTTGTTCTTTACCCTCCATCTTTGCATCAGTAAAAGGATAGTCCTTGCAGTACGTAGCATAGTGGCCGAGTTTCCCACAAGAATAACAAAAATGGGATAAGCGTTCATATCGAAAATCTATCCATAAAGTCTTCCCATTGATTTGTATCAGCTGTCCTGTTTTGAGGGGTTCTCGTACATCAAGATCAACCTTGGCTTTTACAATTCGGATAGAATTACCCTCTTTGCTGTCATTACGAACCTCTATGACTTTTCCTATATGGCTAACTGCTCGTTGTATCATATTTGCAGAGCTCCACTCTAGTGGAATACCAAAAACTTACACCCAGAAATTGCAAGTCGAAAAGTCATAACAATGCAGCGGCGTATCGGGAATCCAGGCCTTGAATATGACTAAATGGCCAGAAAATTGCCAGGGGCCCCCATCTAGAACACGTTGTCTGTCTGCCACAGATTTAAATTTAGCGACATACAACCCTTCTTCCCGGACTGATATATCTACCTAGTCTATTCTCCACACACGCCTAAGAGTACTTTGAAAAGCTGGTAAGTTTATGGGTGGATTAGATAGAACTTTACCAATCAGAGATAACTTACAATCTTCAACAGTTGCTGCAAGTGGGGCATCGGTCCAGACGTCAATCCTCTGTTCTGGCCAAAGTCGGCCCATACGGGAACAAAGAGCAGCGAGCCGAGAGACGCCCTCATCATCATTTTCGGCCATGGCTGTAGAGCTTAGTTAGTAGCCATTATCAGAGAGACAAATTTAAGAGAGGAATAGACATGCAACATCTGGTCAGAAAGAGAAGGGAATAGAGCGAGTAAAAACGGAGATGGAAAAAGACACGCAGCAGTTATGCGGACGAGGTCAAGATACTTGGATTCCGAAATATAGCAATTGGCGTCGAGATGGAAGTGGATTGAACTGCTTGTAATACTGGGTAGGAAAACGGAAGGAAATCTAAACAGAGGACAGCTAAGAAAGTGATCTGGTGAAAGATGGGTAACATGCAGTAGTTCGTTGAAATGGGTTTCGATCCATGTCGAGCAGTAAGAGGAACTAATTTATGGAGCATGCAAAGATGGATGATCAATTCGGTAATGGAAGACTGACGATGGAAGAGACGAAGATAAGGGTTTAGGGTTTAAAGCTACCATGAAGGTAGAAAACAAACTCTACATGTCGAGAGAAATTTTTCCCCCCAGAAAGACACTGATTAAACGGTTAAAAAGGGGGAAAAAAGGGTCAAAAAGGAAGCTGTGGATGCACCTTGTTCCAACCCCAATGCTCCCGACCACACCCCGCCCACTTTCTCGGCTAGTTGGGGCAGCTTTTTTTTGGACTTTAGTGGTTTGCATATTTGATTGCCGAACCTACTTTTACTATTATAGGGGTCCGCTCTTTCGCGGAAACTTATCAAGAGAAACGAAAATTTCATTTTACAACGTAATGCGATAAACTCTTACCCATTTTTTTTTTTCAAAAAACCAACCGCCCAATTAATATTGTTTATCTTTTCCCCGGTGGCTTGCATCTTAACTCCTGTCTTTCCTCTTTCTCTGAAAATCACCCTCATCCTCCCCAAGTTTCTTGATTTTTCTTCATTTTGGGAGCAATTGCAGAGCCAAAAAGAAACACTTGTCCTCGAGACACGCTAGTCGGATCTTCTTTCATCAAGTCTTGTCGCAATTAGCTCTTCTTACAGGCCGTGGTTATATTGCCGGTGAATGCAATAATAGATGATTGGCCGCAAATTGGACTCCATCGAGGCGCTGCTTTTATGACATTCTGAACTTCGTCGTGTCAAGTGAACTATAAATACATAATCTACTTCACTTCATATTTAAATAAGTGTTAAGTATTTTTACAAAAATTGACAGACCTTGAGGCAAGGGAAAGAAACTTGCACTTAAAAATGTTGGATGCAATTGGCTGTGCTTGTTTGGTGAGATTACTATTTTGAAGTCTCATAAGGCTGTAGTCTATACTTATTGGCAAGATTCTGAGACGACTAACCAAAATCAAGAGGAAGAGGAGCTCGAGGTAATCCTGAGCATGGAAACTAAATCAAAATTCGAGTATGATGTGTTTTTTGAATTTTAGGGGACCGGATGTGCGTCGGGATTTTGCTTCTTTCCTTTGTACCGGGTTGATGGGCGCCAGAGTCGATGTTTTCTTAGACGAGAAAGAACTCCAAAAGGGTGAAGAAATTGGTATAGAGCTTTTGAAAGCGATTGACAAGACTTGAATTTACATACCTATCCTCTCTAAGGGTTATCCTACCAGTTCGTGGTGTTTTCGTGAGGTTGCACACATGGTAGAATGCACATCAAAATCAAAGGGGAAGAAAGTGATACTCCCCATTTTCTATCCCGTGGATCCTACTGATGCTAAGCTCAAAACCCAATTGTACAAGAGAGCTATATCTGAGCACAAGATGAAGTTTGCCTTCAAGGAATTGAAGTGGTGGGAAAATGCCCTTGTAGAGGTTGCCCATATAAAGGGATGGCATCTTAATGTTACAAATGACAAAAGGTAATTTTCCTCGACTTTTTGGTTAGCAAGCCCAATACTTACATTTCATTGGATCAAATTTACTCCCTTGAAATTTCCAAATATTTTTGGCTATTTTTTGCTAATATTTGCCTTGGAAGTTAGTGAAAGCTAGACCCAACACCCGATAACCTGCGTAACGAACCGCCACCCCGGCAAGGCATTTTCCAATTCTTGTTGGGTTAACCCAATATGACACGACAGGTAATACCCACTTCACACTTAGTAATAACTTTTACTTAATCACATCATCACAACAAAAGAGGAAAATTGTCCAAAAAAGTTTTAAATCTATTGCGATTTGTCAATCGAATCTAGAAAATTGAACTTTTGCACTCTATTGGGAGGTTAGTGAAGATTGCAGGTTTGTCGTTAAGGGGGTGCTAGGAGATAGAGGTGCCTCTGCACTCTCCTGAAGGGCTTAAAGCTTACACAACCATGTTGATGTGGGTGTTGTGATAAAGGAGCTTCCATACCCTTGTGAAAAATAAACCCGTTGGTTTAGTTGGACTTGAAATGTTAAAGACCGTCAATCTACCGGATTCAATTGGAAATTTGAAGAAGTTGAAAGTAACTAGAATGGGCTCTTTAGTAATAAGAAAGTTACGTAGGTCATATATAAGTCTGACAGGTGAAATTTTTGGTGAAATTTCCTGATTTCTCAAGATTTTGTTAGGAACTCGTGTCCAATTTATCTCGTAATTCAAGTTATGTAGCAATCAACATATTAATTTGAATAGATCCATGGATTTTAAATATTTGTTCATCAAAGAGCTAATGGCAAATGATCCCTTCAAGCAGATCCTTGTAGTTCATCATAGCCAGAGGCATTGAGTGGGGGAAAATAGACCATAAGTTTTTTTTTTTTTTTGTCTCTTCTTTGGTGTATGAGTTAAAATGATCTTCGGTTTATGTTTCTTCGAGTCACCAATGTGAACTTTTCGTTCTTTGTATGTTGCCGCAGCCCTGAAGAAGTGGTCGAATTGACTATCGAGAGGTTTCGAGACATCTGATGGATGTCAACACCAGATTTTGATAGAAGTTTAATTCAAGATGGGTGATAGTTGATACACGTCGTAAGCCTGTACAAAATTTTGGGAGAACGCAAATGGGCACAAGATCTCTTCTAGAAAGTTATCTAACTTTCCTAGCACAAATACCTTGAGGAATTTCAACATAAATCTTATGGACGTTTACTGAACTTTAGCGTACTTGCTATCAAGCCAATGAATTTTAATTTCTTTCATTAAGAGCAGGAAACTTTACCATTTTTTTTTTCAATCTAATGATGCATTTTTGCTAGATTCCGCATAAATTGAAAATCTTCCATTAAAATGCTGACATGGTGAAAATGTGGTTAATTTTGATGCCAAAAAGGCGCGTTTGGCTTTAACGTTTAAAAACCTGCCCAGGGAACGAATGAAATAGAAAAAAGTGTTTTACTGTTCCGAGGAACAATTTTTGAACAAAAAGATGCGTTTGGTAAACTTGTTAGGGAATAAAAAATGAATAAAACACGTTTGGTTAATTTATGTTCTTTTTTTGTTTCTTTTAATTTTTTTAATATTTTTATTTTTATTTTTCATTTTTTCCTTCCTTTTTTTATTATTTTTTCGTCTTTCGCCCAGTCGGGCCTCCGGCGACGGCCGACGGGGCCGGGCCCTCGCCGGATCTGGCGAGCTCGAGCTCGCCCGCCATGGCAGGCGCGGCCTCGCCGGATCTAGGCGAGGCCGAGCCTCACCGGGGCCGGCGACGCTCCGGCGAGGTCGCCGACCCTCGACGGCATCGCCGGCCCTTGACACCCTTGGCCGGCGCCGGCCATGGCCGAGGCCGAGGCGGCGACCGGCCAAAGAGAAAAAAAGAAGAAGAAAAGAGGAAGAAAAGAGAAGAGAGAGAAGAAAAAGAAAGAAACAAAAATCGTTTCTTCAAAATTGTTTTAACGGCAAAACAATTTTTTTTTTTTTCTTGTTTTGTTTACATTTTTTGAGTTAGAAACAAAAAAAAAAAAAGAATGAAACGCAACCAAACGCGTTTTACTTTTTTTTTGTTCCTAACAAAAAAAAATTTCTGTTTATAAACAAAAAAAAGAGTGAAAACATGCAGGGCCCATGTAGCTTTCACTCATCACTATCATGTGTCCACCACATTAATACATCGCTAGAAAAGTGATTGTTGTGGTTAAAAAGTACATCAATTGTAAAAAAAAAGAAAAAAGAAGAAGAAGAAGGTACAGTGCTATGAGTGGTAGAATAATTACAAAATCTACCAAAATTCAGTCACATATAGATATAGATATTAAAAGTATTTGCATTACTAGTATTAAAATTTACAAAAAAAAAAAAAAAACAAATTATTATTATTTTTTTTAAAAATGGAACCTGGCTTGGCTCGTTTTTCTTTTTCTTTTTCTTTAACCCACGCGGGCCGGCCCACGAGCGGGTCTTGTTCTTTCCTCACGTCGCGCAACAGCGACATACAGAAGCATATCAGCAAGAACAGAAGCAGAGCAGGCCGCGGCACAATCCTAGGGTCAGGGATCAGTCGGCCATGGCAGGCTGGTGGCGGCAGAATCCATGTGCGCCAGCCTGTAGTCTTTAAAGAGAAAGAAAATTAGCCAAAAGGGTTTCGTGGAAGAGCTTGAGAAACGGAGAGAGGAGAGCTTTCTTTTTTTTCTTTTTTCTTTTTTCTTTTTTTTATAACAAGGGGCGACAGAGAGAGGGTTGGGGCTCCAAACATCTCGGCCACGCGCGGACCCGTCCGACGACCTCTCCTGGCGCCGAACAAGTAAGCCTCGACTCTGCTATTGTCCTGTTTTGACTGCGCCAGGCCGGAGCTCGTGGCCGTCCGGTTCACCCGATCTCCGCCCCCGTCGGTCCTATGCTCTGTTGTCATCTGTCTCTGCTTGTCTTCCGTCGAGAACCCAGCACGGGTTCGAGTCCCGTTCGAGTCGAAAACTCCATTACCAGTGTCGCACGTCGCTTGTTTGTGAAAATGCCTCAACTAGATCCACAAAATTTTTCTTGCGTTCGATTTGCTTCGGGAAACATAGGTCGTTTCGTGCATCCTTTGTTTGCGTCGTGACAGGTTCGTGGAGGGGTAACGTTTACAGGGGCTGGGAGTCGGCTTGGCCGAGGACAACTCCGTGTCGCTCGGACTTCGACTAATGGAGGAGTCAGGGTCTGTAACGGTTTGGTCTGAGTCGGGTCTGTCGAGCACAAATCGCTCATGAAGACGCTCCAATAGCCGATGGTGGTCGTTGGAGGATCGAGTGATTCTTGATTTAATATAGGATAGTTGGCGTTTTGTTGTTCTGGGTTTAATGGACGCCGTTGGTTTCGGGGCATGCTGGAGAAGACGTGACGGAGCAAGCGTGGAAGGCGATAAGGGCATAATGGATTTAAGTGCAGGTGGGCGTGGTTCTAATTATAATTGGGTTGGTGTTTCCGGGCTTGGATTGACTAACTGAAAGAGGGCTTCAGTAACGGCTTGGTGTTGCTTCAGGAAGAGAGTGGGCTTGTGAAGTTTTAATTAAAATAGGCCTAATGGTAAGCCCATTTGAAGCATGTCCTTTTATAACCCAAACCTGACCTTAGTATGGATACGGGCCGTAAATTAGGCCCGCCACTTCACGGCCCAGTACATCAGGCCCAGTCCGTATGAGGGCCTGGCAACCCGGGCCGGATACCGGATCCGGATATCCGACCCGGGTCCCTATTTCCAGATTAAAAATCAAAATCTTTTTTAAAAAATTTAAAAAATTCCAAAAAAATATTTTTTTCTAAAATTAGGAAAAAGCTTTAAAATTATTTTTGAGTATTTTTTTCATAAAATTTGTAAAAATCTCTGATAAAAAAAATTGTACTCAATTGAATAGGCTTTAAATTTTTTATAATAGGGTTTAAATATTATTTTTTAAAGATGAATGCTCTTGATTGTGCATTTTAAATATGTTGGTTATGGTTTCCCTTTAGTCTAGTTAGAGATGGCATTTGTCTTATTTTTTTAGTATTGGATTCTTGTTTTTTCTTGTAATTTATCTAATGCTTTATTTATTTGCTAATTGTTATTTTAATAATTATGCATTTATATGATCACCTCACACGTTAGAATCAATCCAAATTACCTGACAAACATTTTGAAATGAATAATACTGGGTGACGAAATGGCATTAATTGTAACTAAGTTCCTAGCCAAATGGAGCTTAAATGTTCTGTTAATCATATGAATGAAAATATTAAGTCAACTTGGGAGAAGGTGTGCGCTAGGGTTGGTTCCCTATTGGAAAAATTGTTTACCAGCTCATATGCTTCCTTTCTTTATAGCTCTTCAAGAGTTTAAAGTTTTATGAACTCAATAATCTTGAGTCTCTATTGGCAGAGAAATCCAGATGTAGAAGCGCTAAGCCTAACTTTAGGTGGCTATAGCTGCAACTTTACACCCAAAGAGTTTGTTGCTCTACCAAATCTAAGGTTCCTTTGAGTGAAAGAGTTTGATTTTTGTGACGACTTTGAGAATCTTCTTTTAGAGCTAAGATGGCTTTTTTGGCAAACATGGAAAACGACTTTCCACTCTAACAACTTTCATTTTAGTAATTTGCTCATGCTTGACCTTTCGGATAGCAATATTCAAGATGGGCCGAAATGAAGTTATGATCTGCCTTATTCTATATACTTCTTTATAGTCATTACCTCATTCGTGATGATAGAAGCAATATATATGCACTTTATTTCTTTGTATCATTACCTCATACAATTGACCTAATGGTTGGCTGCACTCCTCGTTTCATTTTAGTGTAGAACATATTTTGCATGAGTAAATCCTAAGTCTTTTTATGTAAAAGTAAAACACAATTATGTCCGACAAAAAAAAAAATGCTTCATGTGGATTCTAACCTTGGGTTTTTAGCTCTGAAACTTGCTTAGGCTTTGGAAATGGTGTAGTCAAATAAAAGTAGTATATTCCAATAAATTTAAGTGCCATTTTGCTACGGTATGCGTCAGAATATGATTTGAAAGACGTAAAGTTTGAGTCGAGTAATATAAAAGTCAATTGTAATCAAGTTTGAGATTGGTAACATCTAACTTGAACCAAGTAAATGATCACAAGTTTATTTGGAAAAGCTACATTGATTATTTGAATTAAGGTGAGATTGAGCTTCATAATACTTTATTCAAGCGGCTCACTAGCCTAATTTAATATCTATTTCAAATTGCTAATTTAATAGCCTAATTTATGTTAATGAACTGTAAACAAAATAAATTCCATGACTTTTACTCTTCTATTTTACCTGGGTTAATGAACGAAGGCTCAAACTTTACATTGAATCAAATCAGGTCTCATACAAATCTGTAGTTCACTTCGGGGCTGAGAACAAATCTGATGGAGCTCTTTCTCCATTTCTAACGTAATGTATTTCTTCTTTAAACTTTTATTTCTACTGTGTTTAACTCACATTGTTGCACGATCTTGAAAATTACTAATCAAATCAATTAATAATACTTTTAATGTATATGCTATGTAAATTAAATGCCCCTCTCAATCATTGAGTGCCGGACACCCCAAATGCCAAAATTTGGCATGGATGAACAGTGAAGTACAAAAACTTCCAAAAGATACACTTAAGTGCCAAAATTAAAAAAGAAAGATACTATTAAGTGCCAACGATGAGAAATTCTGGCCAAAATATTGACGTACCATTTTCTAACGACTTTTTTTGTTGATTGAGCAATTATTTTTAAAAAATTATTCATGTGGCGCTGATGTGACAATTACTTTTTTTAAAAAAATATCCACATGACACTAACATTGCTAGCTTGTCTCAAAACAACATTGTTTTGTCCCAAAAAATTGATTTTTAATATAAATATTAATTAAATTATATATATATATATATATAAAAGAAGGGAATGGAGCAAATTAGCGAGGGCCTTTATGGCCCTTGTTGCTGCCGTTGCCCCACCATCGTTGAAAAGCGCTAGCGACAATGAGGCAAGGGTCGGCTGAGGTTGTTGGGCCTTGGCCAATGGCCGGCAACCCTGGCCGATTGCCAACAAGGGCCTACAAGCCCTCGCCCAAAAGGACCAAGGACCATCACTAGCTATGGCAAGGCTAGGTGAGCCCACCCTAGCCAATAGCGACCTTTGGCCCAATTGGGTGAGGCCCAGCAACCCTCACCGAATCTAGGGGAGGGTCATGAGCCCTTGCCCTAGATTTAGGCAAGGACCGGTCATCCAGGGTTGCCACCTACTTGTTGGGGCCCGATCACCCAACCGACCATCGCCCCACCGTCGTCAGCCTTTTCAGCAATGGTGGGGCGGTGGCAACAGCGAGGGTCTTAGCGAACGCCGAATGCTATCCCCCTCCCCATTTTTAATTTAATTTAATTTATATTTATATTAAAAATCAAATTTTGGGCAAAACGATATTATTTTGCACTTTTATTGCTAAGTGGACAACTCCGGTGAGCTATATAGACTACATTTATTTTTAAAATAAGCCACATAAGATTTCTGGCTATCCTCGCGGAGTTGACACTTAAGTATTCCAATTTAAAAAAAAAAAAAAACACTTGAATGTACTTTTTGGAACTTTTGGTATTTAGTATCCATCCGTACCAAGTTTTGACAATTACGGTGTACTTTAGCCCTTGATCATTTCTTTTTTTTTTCATTTTTTTTTTTTTTGTGCTCAAAAGTCGAGCGGAGCTAAGTTTATCCAAATTCACGTTCTATAAATGATGGTCATGTCCAGCAGCCATCCAGCACTGATCAAGGCATTCATGACCAAGACACAAAATCATTTTACAACAAACTAGCATGTAATCGATTTAATGTTTTCCTACAAAAGCATATGATGAGCTAGTGCAATCAAGATGAGAGCCAATTTCCATCAAATCATCATCAAATTGAAGTGGCGAAAGCAAGAATAGCAGTCATGAATAAAAATCTAACAAGTTTCAAGGCACAGCATCATGGTTAATTTGCTAAAAAATTATCACCAAATCACCATAACATTCTCCTAAATCGTCATACATGTTCATATGATAAAAATGGCATCACAAAAAGTCCAGATTGTACTCCAATTATTTAAGCCAGCAAGTCCAAATTTCATTCCAGCATAATCAAACATGGCCATGTACCTATTTCTTCAAAATTGACATGTATTCTTCACAGCCACTCGTTGCCCACTCATTGTATGAAAATTACTTGCAAGCATAACCAAATTAAGACCAAATTGTAACTAAATTGACATCAAAACAGTCCTGACCAGTAAGCCACAAAGTTAATTCTAGCAGGTTCAAGTTCAGAAGGATCCTATTTGACGAGAAATAGATGTATATCAATTGTCAGGGGTATCCATACTCATGTATATGCTCTTAGAGCTTTAATAACAAACAACTAATGCCAAAACAGCCTTGGTCTCATATAGAACCGACCAAGCTGAGGGAGGAATATTGAAATGATTTTCAAAGCATAAAGTCAATACACTAATGAGGAGGCTTCTTTTATTAACATAGTCAACCATGATTCCTAAAGTACATGTAAGCTCAAGCAACTCTCGACAATCATTCTAAAGTGCTTTATGCAAAATACAGAAGACAGGATCTCAGCACATTCGTTCACAGAAAAGACATGATCCGGAATTCCCTCTCAGGAAAAGATATGTATAGCAAATGAGATCTGCGCTCCAATGTATAAGTCCAGATGGTGAGTTTATGCCTCATGGATGCATCAGCGACTATCAACGAGTATTTACAATTCAGCACATCAACATTTTTTTAGCTAATTTGACAGAGTCAAACTTATTGCCTGCAAACACTGGAAGCGCATTAAGACTAAGACCTTCAGTAATGGACTCAAAAGTGAAAATCAATTAGATTTACTTAACCTATGCAACCAGTATAAAGAATCAATCAAGCAGACAGAATGATCGCAATCAGATTTGAAGTCATGTTCATACTTGATACGACTCGGGCATTTCACCAAACAATTAATGAGCATTCAATCAAAAGGCACAACGTAACAATGAGATAGTGAGAACTACAACCCAATCAGTAAAGATCATCAAGCTAGATTCTAACTCATTAATATAGTCTCGATCGTGAACAATTTTCATGCTAGCCTTAAAAACAGAGCAGAGAGCTTTCACCTTAGCTAGAAGCGATCATCGGTCACATTCCGTCGTTCAACCAGTCAGAGGAGGCCATGGATGCGTTGGCAATGATGATTGAAGCCCGTGAAGGAGAATTGAACGGGCCGTGAGTGCTTCGAGCACTCTGATCGGATTTACAGAGCAGAACCGAGAAAGCCCCATTCAACGAGATCTTTGACAATCTGAAGGGACCAGACTTCGGTGACAATCTAGGAAGTTCCAAAATAATCGAATGGAAAAGCTCGGCAAAGAAGGAATATGGATCCTGAGACTGGAGTTGAGCTCCTGAGTAGATAGCATCATGAGAATCGGAGATGCGTTGAGGCATAACCCTGGTGACACAAGCAAGAACATGGAGAAATCAATTTCACTGATTGAATCGCGCATGGAAAATCAGAGAAGAAGAGGGTGACTTAACTTCCATGCCGTTGCAGTAATCGAAGAACTGAACAGGAAGGAGTAGGTGCGTTCGTTGGAACATAACAGAACTGAGAAACGTGGAATCCGCCTGAATGAAGAGAGGCTGAACAATCCCAAAAGGTTGCCAGGCCGAGCCTTAATGAGTTCTGATCTTTGATTGGGCTAATGGATTGAGTTCGTGGACCTGGGTTAGTGGGCCGAATGAACCGGGCTTATTGGATCAGGCCCTCTCCTTCATGACCCAATCGGACCCTCAGACTATTTTCTTCTTCTCTTTTTCTCTTCTTGTTTCTCTGCTTTTTTTTTTCCTCCTTCTTTTCCTTTTCTTTTTGTTATTATATGTATTTTTTACGCAAAGTCTATATGATGTGTAAACAAAGCTTTTAAGTGCCGACAAGATGTGGGATCTTTCAAAGTGGGTCATGAGTGAGTCTTAAAAATGAGAGAATTCTATTAGAAAAGAATCCGCAACCATCGGCATCTCTTTCCACTCAATGCCGTGTTTTCTAAAGGGAGTGAGAACGGGAAAGTCTTTAAAGCAAACAGCACCTAGCAATCGGTCAAAAAGGCACTTTATTAGTAATCTGAACGCACCTCATTCAACGGTCAAAAAGAAATTCGTGGAGATGCTGATCGTTCTTTTATATAAAAACTTAAAGTGTAATAATGCCACCAATTCTTTAACATTTTATACCCCACAACACAAATTAGATTAACTCATACTTTACAATCCCAGCAGCTGGTTTGCATTTTTGAGTTGTCCAAGTTAATGCAAAAGTCTTAGATCCCTTGAAAATGCACAGAAAGTTCCAACCACAGAGGTCCACAATCAGACATTATAAAATACCTTGGACGGCCTTCTTCAGGAAAACAAGCTCCCAGAATGACCCAGACTAGGCATCCCCACCGGACATAATAAGTTATTTAGCTTCTTTGGTGCTTTTCTAAAAGGAGAACATAATTGACACTATAAAAGTGCACGCGCCTTGCATGTATGCAAACAATATATGTTTAGTAGATTTTACAAAATTCCCCTCTTATGAAGTACTAAAAATATTAAATAAATGAAAAGAAACTATTGACACAGTATGAAGAAATTGAACACTTTTATACAGAAAGATAAAATTATTTTGAGATTTGAACTTTCGTTTAGTCGAATTGTTTGTAAGATAGAAAATATTCAAATTGAATTACAAGAAAGGTAAAATAGAATTATCAATTTAGAACTTTTTGAATTGATAATTGGGTATATTTTGAAGAAGACAAAAATTAATAATAATCAAGTAAGACCTCTTCGATTTATATAAATATATATAGAGTTATCGATTTCATCCCGACACTTCCAACAATATCATGATAACAAATGTCTTATCTACCATTCTTAGTTTTTCTTTTTGGTCGGAAAACAACAAAATATATATTAACGGACATAGGAACAGTCGTTATACAATGCTTCAGAGTTAAGGAGGTCTAAGAGATGACTAGGAGGAGAGATAGCCCAATTTGGAGGAAGTAAAGACAGCCCGTGGGCTTTGGCAGCCCAGTCAGCTAAGAAATTCTCAGTTCAGCGACAATGTGTGATTTGGAGATGAGGAAAACAGGGCAATAGTGCCATTACTTCTGCAAACAGCTTTGTGTTCCTAAGGAGTCGAGCTAGGGTTTTGTACGGCGTCCACGAGCACCAAACAATCCGACTCTAGCAAGATGTGATCCTGAGTTCTCCCTTTCTGCTACATAAATTTTAGTGTAAGATTGAGAGCCTGTGTCTCTGTTTCCAGTGTTGAAAACGCAGTGATGCTACTGGTAAATCCATCAAGCAGGTAGCCAAAGGAATCGCGACACACACAAGCCACCATGCCTTCGTTGGGGGATGTGGGGTAAGCACCATCTATATTGATTTTAAGAACACCTGGCTCTGGTGGATGCCACATATGATCGAGGTCTGGCGTATGCGCCTTGCATTTCAAAGGCCTGTCGTTGCAGCACTTGGTGGATCTGGCATGAGCGAGAGCTAACTGCACAACCCGATTAGGATCCGGTCTCAGCTGGCGGAAGACAAAGCTGTTTCGGGCCTTCCAGATATGCCACAAGACAGAAGCCACAGTCTCCATATCAGGTATGGTATCCCTTATGTCAAGTAGATCTATAAGCCAGGCATCAATTCTTTGAACACGATGAATCTGATTCGTCAGTTGGATTTGTGGATGGGACCATATTGCTTGTGTCCATGTACATGATGAGAAAATATGTTCTGTCATTTCCGAAACCTGATCTGTACATACTTGGCACACCGGATCTGTAGTGATGTGCCTGTGGTATAGGTTCGCTTTTGTAGATAATGCATTTTGACAAAGGGACCACATGAAAATGCAAATTTTGGGGGTGGTTTGCATTTTCCAAATTTTGTTCCACAATCTGCGGGGAGTTTGGTATGATGAAGAGGCACTGTTATGAATGTTGCTTGTGTTTTGTGATCTGATGAAGTTATATCCATTCTTGACTGTATATATACCATTCTGTTTCCCCTTCCAAATGATTTGATCTACTGTGTGTTGAGGTCGAATCTGTATGGACAGAATTTCGTTGATAGTGTGCTCATCGAAATTTCATCGGAGTAGAACCTCATTCCATGCATTTTGGTCTGGGATAAGGAAATCCACCACCTTTTCTGGTTCGCCTCTTGGTGCAGGGCCACCGATAATACCACTAGAAAGCCATTTGTCCTCCCTTATTCGGATTCGTCGTCCATCTCCAACTGACCACTAGAGATTGTGTAGTATTGAGTCCCTGCCCAGCAACAAACTATGCCAACCCCAGGAGGGTCTAGTCCTTTTTTCAGCTAGCCAGAAGTCTCGAGAGTGGAAATACAAACCTTTGAGTAATTTGCTCCATAGGGAAGTTGGTTGTTGTATCGGACGCCAAGCTTGTTTGCCCAATAAGGCTTTGTTGAAAGCAATGAGGTCTCGAAAACCCAATCCCCCATTGTCCTTTCGATTTTTCAGGGTATCCTAATTTTTCCAGTGCATGCCAGATTTACCACATTGAGACTGCCACCAAAACCGAGCAGTTTTTTGTTCTATAGACTTGCATAGAGACACTGGGATTTTAAATATAGACTTGCATATTGTGGGATGGCTTGTACTACTGATTTAATAAGAATTTCCTTATCGCCTTTTAAAATGAGTCGTTCTTTCCATCCTTCGTGCTTGGAGTTTACTCGACTAAGAATCCAGGCGAACATTTCTCTTTTAGATGTCCCCTAATCGGACGGTATGCCAAGATATTTCTCAGTCTTTGCTAAGATAGGAACTCAGAGTTCTCTAGCCAAATTTTCCTGAAGGCTATTAGGACAACCTTTGCTAAGAAGATTCCAGATTTGTTGCGATTCACCTATTGTCCTGTAGCTAGGCAATATTGTTGTAGAATATTTGATAAGTGCTGGCATTCTAGGAGTTTTTCGTCTAGGAAAAAGATAGCGTCATCTGCAAAAAATAGATGGGATAGAATAGGACACCACTTGTTTAATTTAATGCCTCTAATGTTGCCCATATCCACTGCTTGGTTAATAAGTTGAGATAGGATGTTCGTCACCAAAATGAACAGGTACGGAGACAACGGATCGCCTTGTCTTAGTCCCCTGGTCGGATGGAAGTGGGGTAATGGTTCTCCGTTAAATTTAACGCTAAGGGAGACCATGGTGATGCACTGCATTATCCACTAAACCCACTGAGCATGAAACCCAATCTAAAGGAGGTAGTCTTTGAGGAAATCCTATTCCACCCGATCGTATGCCTTTTGCATGTCTAGTTTCAAGACAGCTTGAAAAGTCTTGGTCCTCTTTCGAATCCTGAGTTGATGGAGAACTTCTTGGACTATAGGGACATTATCTTGAATCTGTCGTTTGCTAACAAAAGCACACTGCTCCTTGGCTATTAGTTTTGGTAACCAAGGTTTCAGTCTATTTGCAAGAACTTTTGAGATGATTTTATAAATAAAATTGCAAAGACTAATCGGTCTATACTGATCCAACCTTTCTAGGTGAGGAGCTTTTGGTAGCAGAGATATGATTGTCCTATTAAATTCTGAGTGCATCACACTTGATTGGAAGAAATCTTTGACAGAGAGGAATATGTCTTCCTGTAAGATATCCCAATGAGATTGATAGAATTGTCCATTTAAATCATCCGGACCCGGAGCCTTTGTTGCTTCCAGTTGAAAAGTAGCTTGTTTGACTTCCTCTATTGTAACCTCATCTACGAGGGCAACATTCATTTCCTCTGTCACCACAGGTAGGCATTGAGTTAGGACAGGCCTGTAGTCTCGCTCTCCCACTGAACTGTATAATTTTTTAAAGAAATACCGGGTCATGTTCTACAAAAGGTGTGGCTCACGAATCCATTGCTGATGTTCATCTTGTAACATGCTGATTCGATTGTGTTGTCTCCTTTGGATTGTTGTTGCATGGAAAAACCTGGTGTTTTTGTCCCCCCATCTAAGCCAGTTGAGTCTTGATCGCATAGCCCAATATTGTTCTTCCTGTTGCCATAAATGCTGAATTTGTTCTTTCAATCTATTGACCATCGCTTGGGAATACTGATTGTTAGGTTGATTTGTTAGGTTAAGGAGCTGCTGCTTAAAAGTATTGATCTGACAATGGCCATTGGAAAACTTGGATCTACTCCAGCGAGTCAGGGCCTCTGAAATAGCCTTAAGCTTTTGAGGTAGGGTCTTGCCTCTCACCTGGGAATAAGCCCATGAATCAACAATGATTTGACGGTAGTCTTGTTCTTGTAACCAATATGCCTCAAAAGTGAAAGCCTTCTTTCTTTTGTTAGGGATAACTTCCATTGTTAAAAGGAGTGGACTGTGATCCGAACCAATTGTAGGTAAGGCATATACTTCAGCGGTAGGGAAATTTAAGCGCCATTCCATAGTACAAAGCACCCGGTCAAATCTTTCCTTTACACAATCTTGGCCTTCTCTATGATTCATCCATGTGAACGCACAGCCTTTGCTGGGCACCTCCATTAGGTAACAGTCATTTAGTAATTCACGAAAAGAGTGTATGCGGTGTTGGTCTGTAGGCCGTTTTCCAACCTTTTCCCAAGGATGAACTATTTCGTTGAAATCTCCGACACACACCCATATGAATGTATTATAGTGGCTGATCTGTCGCAAATCATCCCATAAGGCCTGTCGGAGGTGATACACTGCCGGCACATGTAGACAAGTAAGCCGCATTGTTTTACCATACTCCATCCACACATACCATATCAATGAAAGCCGAAGTTTGCCAATCCACTATCAAAGTTATCCTCTCATTCCAAAACACTGCTAGACCACCGGCCAAGCTGATAGGGTTTTCAATAACACTACTAGGGAATCTCAGCTTCCTTTGAATGCAATGAAGCAATTCTTCTTGATTCTTAGTCTCCATCAAAAACAGAACGTCGGGCTTTTCTTAGGCCACCATGGCCTTTAGTTCTTGAACTGTCAGGGGATTGCCCAAATCTTGACAGTTCCAACTAAGTAGCTTCATTTGTCGCTTGGTGGCTATTGAGGGCCAGCCACCATAGCCCAACTCTCAGGTCCTGCTGCCGCAAAGATTGGAGTGTCTTGTAGTTGAGTTTCATCAAGGCCCTCTGAAATTTGGCTTCGTAAATCATATAGGTTGTATTGCTTTGCTTTCTTAATAGGTCCTACTTTTGCTGTCAAGCGTGCATGTTTCAGCTTCTTTGATTTTGATGAAACTTCTACTGGTTCCTTTGTGACTACCATCAGCTGCGAAGCAGGGGATTTTGCTGTTGTAATATCAGTTTCCGTCGCCTCCTGTATAGGTTGTTTCCATTGTAAAGGTGCTGCCATTGTAATGATCTGCCCCCTGCTGGAAACTCCATTACTTCTTTCTGCTTATGTTTTTGAGATTGTTCCACAGGCATCAAAATGGTAGGTGATTGAGGAGTCTCCGGGATGACCTCTTCTTCCTCTTCCCGGGAAGGCTACGGCTCATAAAAGGTATGCCAGAACGGGCTGTGTTCCCGAACCTCAGCTCTTAACCACTGACCATAATACAGTTTTTCCTTGCCATCCATTTTTTCTGCATTGAATGGGTAGTTTTTACAGTACATTGCATAATGCCCTAGAATGCCGCAAGAGTAGCAGAAGTGAGATAATTTTTCATAACGAAAATCCAACCATATATTTTTGTCGTCCAGTCGAAAAAGCTGCCCTGTTTTTAGCGGCTCATGTACATTGATTTCGACTCGGGCTCTCCTTGCTTTAAGAGCTATGCCTTCTTTTTGCTCTACCTTGACCTCTAACACCCTACCAACATGGTGCACAGCCTTACTTATCATAGTGTCAGTATACCATTCCAAAGGAAGTCCAAAAACTTGGACCCAAAAGACACAGGTTGTGAAATCATAGCAATGCAAGGGAGTATTTGGTAACCAGGGCTTTAGGATGACCAAATGATTCGAAAAGAGCCAAGGTCCGTTGTCCAGGATTCTCTGTTTTTTGCCTTCTGACTGGAATTTAATGACATACATGCCCACTTCGCTTGGGGATATATCTACTCTATCAGTACGCTATGCTCTCTTCATAGTATTCTGGAATGCGGGAAAATTAATGGATGGGTTTGCGAGAATCTTACCTACCAGTATCAACTTGTATTCCTCTAATTTTTCCTTTGGGGCTGCCTCACGCAGATTTCAATGGCCTGTTTTGACCATAGGCGTCTCATTCGATTGCACAGGGCAGCAAGGTGAGCGCTATCTCCGTCGTTGTCTCCAAGGTTTGCGTGGTCCATCCCCGTGCATGAAGGAAAATTGGGACAATTGTCGTCTCGATCAAGATAATCCAACACCTCGCTGGCGCCTGAGGGATCTTCAAAGATGTGGGGTATGCGAACTTATCCACATGCATTGCGGCCTAATCCAAGCAGGAAACTGGACACCGAGAAGCGAATTCTCCATTGAAACAGGGCAAGAAAACATGCAGAGAAAGAGATGAGTGGGTGAGCTAACTGTAATTGGAGCGACAAGATGTGCGATGGGTGGAACTCTGTTTGGGGGGGAATGGGTAGTTACCGAGGAAAACTGCCATGAAGAAGGCAAGAGATTGGGCATAAGATGTAATTAGGGTTCGAGAACAAGCGAACAACTACCATGGTGGTAGAGGGAAGACTCTACATTTCGAGAGAATCTCACGCAGAGAAGTTAATTTTTTGATATCTACCATTCTTAGTTGATTAAGGAAAGGGTGTGGCTATTTTTCCTTTAACTCTTTCTGGCTATAAATAAAAAAACTCGCCCTACCCTTGTCAAAAACTAAAGTAATCTTTCAAATATTAAAATATATATTTAAATTTATGTGTCAATATTTAGATAATGTGAAAGTTCCAAATCATAGGATTAAATAAAAATCAACGTGTACATTGCAAAGTGTGAAAAAAAAAATAATTACTAAGTAAAAGTCAATCTGAACAGATCAGTTAGTTAATCGAAAAAACACCCTCGTATATCCAACCACGTTACATAACATTCACAGTTGAATCTAATATCACTTGTTGAATAAAAAAAGTTTAGTACTACTTGTTGAGTGTAGCATTGGTTGGCGCAAAAAGGGACTAAGTTTGATTTTATTTTTCAAGAGAACAAAGTAGTCATGGACCAGCTCTTTTATTTCTCATACATCAATCTCCCGTGGCGCACAAATTTCTTGTTTTTGCAAGTTTAAGTTAACTTGCTTCTTTGTGCTCCGTGGAAATATGAGAGAAACCAACTCTATCTATACTAGTTTGGGGCCATATAACTTCATGTAGAGGTAACTTGTTGAGGAGGTTCAAGAGCAACTTCTTGAGGAGTTTGAAACAAGTGCAGCAGTTGAAAACTATTAATTTAACTTAAGGTTAGAGACCAACTTCTAGAGGAAGTTATTCACCAGGAGGTTATATGGAGCAGAGAGAGGGTGAATGAGTGTATAAATACGGATTGCAGTGTGAGATTTTGAGAATAGAGAAGACGATCTGCAGCCATCAACCTTCCTTTCCCATCAACGGGCGTGCTTTCAATTGAATAAAACTCGGAACGGGACTTTTCTTTGCTCATGAAAAAAGAAAAAGGACCAGTTTCAGCTTTAACTGTATGAAACCCGCTCGGCGTTTTCAAAAGAGAGATGAGAACAAAAGCGGAGAGTTTTCTGTAAAGCAAACACCACCTAAGCAACCTTTCCAAAAAGTACTCTGGGCGGCGTTTCTTTAGGAAAAGATGCTCCCAGTCTGGCCTTGGACAAGTCATCCACACAAGACGGAATGAATTAAGTTACTTAGCTTATTTGGTGCTTTTCTAAAAGGGGTACATAATCGACATTACAAAAGTGCACGCGTGATGCATGTACGCAAACAATATAAGTTTAATAGATCTTACAAAATTTCTCTATTGTGAAGTACTAGAATTATTAAACAAATGGCAGAAATTATTGACATAGTATGAAGAAATTGAATACTTTTTACATGGAAAGATTAAGTAATTCGAAGATTCGAACTTTTTTTAGTAAAATTGTTTGTAAGTAGAAAATATTCAAATTGCATTGCATGGAAGATAATATAGAATTACGAATTTAGGTCTTTGTCAATTGATAATCGAGGTTTTTTTAGGAAGAAAAAAGTAATTATGATCAAGTAGGACCTCTTTGATTTATATAAATATATATGAAGTTATCGATTTCATCTTGACACCTCCAGCAACATCATGATAATGGATGTTTCATTTAGAATTGTTAGTTGATTTAAAAGGAAATGATGTGGCTATTTTCCTTTAACTCTAAAAAGGAAAAAAAAAAAAAGCACCTGAGCCTGTTTATTTTGGCTTAAAAGAGTAAAAATCAACTTTTTCACTTTTTTGTCAAATATTAAAGTATTCTTTCAAATATAAAAAAATGATGTATATATATTTACTTATCGATATTTGTATAACATGAAAGTTTGAGATGGTAAGATTGAAAAAAATATATTTAAAGCGTGTGTTGCAAAGTTTGAAATATAAAAGATAAAAAGATAAAAGTCAATCCAAACATACCAATTAGTTGATGAAAAAACACCATTGAATATGTAGCAACGTTACTTAACATGATTCTCTTGTTGCAAAGAAAAACCTTCCCCTTCTCTAACTCTTGTACTCTTTTTTCTTTCTTTGGCCAAGTCTCGATGAAAAGTACGAATAGATCAGAAGAAGAAAAAGAAAGAAACCAAACCATTTATCATATGCTAGGTTAGAGAAAAGGCATGTACTTTCAAATTTGAGACCAATCTAGAAAATATCCTCCTTACGCTGTTAAAACATGGAGTTTCTGTTGATTCCTCACGAAATTTCAATTTTGCCCTTTTTTTTTCCATTTTTTGTGGGATTTTACCTTTTCTAAACTTCAACAACCTCTTGTTTAATTATACTAATATTGGACCACGTGCGTCATACAGGACCTGCTGATATTGGGCTTTAATTTCAAAACATAAAAATGTATCGTTTTCCATTTCTCTTGTAATAGACAAGCCTTAAGAAAAGAAGGAAGAAATGCGTTAATATTACAAGTTTTAGTAAAGGTAGCAATAAAGAAAATAGTCTTGGCCTGGCATAGACAAAGAAGGAATACTCTTTCGAGAGGCCTATAGGCGTTTACTTTCACTCTGTACTTATATGTTTTTCCCTTAATGGAATAACTCGGTTGGATTTAATTTTGTCCTTGCAGTGCCATTTGATTGCATATATTTGCAGAAATTAGTAAGTGTCTTTTTATTTTAAATGCCTAAAAATACCAAGAAATACATGCTAGACTAATGTGCAGCAAAAGCAAAACAAACCATTATCTTACTTGTCAGTTATAAGTGAACAGAAAATTTCTAAAACTTGTCACAAAAAGTGCAATTAAATCCTACAAATTCAAATAGTAAAATCAAGTCTAAAACTTAACGAATTAGTGCAATTAAGTCCCTCCATTAACTCTGTCTGATTTGGCTAATAGAAAAAGACAACTATCTTTTTAATTGCTTAATACACGGCCCCCACCAAGCGCTAAACAGGAAAAAAAAATTGAAAATTAAAAAGATAAAAAGAAAAGGGGGATAGAAAAGAAAAAAAAGAAAGGATAACAGAAAAAAGGATAAGAATTAGAAAAACTAAATAGAAAGTTGAAATTCTAAGTGACGAACGACTAGAGGATAAGCCTTACCAAAAAAAAAAAAAAAAAAAAAAACGACTAGAGGATAAGCAAAAGGAAGACCCACCAGCTTCTGTGCAGTTTTTTAAAGTCATTTTTACGACTTTAGCATAACAAATCTTTAGCATTGTTTTCAAACTTGAAGGACTAACTGGTCATGAACGTTCAATGGCACACTTCACAGTCCTGTAGACTTAATGAAGCTAAAGGTATTGAGATTAAGTTTTCAATATACTCCTGGAGAAAAATCCCTGCATATCCTTCTTCAAGAGCATAACCTCTGTGGTTCCGACTCAATTAGAGTCTTCTTGAGATTGAAGGTTTTTGGAGGAATCATGATCCTTGAGGGACCTAGAGAGATTGGGGGTGGTTCAATGGAAAGAACACCAAATCTTTTAAAGTTGAAAAAATCTAAGGGGTCTTGACTAAAGCAGATTTTACATTGGATGCTTGACTAAGAACCCTTATTTAAATTCCAATCATAGTTCATTGCATCTGATATAGCTAGCTTAAGTACCTAGAGGGGGGTGAATAGGTATATGCGAGATTTTTCTCGATAATTGCTCAATACTAGACAATTAATAGATATGAGACAAACAATAATCAAAGTAAGATTGAGAGAAGAGAGAATTGAACACGCGGTTTATAGTGGTTCGGCTTATTTCAAGCCTACGTCCACTCTTCTGCACTGATAGCCTATTGGCTAGATTCCACTATGAACAAAGAGATGTTACAGCGATGTTCTCCCTTGAATTCTCGGTGTAGATGATCTCCCACACTCGCTCAAGGTATCACTAAGTATAGACACTCTCTCGTGTACAATTTCGCTCGAATGAATCGACTAATAATCAAGGTGCTTCGTACTCAAATTTTTCTATCGATCATATACTAAAGCAGCTAGAACGACTTCCTTTTATACTCCTTTATGCCATCATACCCGTTGGCACTTACCAAAGGAATTCCTCCAATCTACCCGTTGGACGGAATCAATCAAGAAGATCATTCGAGCTATTAAAGGAACTTGACGATAGCCCATCAATCCTGTTCGCCCATACAATCAGGATCTTAGTTTCCAAGAATAGAACCTTCCAAGAATACTTCGTCGATCATCGGATCTTCAAACGATCTTGATAACGAATGAATGAATCCGTTAGAATTATCCAGCCAAGAGATCTTCTCCAAATGGATAGGAATAAATCTTCAACCAAATACTTCGGCTCTGGATTTCCTTCGTCACCGGATTAGAAAAAGCGTCAATGAGAATAGTCTTGAGTCTTGAGTCTTGAGTCTTGAGTCCGGTGATCCGAAAGTCTTTAGACTCTAAACGAAGGTTTGCAAATATCCAGGACTAGGGATCGATAGAAACGATTTGTCGACTTCAAAATATTCGGATAGATTTCTCCAACAATCTCCCCCTTTTTGATGGTGACAAAACTTTCCCGTAGATTTGAACAACTTTGACCCGCAAAACATTACTCAAGCAATATGGCTATCTCATAAAGATTAATAAAATCAACAACCAGACTCTGCATCCACAGCAAATTGGTTAGTCTTTCATGAGTAAACCATATGGCAATACTTGATATAAATGCAAATAGTCAAACATTCAAAATCCACATCCAAATCAGCAAATTTGAGTTCACACCCAAGTCATACTCAAAAACAAAAACATTCAAACACACAAAAACAAATTTAAAGTCAAAGATTGAGTTCAGAGTTGAGTTTCAAATTGCAATTCTCCCCCTTTTTGTCATCATTAAAAAGGTGAGAAAAGTCAATTCTGCTTGGGAATGCGCACGATATGGAAATCTCCCATCGACTGCACGATGCCTTCCAGCCTCTTCAAGTCTTCCCGTAAATGAGCCACCTCTTCTCTTTTGGCATTGGCTTGAATTTGAAGAGCTAGGTCTTTCATTTGATCTGCTAGGGAAACAGAAGATGCTTGTCCAAAGATTCTTCGGGACTTGAATTTCGCAAATTCAGGCATATATTTGACCACGCATTTCCAGAAGAACATCAAGGATACGACGAAAATCTGCTGTATTGTCCGTCTGTGTGCTTGCATGTGCTTTCTTAGATTGAGTGCCGACAGACGATGGAGCTTCGGTGACATCGAGCAAATCTGGTGCTGACGTATCATGTCCTTCTTCAGGCATTTGAGAAGCCTGAAAATCTTCTGGATTTGCTGGTGAGCGAATCACACCTTCATTGTGAACTGCTTCTGGTGTAGTCCTTTCTTGCTCTCCATCTCCCCCTGTCTCTAAGACCTCGATTGGGGAAGAGTGATGGTCATGCTCTTCAGCGCTTTCATTCCCTTTCTCTCCCCGCTTTTTCTTTCACTACTTCCTCTTCTTCTCCTTCTTCAATCTCTTTCTCTTTCTCTTGATGCTCCTCTCGCTTCTCTCGTTCTTCTCTTGTCCCTCTTTTTCTCTCTCGTTCGTTGATTCTCGGGTACGTAACGTCCGTTCTTTTCAATGCAGGAATAGAGAGATCTTCCTCTTCATCTTCATCCTCCAAGATAAGAGTTCTTCTCTTTTTAATTGGAGCACTCATGGGCTCCTTCCCTTTCTTCTTTGAAGCAGAAGATGCTGGAGTCTTCACTTTGAATTTCTCCATTGCCTTGCTAAGCTCTTTCAGACGCATTTTTATTAGCATTTTCAGACCTACCACCATTTTGTCGCATGGTCGAACACAAAGAGTGTGTGGAGGCTCAATGTTCAAGTGTCTGAAGATCTTGGTCACAAGACCTGCGTAAGGCAATTGGCCCTTGTCCTTCACCATTGCTCTGTACATGTGAAAGAGAATGGTGTGAGGGAGAGAGAACTTCCTTCCTGAGTTGATCGCATACATCAATTTTGCTTTAGAGTTAGACACGTTAGTCTTTGATGTAGACTTTGGCCTGAGACAGTTGATCACAATTTTGTGAAGCACGATGTTGATGGCACTCATCCTCGAGTAGGTAATTCTCTTCTCTGTATCCCTGTCTTTGACAAGTTCCAGTGTAGTACGAGCAACCGAAACTTTGATTGGTTGATAACGTCCTCTTTCAACTCCAACTATGTCTGCCAGCATGTCCACATCTACCACGTAGACTTGGTCTCGAACACTGAATGATATTCTATTCGCATCTAAAAAGCTGAGATTCGAATAGAAGTACGCTGTTAATTGTGCATAACCGTCTGTGATGTCGGAGCAAAATTTCTCAAGTTGAAGCAAATTGAACTTCTCTCTTAAGTTCACGTTGATGGCATCCAAGAAGTCGAAATCGACACTCCTAGGGTTTATCACCCCTCTTTTCAACGATCAAAATACGATTCTCCCGATCCTTCGATTTGAACAAATCCATCCGATTTCCCTTCACCTTTGCTTTGCCACACCCAATCTAGGTTGGAATTCAAGGAACATTCTGTCATCATCGTTCCCTTCAGTCAGATTCTGTCATGGTACACGAGGGTCACTTGGAATGTTCGCAAGTGCTTCCTCTGCCTTTCCTTTCGGAGCAACTCCCAAATCCTCCATTTTCCGCAGAAAAATATACTCATTCCCATAGTTCTTATCTTTAAGAAATTCATCTACGACATTCAGCGGAGACCCAATACTTTTCAACGCACGATAGAGCTTATAGATAAAAGCGGGTTTTTGGACTCTTACAGGATCGGCGTCCTCGATTATTTCTTCCTCCAGTTGATGACCCACACCTTGTGGGGTAGATGGTGAAGATTGACGTGGAGGAGAGTGAATCGGGCTCTGTTGCTGACTCGGTAATTCTTCCTCCTCAGTGAGATCGAAATGGGTAGGCCCCTTTCCCATTCTCTCGTGGTCCCCCGTTCGCGATTCTTGATGACTTTCTTGAAGAAGACATCTTTCTTTGTCGATGAAAGATTCCTTCACTCGCTTTCCCAAGAAAAGTTGACTACTTTCTCGAATATGAACACGAGGTGGAGACAGGATTGGGAGGAGAGTGCTTTTCTAGGGTTTTGAAGTTTAGTCGAGAAAAACTGTATATATATATATATATATAACCAATCGGCACAAGGAAAGTGAACAGACGTATCTTTTTGAAATTGATAACTGCCAATTTTAAGTTAATCTTTTTGAAAAGACACGATTCCATTTATCACGGAAATTATAAATTAACTGAACCGATAATCGTACCTTTTCGAGATTGAATATAACAACTTACGGTTGATAGCCATGAATGTCTCGAGTCTCGAGGGATGGATAGTCTCTAGACTTTAACTTCCTCAAGCTTCGAAATGTTGAGTCTGGAATGGATAAAATCGAATTGATTTTTCTCCAAAGGCTTTGTGAATATATCCGCTAGTTGGCTTTTTGAATCAACAAACTGAATCGAGATTTCTCCATTTTGAACATGATCTCTGATGAAATGATGTCGAATCTCTATATGCTTCGCTCTTGAGTGGAGGATTGGATTTTTAGTGAGATTGATTGCGCTGGTGTTGTCATATCTGATCTCTGTGCTTGAGTCTTCTATTCCAAAGTCTTGTAGCTGTTGTTTTATCCATAGAATTTGCGAACAGCAACTTCCAAGAGCTACATATTCTGCTTCTGTTGTTGAGAGTGCCACAGTACTTTGCTTTCTTGAAAACCAAGACACTGTCCTGCTTCCAAGCAACTGGCAAGTTCCCGAAGTGCTCTTTCTATCGACTCTGCAACCGGCCAGATCTGCGTCTGAATATCCTAGAAGACTAAAGTCTCCCTTCTTAGGATACCAAAGACCGATGCTTGAAGATGAAGCAACGTATTTAATAATACGTTTCGCAAAGACTGAGATGAGATTCTCTTGGATCCGATTGAAACCTAGCACATATGCAAACACTCAACAAAATGTCGGAGTCTAGAAGCAGTAAGATAGAGAAGTGAACCAATAATGCTCCTGTACAGCTTTTGATCAACTTTCTTTCCTTCTTCATCTTTATCTATCTTCATCGAACTTGACATCGGTATGTCGGTCTTTTTGCACTTTTCTAGTCCAAACCTTTTGACAAGATCATTAGCATATTTTTCTTGATAAATAAAAGTTCATTCCTTCAATTGTTTTATTTGAAGTCCAAGAAAGAATGTTAACTCTCCCATCATACTCATTTCAAACTCATCCCGCATAGACTTAGAAAATTTCTTGCAGAATTTCATTAGAGGATCCAAATATAATATCATCCACATATATTTGAACAAGTAAAAAGCTTTTGTTTTCCTTTTTGATAAATAAAGTAGTATCTACTTTACCTTTGACAAAACCATTCTGTATTAAGAACTTACTTAGCTGTCATACCAAGCTCGAGGTGCTTGCTTTAAACCATACAAGGCCTTTTCGGTCCGAAGACGAGTCGGCTTCTTTGGGTCTTCAAACCCCGGTGGTTGTTCCACATAAACTTCCTCATGGATAAATCCATTTAGAAAGGCACTTTTGACGTCCATTTGGAATAACCTGAAATTTTTGTAACAAGCAAACGCAAGTAATAATTGAATAGCTTCTAACCTTGCTACTGGAGTGTAGGTCTCATCATAGTCTATTCCTTCTTCTTGCGTATATCCCTTCGCCACGAGTCTTGCTTTGTTTCGTACGACTTTTCCTTTCTCATTCATCTTGTTCCCGAACACCCATTTGGCTCCAATAACAGTTTTACCTCTTGGTCTAGATGTCAATTCCCAGACATCATTAATGTTGAACTGTCTAAGCTCTTCTTGCATAGCTTCAATCCAGCTTTCATCAGATAAAACTTCTTCTATGCTCTTTGGTTCAATTTCAGAGATGAGAGCCACAGCACTAGATTCTTCATGCCTTTTAGATCTGGTGCGAATTCCTCCAATACTCTGAGTTCTGGTTGGTCCGAAGAGATCCATATGCAACAACTGCAGTACATGATTAGTAGAGACATGATTTATTGGTTTAAATGAATTTCTTACCTGTTTTCCCAGAATACATGGAGTGCATGGATTAAACTTTTGGTATTGTAATTTGGGAAGACCTCGAACAAGCTGCTTTGATGAAATTTTGGCTAACTGCTTCATGTTGACATGACCAAGCTTTCTGTGCCATAAGCTTGCTTCGTCTTGTATTGAGATTAGGCATTGCGATTCATCCGGTTTCACATCCGGAAGATAGATATTTCCATGTCTTCGACCCATGAAAGACGAGTAGAGTCTTTACTTTGGTTCCCGAACATGTTCCTTCTTGAAAGAAGATCTTAAAACCAGTGTCACACAATTGGCTAATGCTGAGAAGATTGTAATTGAGTCCTTCCACTAAGGAAACATTACTTATGGTGAGATTTCCAATTTTCACAGTTCCAAATCCCACAATACTTCCTTTGCTGTTTCCTCCAAATGAAACTTTTCCACCATTTACTTGCACAAGCTTTATGAAGCAATTTGAGTCTCCTGTCATGTGTCTTGAACATCTACTGTCAAGATACCACTTTACCTTTTTCTTGACGGATACCACTTTACCTTTTTCTTTGGTACCCAAATTTTCTTGGGTCCTTTAGTGTTAGTAGAATAAACAGTATCAGCCCATACTTTCTTAACAGGTTTCCAAATCATAAGACACTCTTTTTCAAAGTGATCCGGTCTTTTGCACTTTGAACACCTGAGGGCATTTCGACCTACAGACTTTACAAAAACTTTCTTAAAATGATTTTTGTAAGCCTCTCTCGGGGGTCTTTTCTTAATTCTTTCTTTTACATTAGGAAAATCAATCAAGGGAATAGTTTCTGCTGTCATACCTAGACCCGACTTATTGAAGTAAGGTCTTTGAGCTGAAAGAATTTTTTCAAGCTTTTCGGACCCTATAGAAAATTTCTTTGAAATATTCGATAAGTTAGTTTTTAAAAGAGAATTTTCTTTCAAAAGATTTTCTTTATTTTCTTTAAGAGAAGAGACATTTAAGTCTAAACTTTTAACCCTTTCTTCTAAAACGATTTCCTTTTGTTTTAGAGCTGAGTTTTCCTTTTTAAGTTCGGAAATTCTTTTGAGAGAAGTCTTAAGACTAAAACATAATTCATCAATGTATTTAGAGACTTTGACAGGAATTTTAAAATCACTTACCTCAAATTCACTGTCTGAGTCGATCCAGTTTGAGTCTCGAGTGCGAATGTGCCATCGGACATAGATTGGCATATTCATTATCACTTTCTTCACACTCTCCGTATCACTCCGGGTTTCGGCTTTGAGAGCTTTTCGAAACTTTTCAGCTTTTCCTCTTTTCTTCTTGAAGAGGGACAATTGAGTCGATGTGTCCCTTTTTCTTACATTCGAAGCAAACTACATCTTTGTTTGGTTCCTCATCATCAACAGACTTAGTCTGCTGTCTTTGAAAACTTTGTTTCCTTGAGTTGAACCTTCTTCCTTTTCTATTCGGTTTTCAATCTTCTTATCATGAGAGCAAGCTCCTCATCATCCATGTCATCTTCAGAATCTGTATAATCAGAATCATCAATTGATTTTAATGCAATGGATTTCTTACCTTTTGAATCTTCGTCTTCATTGATTCGTTCCACTTCATAAGACTGAAGAGTTCCAATCAGCTCGTCGACAGATAGTGGCATAATTCTTTGCGTCTCTCTGATTGAAGTCTTTATATGATTCCAATCCTTGGAGAGTCCACGCAAAGAGCTTGTTTACCTTCATGGGATCAGAAATTTTCTGTCCTTGATTCTCAAGACCATTGACAATATCTGTAAAACGGCTAAACATGTCAGTTATTGATTCTCCTGGTTTCATTTTGAAGGCTTCATATTGACTGAGGAGAATGTTAATTCTCGTCTCCTTGATTCGATCTGTTCCTTCATAGGTGATGTGCAATCTATCCCAAACTTCTTTTGCTGTAACACAAGAAGATATTCTGTTATATTCAGTAGGTGACAAAGCACAGTATAAAGAGTAAATTGCTTTTGCATCGAGTGCTTGTCTCTTGATAATCTCTTCCTGAGTCATTCCGCTGGTCTCATAGTTTCTTTCCCTCTTTCTGAGACTGATGCAGCTGTAGGGGTAATTCCTCTTTCTACAACGTCCCATTCTAGAGGATTCTTTGATCGTAAGAAGGCTTTCATCTTGTTCTTCCAGATGTTGTAATCCTTTCCATCAAAGTAGGGTGGTCAGTATTGCTCGACCTTCCACCAGCCACCACAGTGCTAGCATACTAGCCATGGATCTTTTACTCTGAAGTAAAACACTTCAAATAAAGTGAGTACACGAGCTCTGATACCAATTGATATAGCTAGATTAAGTACCTAGAGGGGGGTGAATAAGTATATGCGAGATTTTTCTCGATAATTGCTCAATACTAGACAATTAATAGATATGAGACAAACAATAATCAAAGTAAGACTGAGAGAAGAGAGAATTGAACACGCGGTTTATAGTGGTTCGGCTTATTTCAAGCCTACGTCCACTCTTACGCACCGATGCCTATTGGCTGGATTCCACTATGAACAAAGAGATGTTACGGCGATGTTCTCCCTTGAATTCTCGGTGTAGATGATCTCCCACACTCGCTCAAGGTATCACTAAGTATAGACACTCTCTGTGTGTACAATTTCGCTCAGAATGAATCGACTAATAATCAATGTGCTTCAGACTCTGGAATTTTTCTATCGATCATATACTAAAGCAGCTAGAACGACTTTCTTTTATACTCCTTTATGCCATCATACCCGTTGGCACTTACCAAAGGAATTCCTCCAATCTACCCGTTGGACGGAATCAATTAAGAAGATCATTCGAGCTATTAAAGGAACTTGACGATAGCCCATCAATCCTGTTCGCCCATACAATCAGGATCTTGCTTTCCAAGAATAGAACCTTCCAAGAATACTTCGTCGATCATCGGATCTTCAAACGATCTTGATAACGAATGAATGAATCCGTTAGAATTATCCAGCCAAGAGATCTTCTCCAGCGGATAGGAATAAATCTTCAACCAAATACTTCGGCTCTGGATTTCCTTCGTCACTGGATTAGAAAAACTGTCAATGAGAATAGTCTTGAATCTTGAGTCTTGAGTGTTGAGTCTGGTGATCTGAAAGTCTTCAGACTCTAAACAGAAGGTTTGCAAATATCCAGACTAGACTGATAGAAACGATTTGTCAGCTTCAAAATATTCTGGATAGATTTCTCCAACAGCATCCAGTAATAAATCATGACTTGGTCTCCTAAGCCAAGCCTCAAACCTCCCCCCAGTGGTCACCACGCTGACTTGGAGCTAGAGCTTTGCCTAACCTTCTTTTGTCTCATTCCCATTTGTTTTTGTACATCTGCATTCATCTAAATCCATTTTGTACTTTGTTAGGTTCTTTTCCATATTCTGTACACTCTCACTCCATGTGTGTTTTTTTTTTTTTTTGCTAGTGACGATGAAAAAGAAAAATCTCCAATGAAAAAGAAAAATCTGCACAAACACATAAGCTAGATGGAAATTTAATATATGAATGGTTATTATTAGCACTTCATCAATATGGGTGTTTTCGGTATAAAAGCCCACGTAATTCAACTCAACCGGAGATATTTTAATGAAAAAAAATGATAAATCAATATTCCTGATCATACCTCTTTATCCCTTCTTTATCTCGTCATCACAATACTATCTATTGTCTGACATTCAAAATAAAGAGTAGATCGTCTTACATTTTGAAAAAGCTTTAACAAATGTACTTTGTGACATCTCCCCCCCCCCCGCCCCGGGGGATGTCATCAAAATCACATTAATAACTCGAAAGACTCTGTGATTAGTGTATAATAAGGCAGTTCTTTCCTTTCCCCGTGGACTATTAAAGTTAAATCATCCAGTTGAACCGTGAATTACTAGCCAAATTAGCTGTCACCTTTGTTCTTGCAACTCTTACATTCACCCTTTGACCAAAAAAACTCTTTTATTTACCCCCTTTAAGAATCGATTTTATTGAGAAAGAAGCAACACTTTGGGAAGCACGCGACAAGATCTGATGGCTTCGTAAGACTCAAAAACACGTGGGGATGGTGGGGGAAACTGAAGAAATAGGCTGTCATTTCTGGTCGACTATCATTTATAAATTCACCGCCCTTGCTCTAATTATTATCATCATTTGTTACGTTTAGAATTTTTTTTCTCTAATACACCGCCGCGGAAACAATAATCAAGCTTAAAGATTTGTAAGGCCTTATTACATACATTTAACTGGAGATAAATCGAAACGAAATATTATACACATTATGGTATGGTCAAATACAAATGGTAGTCATTGGTGATATCGAAAATAAGTTTTGATAAATTATTGAAATAGTTGGTGATGGGTTTTTCTATGTATTGATGGGCCTAAGTAGGCCCGTTTGCCCATGATGGGCCTAAGAACCCAGCCTGCAGGTTAAGGGCCCATGAATGAAGGGTTGAGATACGAAAGGGTGCGTTGAGGGGTTGCGTCTTTTGGAAGAGGTGTTACGTTGAGGGGTTGCGTCATTTGGAGGAGACGCTTTAAGGGAAAGAAAGAAAAGGGACATACCTTTTGAGTGAACGTATGTTTTTCCTAATAGTTGCTTTCTCCCCCTCCAAAATAACGTGAGAACAATATGCTTCCAAATAATAGATTTTTCTCCCCCTCAAAGCAATAGTACACTCCTCGGTAGAACGAGATTAGAATTCTTCCTCGCACTTCAACATTGGTGTTTAATCTGTGAAAGACAGGGTACGCTCGATTCCGTAGTGTATCTTTTGATTGGTGATACATGTGCTTCCAAGGCTCATCTTCCGCGTTCGTTTTAGGGGTTCGATTGAATATCTAATCGATTTTAGGGAATCTGTTATTCCCAACATTGGTATCAGAGCTATAGTTCATGTTTCCCGATCCCTTTTAATGTTTATGAATTGTTTTTGATTGATTTTTCGTGAAACACCACCGTCGGTTGATCAGGGACGAAAAAAATCCCGACACTCGCACTGTTCCCCCTCGTTTTTTGATTTTCTGTAAATCAAAGTTCATTTCTGATAGCGTAAGGTTGAAGCTCTCATCGATACGAGAAAAACAAGCGGTGGATAGCCGCCGAGGGCCGCCGAATGCGCCGCCACGCGCAGCCGGAACGAACTGGGGCACACGCCAATATGCATCGTTTTGGTCCCAGGCGCGTGCAACACACGTGCGCGGTCACGCGCCAGCTGACGTCATCATGATGTCAACTGCGCACACACGTGGCACGTGCCAGAAGACATCATCGTGACGTCATCCGAGCATGCGCGTGGTACATGTCAGCTGACGTCATCGTGACGTTGGCCGCATACAAGCGTGGCATGTGCCGGGTAGGTCGGTTTGACCTGACCCGACCCGTCCGACCCGACCGACCGTTGACCCCATTGACCATTGACCGTGACCGTTTACTGTTGACTCGTTTGACAATTGACTTTGACTGTTGACTTAGGCCATTGACTGTTGACCATCGTTGACCACCATTGACCGGCGTTGACCACTGTTGATCGGTGTTGATCGGCGAAAAAAAAAAAGGGAGGAAAATTATATATTTTCCAATGTGTTTGTTGTGAATTATAAGTAATCCCTTTTTGTTCTACATTTGTTACAGGAACCATGGAAAATTATGTATTTTCCCTTTTGTTCATTGTAAATTATAAGTAATCCATTTTTGTTCTGCATTTGTTACAGGAACTATGATGCGTTATGTATGCATGCCTGCATTTTTGAGAACGGACGAAGAAAATGCAAGACTTAAAGGGCTAATGACAGAGTTAGCTAATTATTGATGGAATGATGATAATGTAGTATCACACGTGGTCAGGGTCAATCAAATGATACAAGAAATCATCTGAAATGGTTATCTTATGCCGGATTTTGAGAAGGTGCCGGCCTTAATAAATACTCTTCCACCTGAATGGTAAGCAGTGTTAGATCGCCTATGGGAGGTCAATGTGATCCCGGATTATAGGAGGCTTGCAGTAGCTTTTGTAAAAGAGTACTATAGGATCGAGTTAACCAAAACTTCAACCATTGGGTTAAGTACCACATGGCGCAGAGTGAATGCACCTTGGAGGTGGCATGAGAGCTCTCCAAAGATTTTTCCGTGGTTGGCCAATGTGCCTTCAGAATTCTTAGAGAATTTTACTAAGGATTAGAAGAGTCTTTCCCTATTTATTTTTTAAATTAGTTTGAGATGTTTTAGGTGTAAATATCTCTTTCTATATTGATATTTTTCCTCTGAATATATTACTTAGTGTAATGGACATGTTTAATCATTGAAAGTTCAATGTTATCTATTGTTGTAAATTAATATGTTAATTTACAATTTTTTATGAAAGACAAGGAAAATTTTAGTGACTTTGCTGATAAATTGATATGTTAATTTACAATTCTTTGTGGGAAGTTTAAGAAAGTTTTAGTGACTTTGCTGAACTTATTTTGCATAGAAGATTATATTAATGATAATTTCAAGTTATGATTTTAGATGATGATTGGAAACATAGTGACCTTTTGATTCTGGAACCTTATTTAAAAGTATTCATTAATATAATGGGTTTATGCAAAATGGATGCATAAATGATAGGCATTAATAATTCGTGCATATGTGTCTGATATGTTCAGATCCATGGCTTCAGCAACTAAGAGCATAATTGCTAAATTGAACAAAGAAGAGAAATTGAATGGCGAGAATTATGAAATATTGAATATGAAAATTCAATATGTGCTTGAAAAGTAAGAAGCACTAAAAGCTCTTGACCATGTTATGGAAGAACTTGAGGATGCTGTGTGCCGCCTTGAGCTAGCAAAAGACCACCTCAAGGCATTTGAGCAGGATACAGATATTGGCTGTGTTGCTTTCAGCTCAGAAGGGGCTTCGAGCTCTAAGCGCAAGCGCATTGATTTGTTCAATATGTGGAAATGCAAGGGATCAAGTCTTTCTTGCAAGAAACCAAGAATTAACCAACATAAGAGAGGAAAACGTCCTCGAGTGAAGAATATTTCAAGGGTGAAGTGTTACAACTGTGACCAGAAGGGTCACTATGCTCGCGATTGTCGTGAGCCAAAGAAGGTAGTAACCCCTTGTACTCTTAAGAACTTTGCTAATGTGTCAAGTTATATATTCTTAATTGAATCTAATCCTTTGTGAACTGTGGATTCAGGAGCAACAAACCATGTAGCGAAGGATATAGAATCATTCGTGGAATTTCGACGAATACCGACTGGAACTAAGTGAATTTATGTATGAAATAACTCTAGAGCTGAAGTAAAAGGGATTGGCACATGCCAATTGAACATGCGTGGTGGACACACTTTGTTCCTACATGATGTATTTTATGCTCCAAAAATTCGTCGAAATTTAGTGTTTGTTTTAGTGTTTGTTAAGTTTGGTTTTAGTATAAACTTCCATAATAGTTGTGTGAATTTGTATTTGGATATGGTTGTAGTTATTTTCTAAATGGTTTTATTGTATTGAATATTGACTGTGGTGATGTCAATGTTTGTTATTCCCTTTTCATATCTTCTAATTCATATGATAATGATGTGAATGTGTGGCATGTTAGACTTGGTCATATTAGCTAACAACATATGAATAGACTAGCTAAAGAAAGGTTTGTTAGGCAATTTTGAAAAAGTCGATTTGCCCATATGTGAGTATTGCCTAGTAGGGAAAACGACAAGAAAACCATTTGGAAAATGTAAAAGAGCTGAATTTCCTTTGCATTTAATCCATTATGACGTCTGTGATCCAATGAATGTGAAAGGAAGGCATGGGGCTATTTATTTCATCACATTTATAGATAATTATACTTGATTCGGATATGTCTATTTGATTTCTCATAAATCTGAAGCATTGAGTTGTTTCAAAAGATTTATGAACTCGGTAGAAAATCAATTAGACAAGAAAAAAAATGTATTGAGATTCGATCGAGGTTGAGAATATTTATCTGATGAGTTCAGAAAATTATGTGATGAAAAAGGAATAGAAAGACATTTGTCTATTCCATATACTTCTCAACAAAATGGTGTTGCGGAGAGAAGAAACAAAACCCTACTGGAAATGGTTAGGTCCATGATGGCGCATGCTAATTTACCTATCACTTTTTAGAGTGATGCGTTATTAATTACTGCCTATATACTTAACCGGGTGCTTTCCAAATCAGTTACTTCCATTCCATATGAGTTATTGATAGGTAGAAAATTAGAATTAAGTTTTCTTAAACCATAGGGTTGTGCTGCCTATACTCACGAGCCCTCTCACAAGTTTGGGAAATTGGATCCCAGAGGAAAGAAGAGTATTTTCATAAGATGCTCTGAATACTCGAAAGGGTATGTGTTCATAGGTGAGCAGGAAAGTGAAAGTATAACTGAATTCAAATCATGAGATGTCACATTCTTAGAGAATGAATTTCCTAAGAAGGGCGAAATAGGTGAGGATTACTCCTTATTTGAAACCTTGGATCCAGATAATGAATTTAGTGGAGTTCTTCCAAGTGGGAGTAACATGAAAAGTGATGAATTTAATCAACTCATTCTCAATTACAACAACATGATGAGACAATATCATCATTATCTAATCCGAGTGGGAGCATGATGGGAAATGATGTACAAAGTGTACAATCTCCCATACGGCGAACAAGTCGCAAAAGTATTCCCCGTCGACGCTTTGACATTGCATGGGAAACTTTTATGGCTGCTCCACAAAATGAAGGTAAGCCAAGAAATGTACATGAGGCTCTAAATTGCCCTAATAAGGAAAAATGGATGCATGCAATGGAAGATGAGATGAAGTCAATGAAGTCAAACCATGTTTGGAAACTGGTTGATCTTCCAAAAGGACGCAAAGCCATTGGGAACAAGTGGGTTCTCAAAATAAAGCGTAAAGCTGATGGCTCAATAAAAAGTCTCAAAGCCCGTCTTGTGGCGAAGGGGTATAATCAACATGAAGAAATTGATTATGAAGAAACATTTTCTCCTATAGTGAGATTTACCTCGATTCGCATTATTCTGGTAATAGTGGCAAGTATGGATCTTGAGTTATATCAAATGGATGTAAAGACTGCTTTCCTCAATGGAGAATTAGATGAAGAAATATATATGGAACAACCTGCTGGTTTTATTATGGAAGGCCAATAAGAAAAGGTATGTCGACTTTTGAAATCGATATATGGCCTTAAGCAGTCGTCAAGACAATGGTCTATATGTTTTCATAATGCCATAATGGCATATGATTTTACAATGATTAATGAGGATCATTGTGTATATATCAAAGATCTAAATATCAATTTATGATCATATCATTATATGTTGATGATATACTAATTGCCGAAAGCAATATGAAGTTTGTTAATACTGTTAAGAGTTGGTTATCTTCCAATTTTGAGATGAAAGATATGGGTGATGCTGCATACTTTCTTGGAGTTAAAATTTCAAGAGATCGTTCGAAGATGTCATTATTTCTTTCGCAAGAAACATACATAAATAAGGTTCTTGAATGATTTCGTATGCAAGATTGTAAACTCATAGATACTCCTATTGCAAAAGGTGAATGATTGAGCCATAGATTGTGTCCAAGGACTTCACAAGAGAAGGAACAAATGAAACATGTTCTTTATGCTAGCGCTGTTGGAAGCTTAATGTACGCTATGATGTGTACAAAATCTGACATATGTTTTGCAGTTGGAATGGTGAGGAAAATCGTTAAAAGAATACGGAGGTATTTGAAGGGAACTGCTGATTACAAGCTGAATTACCAATGAAAGGATTTGCGACTTGAAGGTTATTCAAATACTGATTGATGAGAAGATTTAGATGAAAGGAAATCTATCTCTGGTTTTGCTTTCTTACTGAATAATGCCGCCATATCTTGGAGCAGTAAGAAACAAACATGTATAGCCTTGTCCACGATGGAAGCTGAGTTTGTGGCATTATCAGCAGCAATACAAGAAGGTGTTTGGCTTAAAAGATTTTTGGATTATTTAGGTGTTATTGGGTATGCTGCAAATCCATTATTAGTTAACTGTGATAGCCAAGCATGTGACGTCCCAGAGCGTCACGTACTAAGCGCAAGCGGAATTGTTATTATCATTATCTTCTTGTCTAGCTTGTAATCTCCTTTAGATAACCCATAGTGTTTACCATTGAAGGTTAGCATGTATAACATGGATTATTTAAAATCTCAGGTTTATATTATACGGTTATCATGCAATGCACATAGACAAGATCATAAAAGGCTTCCTTTCATTTTATCATCATCGGGGCATACAAAATTATCGACCTGGACTCATATCATGTTCTTCGCCTATATATTTACAACATATACAAAACAAAAGTAAGGCGTAACACAAGCCAGGGATAAGGGTGAGGGTATCTACTCCACGAGTTCCCACACTAGCCCACGTCTAACCAAAAAAAACAAAAGTCAGTCAGCCTCTACACGATCCAAGGCATCTAGGCGCCGTCCATCCCCGCTCCAGGTCCTCCTGCTCCAAAGGGTAAAGGTCCGAACATCTCTCCTTCATGGTTGACAAACCATGCAACGAACGTCATCGATAACAACTCATCTCTACCGTCATCCCACCATAAGGTGGCCTCATACTTGGACAAAACCATGTCAATGTCGGGATCATACTCGTCATGAAAAGAAACATCAAGACTCACTACCGCCCCGTATCGAGCTACCGGCGGTACATCCATGCTATCAATCTGAAAATGTAAGGTATGAGCAAACAACCTTGCCCAGTAAAGAATGATAAAACTCTAACTTAAACAATCCATAGCCATCAAAGTTACAAGTGAATCAGCAAACAATTTAGGATACTAAGAGAATATATCACAAGCATAAACAACACTATTATTTCATATAAGAAATCACCTTATATGCATCCACTTCTATACTTACCCTTCACAAAGTCAATCTCACATCGAAATATAATGCAACAATAATAGATGAACTCACTCGCCAAATAATTATATTTAGTGTGCATAAAATCCACCCTCGATCAATCATTAACCGGAATTCAACCGGCCGATCGAGTCACTTCCGGAAAGTACGTTATCCGGACTTCCACAATACCTCTAATTGTGGGCATCTCACTCCAAGGCATCCCGGCATCACACAACCGAGGTCCTCCCAAGACCACACAGCAAGGGGCATCTCACTCCGAGGCATCTCAGTATCACACAACCGAGGCATCCTTGATCACACACAAGGGCATCTCACTCCGAGGCATCTCAGTATCTCTCTACCGAGGCATCCAAGACCACGCAGCAAGGGCATCCCAAACTTCCGGGGGCATCACCGGTATCTCGGTACCGATGGGTTCATTCATCTTAAGCACACGTTTCACACCACCACACCTTTGATTAATGCATTTATCGTATGCAAAAGAAAAGACTCTAAAGTATCTATCTAACTCTCATGAACCTAGCACACGTGCGTGTCCGGATTATAAGATAAAACCCATTACATCATGTCCCATTCCATGGCGAACAGATATTTATCCCATAATCAAGCACTATGCATCGCACTCATTGCACACACATGATTCTATATGCACTTATATCTTAAATGATATATGAGACTCACTCATACACAACTAACATCTAGTATAAGGTTTGTTAGACTCTATGTTCATCATACAAGTCTAAGATACAAGACACTACATCTATGTGTTCTCGGGTACAAACAGTATACTAGCTAAATGAACAGTTTCGGTTTCGAACACAGAAGGTATATTAATTATTGTTGAAATACTACCAAATTCTAGTATATTATACTTGAGACATAGACTAACAATTCTCGTGAAGAAACTTAAGTCTAATTCTCACTGTACTAAGAGTAATAATTGCCATAATCTTTACTAGTACCCTGTACCGACGTCCAGATTTCGTATTTACAAAGAAAATTGTTTCACTAACCAAATCTTATCGATTTAATCTCAAATTTTGACACGTCATTCCTTAAGATGTTTTCTACAATTTTTGTTAAGGATTCGAAGTCCAAATATAACTAGGTAAATACAGAAAATTCGCATAATCAGTAAAGGTCAAACCGTTTCTCACATAACAGTTTACTGGTTTTACTAAGTACACTTATGTCTCTATGTTTTTATAGTCATACGATTATAGCTACGTGTATAACTTGATCTTATAGATGTCCTATTATGTAGAATAGTTTCTTTCTTATTTCTATTAACATACATAAAGAAAACTAAACACAAACAGAAGATTCCATAACTGTTTTCACTTAGAACAGATAAGATACACAAATTTTCTCACTTCTAACTCAACGAAACAACTTGTCTATCCACAAATCTCTTCTAAAATACTCCAATGCTTACTCACAGAAACTCAAAGCAACTTCAGCATATCTTTCTCTAATAAATGATCAATTCCACAGCTCGGCTCGAAGTATAAACGCATCCGTGAGTTCACTCATCACAGCATACACCATATCCATCCACTCGGCATCCATTTCATCACTTCGCTCAACAAAACAGCATACTCACACAAGGATTTCGAAACATGCAGTCCTCAAAAACAACATGCAATGGCTTCTAACTCTAATCTAACACTAACTCAGCTTAGATCAATCACAAAACAGCAACTACAGACTATATCCATCACTGTTTGGTTAGATCCTCAAGCTCCCTTGATGAAACAACGGATAACTTTCAATTTAGAGTTAGATCTTTCCTTACCTTGCTTCAGCTACAACACAACTCTAAGATGCTTCAAGATCAACACTCAAAATCAGCATGCAAGAAGAAGAAGTTTGCTGGTTTGCTTCTGGTTTTTCGCTGCCCAGCCGAGAGAAAAATGAAGAAGAAGATGGGTTGTTCGGTTTTATATGGAGAGAGAGAGAGTCTACGAAGCTTAAGGGGAAATAAGTCTACAAAATAATCCCTAGGCTAGTGTAATGATGAGATCTTGTAATGATTGTTTTCCTTGAAGTTTACATGTCTCGGTTCATGGGAATCAAAACCGTGGGTGAAGAAAAACAAAGAGAGAAGAGAGATGTCGTGGCTTTCATGCATGAAGATTTTCGCGACCTTTCGATCGTCGCTAATTAACAGTTAATCGATATCATTCGTTAGTTCATTAGCTTCTAATATTTTCATCTAATTGCCTTTTGTTTCTACTTAATCCCAATTATACAAAGTCATAACATATATATAACATATCGAATGACATAACATATCGAATAACATATTGAATGACATAACATATTGACTAGTCAATGTTAATCTATAAAGAATTCATCACAAAAATGTTAAAGTTAGAAATTTATATTAGCATTATAAACATTAATCAAGTTATCATAACTATAATCTATAAAATAAAATCATTCGGGCCTAAATATTCATTCCCGGCCCAACGGGCTCAATCTACAACGATCCGGCCCACTAAACTAAATCTACCAATCTAATAATTTCGAACCTTGGCCCGTTTCAAACCAAGTCCAAGCCCATAATCACTCATTCGATTTTCTTAAGTCCAATTCGTGTGGCCCACTCACTTCTCAAGCCCACACATTCCTCACGATCCATCGGGTTCACTTTCTGACCCAATCTAATTAATCTAAGTTTCTAATGATCTAATTATGCTAATGACGGCCAATGAAATTTGGGATGTCACAAAGCAGCTATAGCGTACACTAAATATCCAAAATATCATGACAAGACCAAACTTATAGATACCAAGTATAGTTTTGTTATGGATATGGTTGCACGAAAAGATGTGAACTTACAATACATATCTACGTATACAATGGTAGCAGATCCTATGGCAAAGCCAATACCTAGAGATGTGTTTTGTGGTTATGTAAAATCTCTAGGACTGCGTAGAGGCTAATGTACTGAATATTGTAATTTCCCTGAAATATTCACATTTAATGAATTTGTGTTTTTATCATTAATGCCTATGAATCTTTGTTTGGCGTTTATGCATCTTAGTACTCAGTGCATTATATAAAGTTGAGAAAGTATGTCAGATAGATAAAAGATTAGCCCACTCACACGGGTGATAAATAGAGATGAGACGGTTTTTAAGCTTATTATATAGGTGATAAACAAGATCTCAAGCTTAAAATATATATGTCACCTTAACTGAGTGTTAAGATGAGGACATGATATTGACTATGTCTGAAAGTATAATAACCACATATTTTACTTTATCTATCTATGATGCCAAATGTGAGTTTTGATGAATTCTATGAATGAGTAGATATGTGAACTCAAGTTAGACATTAGATATATATGAACTATCATCTGTACGGTATTGATGGTGTATACATACGCTTCATAGGAAATGAGTTAATACCGTAATACGTATTTCATACTACGTATGCATGAAACGACCAATAAGAGTAGCAAAAGTTTGATCTAAACTTTTATGTCATATGGGACTCTTAAGGAAAATAGTTCTTTAATTTAGTGTCCTTATGACTCTTACTTATTCTCAAGATTTCTATTCAGTGTTTGCTATCTTAGGATGTCGCCAATGATCATCAAATTGATTCGATCTAATGGGACATTTCTAGAAAAGCAAGCTGAACTGAAATTGAGAGTTTAAAGGAAAGAGGAAGATCAAATTTGAATAATCACATTGTAGTTTTGTATTCACTGGTCGACCAATTATGATTGTTTTATGGGACAATCATAATTGTGAATACAATATATCATTGTTTAAAAAGAGATCAAGAGAGATATAAATGTGATCGATCGATCTAGGGTACTGCATACTAAATCTACTCAGAGTGTGTTGCCCATTATGAGCTACTATATATTCCTAACAGATATATGGCAGTAAGCTCTCAAAGTATGCTGGTCGCACAGATTATTCACCGTTATAAATGTTGCAGAGAGGTAAAGAGGATCCTATTCGGCCCACCATGTGCGCGTGGGAGATGATGAGTTTTTCTATGTGTTGATGGGCCTAAGTAGGCCCGTCTACCCATGATGGGTTTAAGAACCCGGCCTGCAGGTTAAGGGCCCATGAATGAGGGGTTGAGATATGAAAGGGTGCATTGAGGGATTGCGTCTTTTGGAAGAGGTGTTACGTTGAAGGGTTGTGTCCTTTAGAGGAGATGCTTTAAGGGAAAGAAAGAAAAGGGATGTACCTTTTGAGTGAACGTACGTTTTTCCTAATAGTCGCTTTCTCCCCCTCCAAAATAATGTAAGAACAGTATGCTTCCAAATAATAGAGTTTTCTCTCCCTCGAAGCAACAGTACGCTCCTCGGTAGAACGAGATCAGAATTCTTCCTCAAACTTTAACATTGGTGTCTAATATGTGAAAGACAAGGTGCGCTCGATTCCGTAGTGTATCTTTTGATCGGTGATAATGTGCTTCCTGGGCTCGTCTTCCACGTTTGTTTTAGGGGTTCAATGGAGTATCGGATCGGTTTTAGAATCCGTTATTCCCAACAGTTGGTACTTTGAAACATACAGAAACATCCGCAAATAAATGTCAGTAAATTATCAAAATAAGTGGTGATTCCGAAACAACTGAATAAAGGTTGATACCTCAATCAAATATTGATAAAGCTAAAACTAAATGATAACTCAATCCATGAAAAATTGATAAATCACTTAAATTAATATTTTTTATTTGCTATAAGAGTTGATAACTTTGATACGTTCTTCGTTGTAGCAAATAAGTATTTTTAAGTCTGGGAACGATCACCAATTTTGAAACAATCAAATAAAAGTAAATAAACAATGCAAAGTCGGTTAACCTTAATATGTGCTAAGTTACATGAAAAACATCGGTAACACATAATACTTTGGAACAGTCAAATAACTAATGACACTTCCACAAAAATGTTGGTATTTTACCGACACGTTACAGGTTAAATTACTGTTGATGCTATTATAAAACTGCTGGTAACTTGGTGCAAATTATATTTGTCGCTTGTCAAAATTTAGTTACCAAACAGGTTTTGAAATTTACCAACGCATTTAAAGATTTACTATCATGGAACAATTTTTTATTTTTTCACATTCCGAAAGCTAGAAATCTGATTATATTGACTGGGTTAGGTGATAGCTTGGCATGAACTTAACTCGCTTGTGTAGAAGCAGAAGAAGCTGGTTTCTTGCAGGTAAATCACTTGGATTCTGAACTTTTTGAAGCCCCCTAGTGATTATTAGCATGTGCTTCTCTAGAGGATCACGTCCAGTTCTTGCAATTGATGCTTTTTCTTTCCCATTGAAATTGTGATGAAGTACATTTATGAAGATTAGAGATTTCCTTATTTCCAAATATAGTTAGAGATATTATTAGATATTAGGGATATTATTTAATATTTCGTGATTCTTTAAGATAGCTAATTTTCTTTTCTATGCATATTGTTTGGGTATAAATACCATTCTCCAATAACTTGTAAAGTTGAGTCAATTTGAATAAAGATGTATTATTCTTTGTTGCATCCCTCTCTCTAATATTTTCATGGTATCAGAGCCACCAAGAGAGAATGAATTAAATTAAACCTTAGCTTTTTCTTCCTTTATGTTGTCTTTAGTCGTCTCATCTTCAGTAACTTCCTAATATTGTCGACATTCAACAACTCTACTATAAATGTTGTTTGTTGTGGTACTCTCCTCTAATTGCAAGCAACATCGATGAATGAAGTCACCATCAAATATATAGGTAGCTATAAGCATTGAAGTCAAGCACACCTTCATTGGGCAATTATGTCATCAAGTATCTAGGTAGTTGCGAACATTGGAGTTGAGCACACTTCATAAAGTAGCCAAAGATGAACACCGAGGGGTGATGTAGTTTAGTTTGCCGCAATTCAAGTTGAGTTTTCACATTCTATCAAGGCTTTATGAAAAAGATATGTCAACTTGCTAAGCATGTGTTGCTTTAGCACTTTTCAAATCTGGATTGTTTAGTGTAAGGTCCACCTTATGTAAGGACCTGGGCCCCACTGTGTAATATTGTCCGCTTTGGACATTGAATCCTCATGATTTTAAAATGCGTTACACAGATTAAAGGGACCCAAGCCTTATAAACTAGCCCAAGACTCCCCCTTAGGCGATGTGGGGCAGGAGATGCGCCCTACTCCGAGCGGGGATGTCACGCCCCGAACCTCGAGTGCGCGCACATTCCTCGGTGGTCGATGAAATTGCAACATCCCATGACGTGTCGCCAACTCATTCATTTTAATGAACATGCGGAAGCGAAACGATAACCCCTGACAACAACCAACACGGGATAGAAAAGCAGGAAATAAATTCACAACTAAAACATGCTTTTATAAATAAACTAGGTTTATATACAAAACTAGTTTGTCTACAAAAAAGATCAACCCTAAAAAAGGAAACTGTCTTACGACCCACTAGTCGGACACGTTCACCGATCCTTCGGACTCCATAGGCTCTGGGGGTGCTGGGTCCACCACAGCACCATTAGGAGGGTCAGTTGCTCCCTCGCCAAAAGCAGTGTCTACCACCACAGCTGGGACCTCAAAACCCTGGAGGGGACTAATTATGTATCCATTGAGCCTATGGCGAAATCACGCCCTAAATCGATGAGTTACCCTTTAAGGTAGGCCTTCATTTGTGGCACCCCTCGACACGGCTCCTGATTCGCTAGGGTCGCCACAACCTACTCACCTATCACTTGTCCTAATAACATTCCACTCTGATACCATTTTAATTGCAACGGGTCCATAAAACCTGGGGGTCTACATATTTTTTTTTTTCTTTTTGATCGGTCCCAGCGCAGTTCATGTAACGGAAGCATAATCAAAATTCCCTAATCCATCTCCAACGATAATAATGCAATGTACACCAACTATTCACCATATAAAACGATAAAGCCGAGTCACTTTTATTTACATAAACGCGATGGACGTCTCGGGTCGGTATAGCAAAAAGACCAAAGCTTTTAACTATGCTTGGCTAACTCAAAAGAACACGACCCTACGTTTGACATATACACCCATCCATCATCTAGTGCCGGCTAACCAAAAAGTATCGTCCTCCACCAGCCGTACGCTCGATCACACCTAACCCGGTGCGTCAGTTGGAGGCGGCGGCAACATCCCTAGCATCACTCCATCACGCCAGACATGAACATACAAAAACTCCTGGATAACCGGGCCATCAGCAAGACCCACATCATACATCACTAAGACACGGACTTGGACAAACACCAGACCAGGTACACTAACACAAGAATGCTCCGTGCACTCCACCTCAACATCAGATGGCAATCCATAATAAGTACCAAGCGCGACTAGTGGCAAGGGCATCTTTCAATCTGAAATGTTAGTCCCCAAAGGGGTGAGTACAACCACTCAGCAGTAAAGATCCACCAAACTACACAATGCAACAAGCAAGACAATCAAGATATCATGAGTAAAGCACATATCATTCATGCTACCAAGCCAATCGTGCATATATTACCATGCAGTCATGCATATCTTGCCATGCCATCGTGCATATACCATCATGATTCATATCATCCATGCTATCAAGCATACATCACCATGAGATCCATTCGCGCCTTCATGATCGCATTTTCAATATCAAATAGCATCAACTTACTTTCATAAGCAGATCATGCATCATGCCATATGATCTCATCATTTTTCATCTAGGGACCAATGTTTGCATCCCACAATTTATCGCTTGCACCCAACCTGGCGTCGCGAGGAGCCTTCGGCACACACCTCCGGGCATCCGGCACACACACTCCGGGCATCTCGTATCCCAACTAGCATCACGAGGAATCCCCCCGGCACACACCTCCAGGGCTTCCGGCACACACACTTCGGGCATCCCGAAACTCCCAAGGACATCCGGCACACACACTCCGGGCATCCGGCACCCACACTCCGGGCATCCCAACACTCCCGGGGCATCACCAACTCACACCCCCGACGGTCTCGTTACTATCACAATATATAATCTCATATATGTCTCATTTTCATCATGGCATTTGATGCAACAATATCAAAGATCTAAACCATCTTTTGATGTGACATGATATGCCAAACATGACCATATATGCAGTATATACAACCACTCAAGACATCATATTTCGTAGGGCAGTCCATTTATTCTTGAAAATACAGCAAATTTCGGATAAAGCAGAATGCACTTCTTTACTAAAAATTCTAGAAAAATTAGTAAACGATTTTAATAAATTCTGAAAATTTAACATGATGTAAACAAGATCTAGAGGAAGATATTTTATGAAGAACGCTATGTCAAGAAATTTTTACATCAATCACATAAATCCATACATCACAGCAAAAGAAATTCCAGTACCACTTTTGCACAGTTTCGGAAATAATTTCGATTAAACCCTTAAATGAACTCCGAAAATTCTGAGATTTTAATATGTTATAATTGAGACATAGAGGTAAAAGTATCATGAAGAAATTGAAATTTAATTCCTTCTGGATTAAAAGTTATAATTTTATAACTCTTCCTATCTCTTGATTCACTGTCTAGATTTATCCTTTTCAAAGAAAATTATTTTCCCCAATAATTACTTGTCCATTTATCCTAAAATTTTAGTATGTTGCTCCTCAAGATGTCTTCTACAACTCTCATCAAGAACACGAGATCCAATTCGGACTAGATAATTGTACGAAATTCACAGAATCACAATAGATCATCATAACAGTTTCCAAATCTAGCTTTATCACAGAAAAATGGTTTCATCGACCTATACTTGTCCGTTTCCTTTCAAATTTTGATATGTTATTCTCCAAGAAGTCCTTTACAACTTTCATAAAAAATTCAAAGTCAGATTCCAACTAGAACATCGTATGCAACTCACGAAATCATCAAAGGTCGGACTGTTTTTCCAGAAACAGAATACTAGGCTAGGACACAACTCCTATAACTTCGAAATTTCACACTTCATCCACATCCAAAATTCACCATTCATCACACACAAAACACAGCAAGTAAGGGATAGATCAATGGACTCTACTTGCCTCTAATCCAAGCAAAACACAGCAAATACACGGTGGGCTCAACGGCGGGACACGGCGGCTCGACGGCGGTGACGAAACTCCTCCTTCTTCCTTTCTCTCTTTCTCTCTTGCACACCCGCTTTCTCTCTTCCTCTCTTTTGCACGACACTCCTCTCTCTCTCGGTTCAATCCCTTGAGTAATCCGCCCCCTTCTCTCCTCTCTAATTTCTTCCTTTCAATGATTAGCAATCATTAGCCTTGCATGCATTGACACTTGGCTTTCTTTATGGGACAAATGGAGAGACATGCAAACCGGTTTCTCCACTTCCCCCTTGGTTGGCGGCAACTCCTTTCCTTTGGGCTTCATGGGCCAGTCGAATGGTGGGGTTGTGGGCTGGGTTTTTGGGCCGGCTTGGCCTAAGAATTTCGGCCCACTCTCCTTTAAAAATCTAACCTAAACCCCCACTCATCAAAATACCTAATTGAAATTTATATAACCATAAAACTTGCAACATGAATTAATAAATTCCAACTTATAAAACACATGGCCAAGAATAGAATTTTCCCCATCAAATAATTGTCCAATAGAATGCTTGGCCTTAATTTATTGTGATCCATTGGTCTAAAGGCCATACATAATCCTATGGCACTTCCATCCCCTTTCCATAGGTCTTAATGTATTTGGAGGTCGCCATGAAATTTTTAGGATGCCACATCATCCACCCAAACGGTAGTCACTACTAGCTCATAGACCCAGACTTTGTGGCCCTCAGGAATAGGGAAATCATAATCAACTCGGTAACCCTCCTAGGCTGACCATAACGGATAGGAGGGGCTGCCATCTAAAGACCTGAAAAGATTGAGCCCACGATGGGGTGAGACAATGTCTCAGCAAGTTCACCCCCTAAACTCCGACTAGGAAGCAAATACGCCTTCAGGCGGCCTAACCACACAACCACAGAGACTCACCTTGTCTCAAATCCTCCTTGCATGTCAGCACAGTTCATATCACAGATGCATATAGCAGTTTCATACATCAATTGGAACGTCTCAATCAATCACCTCTCAATCAAACACAAAGGTCCTGATTATAGAGCAAAATTGTTATAACATGTCCCATTTCGTGCCACACAATTTTGTCCCATAATTCGGCGCATCTATCCCAATCAAGCACATGTTCCAATTGATTACTACCCGCATAGGCAGTTTTACCCAATGCACATCGGTCCTCTGGTGTAGCCAGGCTTCACCTCATCTCTTGAGAGTGGCAATGTCCACCCGACACACATCGGTGATGGCATTTCTGAATGAGCATCAGTCTGGCCTCTACCGTGATCCGCCATTTATTGCTAGGGCATTCCATATAGTAGTAACATCCAACCAACGCACATTGGAGACGGGTTTTCTTAACCATCATACGATCATTCAATCCCGACTAAGGACATTATGCTTTACACTCACAAGCCTCAATTGAGATAATGTGCCTGGCCTATTTTCTTCGTATTAAAAACACTTGATGAAAATAATCATGTGTGGGTACACAGTCAAATCGAACTTGAAAACCGGATATCATTACTTTTGAAATCCCACTATTTGATATAGTATCTAAAAAAATTTTCGGTGTCAAAACCTGACACTCGGTATTTTCTAATTAATTACCAAAATTTCTAAATTTTGAATTAAATACTCAAAATTACAATCATCACTTAATTTGCACAAATTAACATTCAATTGTATAAATTAAGCACACCACTGCAATCAGCACGAAATTCCGGTCACCGACTATCCCGGTATAATTTTCGAAAAATATAAAATAAATAAATAAATAGCAAAAATAATTAAATAATGATAATTAAATACAATAAATACCAACTTAGGCCGGAAAGGCTAATCTAAGAACCTAAACGAGCCTAGAAAATTTCCAAACCTATCTAGATAAATTGCATAATCTAATTAGCCCTTAATTAATCTAATATAACCACCTAACATGCATAATTAAGCAATTAAATCACTAATCTAATCTAACTAATCACCTAATCCATAATTAGCCTAAACTAATCACCCCTTAAGCATCATTAACTCTCTAAGCAGAGTTTAGCAAGTAAACTCACCGTTTTGCGATCCAATGAGTTCACGGCGATAGCAACGTGGAGGCGGGTGATAAACAAGCTTATGGCAACACCAACGGAGGTCCGGATGGGCCTAAAAACGGGCCTAGAAGACCTCAGCCCACAGCTGGCGTTTAGCCTTTGCTCCTTGGGCCGAGAGAGCTAGCGCGGGGCTTGGACGGGTTGGAACGGCACCAGACGGGCGGCGGAGGCTACAGCGAGGCCAGGCGGGCGATGGCAGTTGCTAGACGGTGGTGAATGACAGTCAAGCGACTTGGACGGGCTGGACTAAGGCTCAGGGGATAGCAAGGAGGCGTGAGACGAGCAGGACGAGCATGTGGGCAGGCGGATAGCTCGCGGGCAGTAGCTGGGCGCACGATGGGACCGGGCGGCGAAAGGGGCTCCAGCATCGATTGATGGGCTAGGGGGAAGGAGGTGGCTGTCTCTAGTTCTCTCAAGCTCAAAAATTACTTCAACAATGGATAAATGTGGCTCAAGCAAGAAGAAGAAGCTAGCTGAATAGAGAGGGGTCCCATTTGGCCACAAAGTCAAGCCAAATATCTCATTCTACTCAAGTTCATGCCCCCACTAGACTTGGCTATCATCCATAGCCAATTTGCACACCCAAGGCCTCCTCTAGAAGCCATTGAAGAAGTCCAAAAGTGGCTGCCCCTTGGTCCTACGAATTTTGGACCATTTCCATCCAATTTTGATTCAATTCCCCTCCAATTGAGCACAAATTGGCCTCCATAAAATCAACCAAGGAGCCCTCATCAAATTCAACATTTTTCCTCGCCAATCGAACCAACTTGATGGCAAAAAATGCAACAAAAAAGGGTCCATTGAATTTTCCGGTCCAAAATAGCCTTACTTTGAATTTTCGTTGGAATCTTGGGTTTGTAGAAAAATCTTCGGAGGACGAGTTGACGTTCCTAAAATGAATCGTGACATGACATAACTTTCAATTTCTGAAATCGGATTCAAATTCGTGGTTAATTTCAACCGAGCGCGATCTTAGTGTGACCTAATCTATCCGATAGCTTTTGGGAATTTTTAGTGCATTTGACCCATGGTCGATTATTTTCAAGCCACATTGTACATCTTCGACACATTGGTGACTCTCAGTTGTCGTGAAAATCTCGAGATTTTCAATACGGGCATAAGGTCTGACATCCTGAATTTCAGGTTTTGTTTTCGATTGAATAAGTTGGGCTTTTCATTGACGTGCTTATAGTTCTTTTTTCTGAGTTGGCCACTCACGAGATAACTAGCCGATCATGTGAAGCTGTTAAAGAATCTAAACACAATAGACTTGAGAATTTGACCAAGAATCGACTGCTCGACCATGTTAATCTGCAAAAGTCATTACGGCATTGGCCCTCTAATTTTCTCAGTAAAAAATGACCTTACCTTGAATTTTTGCCAAAAATCCTGATTTGCAGAAAAATCTTCGGAAGGCGAGTTGACACTCCTAAAATGAATCATGACATGACAGAACTTTCAATTTCTGAAATCGGGTTCAAATTCGCGATTAATTTCAATCTGGCGTGATTTTAGCGTGACCTAACCTACCGGGTAACTTTTGGGAATTTTTAATGCAATTAACCTGTGGTCGATTATTTTCGAGCCACAATGTACATCTTCAACACACTGACATCTGTCCGTTGTCGTGAAAATTTCCAGGTTTTAAATATGGACACGGGGTACAAAAATGACAGAAAAATTGGTTTAGTGATGTTCGACAGAAATTTCGCAATTAGGTGGAATCACCCACACACTAATCACATACATTTGTCAAAACAACCTATCTCCGATCTCTGATCGATTTTGACGGTGCCGTAATGACCCTTGTAGATTAGCACGGTCAAGTAGTTGATTCCTGGTTAAATTCTCAAGTCTATTGCATTTAAATTCCTTAACGGCTTCACCTAGTTATCCCGTGAGTGGCCAACTCAAGGAAAATAACTATAGGCGCGTTGATGAAAAGCCTAACTTATTCAATCGAAGATAGAACCTGAAATTCAGGATGTCACAAAAGCTATTATTGAGCTGCTATCCAAAGATAGAACTATCCATACAATCCTTTTCTTGAACATTTGCAGGTTACCTAAAAATAGTTTTGGCTGCTATCCTTTTATTGCACTGTCTGACAGATCGGTTAAATTACCTAGCTTCTGGATTACTATTATCACTTTGGTTATGCTGCTATGCGAATCCATTACAACAATGGCTAGTTTGCTAATCTAATGAATATTATCAATTGTACATTGTTGCACCACAGCAACTATGACATGATATTTATAGCATTGATATAGAAATCAACATTAGCCGATCTTTTAATTCCATTGTTGTTGTTTACGAAAAACTTGTATTAGGACATATTGCATTCTTTTATCCATTGGACTACACCATGGATATTATGCCGGCCTTCGTTACGAACATTTGCATATATCATAGAAACTATTATATTAATGATAGTTTGGACATCATCGAAATCACTTGAAGATGTTTCTCCAATAATTTAGTTATTGAATATCAATTTGTATAGTTTAGACTATTGTACATACTTACCCAGACTTCACTACTTTTTGCATTATATTTTTTTATTCAAATCTAAAGGAAAAATATCTCATTCTGAATATCTACATGGAATGTCACCATAAAAAAGTGGAGATTGTTAAGAAAACTCATAATAGATTTTGAAGCTAACAAAACTATCCAATAAATCTTATCAAGTTCGATAATTGTCTTCACAAATGTTGACTCAAGGAAATATTCGAGGAATGGAGATATTTCATTCTAGCTCAAATTCAAGTACAATTTTGTGAAGTCTACTTCAACTTGAACACACTCAGACTTAAACTCAAGACTGTATTTGCACTTGCTACTACTTTTGTCATGACCTCAACTCCACCCCCAGGGTCACGAGTAGCAAGGGTTATTTTCACGATGTCCTAGGCGCATCCCCATCCCATTTCTTTTTATCTTTTCATTAAGCACATGTGGAAGCGTATATACAACACCCAGACAACAACAACAACTAGGAAAACAACCATTTAAATATATACAATTACAACAGTTACATTTACAAGCTATTTTTGTCACGGGCCATTATATTTACAACTATTACAGGCTCTATGCTAAAAAAGGACAGGGTAAATCTTAGCTCCTCTATGGAGACTGTAACTCCCAAAATTGATGTGAGACTTCCATGCCTACAAGATTGAAAGGATGAGGGGTGAGTTCTAGAGAAACTCAGTAAGCAAAACCTCTAATTCTCTACTTGGAGGACATCTCATCATCAAAATCTAGTAGGTACAACACTCGCAATGCAATATCGATGGCAAATCATTAGCAAACTTACTGCTACACCTCGACTACATGCAGATGTCTATTACTTCATATTTCAATGCATGCTTACCCTTTTCTTGTCAATGAAAATATTAACCTATCATGCTTATGCATAAAACGACACTCATGCAAATTCATTTAGCGTTGTCTAGGCTCAACCAGGCCCTCTTAGCTCAACTAAGGCATCCAGCTTCAAGCTAGGCATCCTAGCTCAACCAAGGCATCCCGGTTTAACCGAGGCATCCTAGCGCTAGCTCACCAAGGTATTCGGGCTCAACCGAGGCATCCTGGCTCAACCAGGGCATCCCGGGGCTAGCTTACCTGAGGCATTCGGGCTCAAACCCAGGCATCATGGCTCAACCAAGGCATCTTGTTCAATGAACGAGACATCGTCGCCAATGCTTTGTGGCGACGGGTGCTTTTTCCTCTTTAAGTGCACACATAAGTGCATCACACAAGCCAATTTTTCATCTCTTATCTTAGCCAATGTATGTAGGGCCTGAGGGTGTGCTCATTCAAGTGAGTGTGCCATGATCATCAACATCACATTATAAAATATGCCGGGAACGATTCCTGGTTTGCGGCTTGGGTTGCATGCTTAGGCCATCGCGACTTGATGTTGATTCCAAGCCTACCGAACCTTGGTTTGCGGCTTATCTTAGCCAATGTATGCAGGGCCTGAGGGTGTGCTCATTCAAGTGAGTGTGCCATGATCCTCAACATCATATTATAAAATATGCCGGGAACAATTCCTGGTTTGCGGCTTGGGTTGCATGCTTAGGCCATGCAACTTGATGTCGATTTCAAGCCGACCGAACCTTGACCTTGTCCCGGCGCGTGAACACACTCAAACATGCAAACATGAGCAAACACACAAAAGAACATTACAACATACACACGGCTTACACGGGTGAGTACACCACTAAACTCGACGATTTAGGCTATCGCCCTAGCCATGAGTCAGAGATTCTACTTACTTTTGATGAACCTCGAGTTAAGACATGAACTACAAAGGAATGGCGGCTTACTTTGAAGGCCAAGAGAGAGATGTGAGGTGGAGGGCGTTCAAGGAGATGAAGGGTGGAGAAAATGGAGCAAAGTGAGGAAAATGAAGAGAGCTCATTATATTTATAGCCCTAAAAGCAATCATTACCATGCCAAGCAGTTCATTCTAATGTTTCCAAGTGTCCCGCCTAAATTCCTTGGGTGGCAAGGCTATGAATCCAATAATTGAAGCCTAAATGATGAGTTGGAAGGCTAAAAGACCTTATTTGGCAACCTAAGCTCATAGGCGTTATCGATAATGACCCGCTTATCACTTTTCTATTGGTCCACCTATACCCCGCATTAAATGAGCATTTAGTGAAGTTTGACAATAATAATGCCAAAGTTACCAACTCGACAAATTCTAGAATCTTCCGTCATTAATGAGGGCCCGTGTATCGTTCTCCAATTGGTCCATGTGTATGCCACTTTTCTAGAATACCCAAGATATTTTGGACCACAATCATGACCTTTGAAAAGTCATGAGACACCTTACCTTCTTCATGAAGGAATTCTAGAGTTTTCTTTCTACTTTCATTTTCTTCTTTAAGAAGACAAATTTTCCTTCCTCAAGAATGCAATCTAGAAAAGTCTATCATTCAAATTGATTCTAGGGCCAAGGAAGAGATCATTAGGTACACCTCAACATGGCATTTAAGGACTTGAGTCCAAGCTTGGGCGTGACTCATACCTCTTGGGTGAGAGAAACAGTTTTGAATAATTTCCGAAATCAGTGTCTTTACTTTATCAAACGAAATCGAAAACTTATGAAATTTTAATATATTTTTGAGACAACCTTAAGTGACATTTTTCATGAAAGAAGTCAAGTCAAATTCGTGCAGTGGAAAGTGCGGCAAATCATTGAACACAACCCAAATATTCGTCCGTCGAGTAGATTCAATAGTCGGAGAGAGAGACTCATTTCGAAATCAAAATCTTTATAAAACTCTTTGAAATTTTAATATGTTGTAGATATGGATGTCATTTAAAATTTTTTTGAAGGAAACATTACCAAATTCAAAAGGGCAAATTTTATAAGAATTCGAGAATGCAACTTGGTTACCGTTTTTACTATACTGAGCAAGTTCTGTATGATAATTGATTGGATCTTCGTCCCAACCATTTCACCTCAGAAAAATATTAAATTTAAATATGTTTTAGATCAAGATGTTTAAAACAACTTTCATGAAGAAAGTTTCTCCAAATTCGAAGCAGAAAGAGCTATAAAAATGAAAATTAGGAAAGGTCTGGCAGTTTCGAAAAACCTATGAAAGTCAAGGTGGCAAGTCTATGGAGGAGAGATCGCACTCTACTTGGCTTGCAAGATCGCTTGCTATCATTTCCTTAGGTCATGAGTCACCCTCCCTAAATTAATTACTTAGGACACATAAGCCTCCACACTCATCATCCTCATTTAATGCTTTTTACACTTATTCACACTTATTTTCTAGGAAGGTTTGACTAGTCCAAGGCCTATCTAGCTTAGCCTCCCAGTTGGGACCAAAATAAGGGTCGAAAAATTGAAGATGTTACAACTCTCTCCCCGAAAAAGAATTTCATCCCCAAAATTTTAAATATGTATCTGATCATCCAAAAGATGGGGGTACTAGCGTTTCATAACTTCCTCATTTTCCCATGCCGCACCTTCCATTCTATGATGTCGCCATAAGACCTTAACTATGAAAATGACCTTATTGCGCAAGACTTACGCTTTTCGATCCATGATCTGCACCAGCTCTTCAACATATGACACTCGGTCGTCTACTTTGATCTCTTTGAAGTTCAACACATGTGCCGAATCGGGCTCATATTTTCTCAACATTGATACGTGGAATGCATCGTGTACTTGAGCAAGTCTTGGCAGTAAAGCTAGCCAGTAGGCTAATAACCTATTCTTTCAAGAATTTCAAAGGTCCTATGTACCTTGGGCTTAGCCTTCCTTCGTCTTTCTGCTGTGTACTCTGATTTTTATTCCTTCAAATGGTAAACAATCAACATGACTAGTTCTATTGTTTCCCCCCGTGGTCACCTGGTCCTAGGTACTTAGGTGACTCACCAATAAAACAACTTTACAAATGCTAAGGGAACCTTTCTATACCACAATAACAAGTCAGTAATCACGAACTACCGTCAGAAAATCAATCAAGCAATCACATGCACGAGGTGTTTTCCTAGCTAACTATCCCATATTACAACGCACCTTGTCACTCCAGACAATAACCCTGCTCCGATACCAAAATTGTCACGACCCCAACTCCATCCCAAGGGTCACGAGCACTAAGGGTTATTTTCGCGACGTCCCAGGCAAGTTGCCGTCCCATTTCTTTTTATCTTTTCATTAAGCACATGCGGAAGCGTACATACAACACCCGGACAACAACAAACAGCTAGGAAAACAACCATTTAAAAATATTCAATTACATCAGTTACATTTACAGGCTATTTTTGTCATGGGCTGTTATATTTACAACCATTATAGGCTCTATGCTAAAAAAGGCCGGGGTAAATCTTAGCTCCTCTATCGAGATTGCAACTCCCAAAATTGACATGAGACTTCCATGCCTATAAGATTGAAAGGATGAGGGGTGAGTTTTGGGGAAACTCAGTAAGCAAAACCCCTAATTCTCTACTAGGAGGACATCTCATCATCAAAATTTAGTAGGTACAACACTCGCAATGCAATATCGATGGCAAATCATTAGCAAACTTACTGCTACACCTCAACTACATGCAGATGTCTATTACTTCATATTTCAATGCATATTTACCTTTTTCTTGTCAATGAACATATTAACATATCATGCTTATGCATAAACCGGCACTCATGCAAATTCATTTGGCGTCATCTTAGCTCAAGCAAGCCCTCTCGGCTCAATCGAGGTATCTAGCTTCAAGCTAGGCATCCTGGCTCAACCAGGGCATCTCGGCTCAACCGATGCATCCTAGCGCTCGCTCACCAAGGCATCCGAGCTCAACCCAGGTATCCTAGCTCAACCAAGGCATCTCGAGGCTAGATTACCCGAGGCATCCAGGCTCAAACCTAGGCATCATGACTTAACCAAGGCATCCCGTTCAATGAACAAGGCATCGCCGTCAACGCTATGTAGCGACGGGTGCTTTTTCCTCTTTAAGTGCAAACACAAGTGCATCACACAAGCCGGTTTTTCATCTCTTAGCCAATGTATGCAGGGCCCGAGGGCGTGCTCATTCAAGTGAGTGTGTCATGATCCTTAACATCATATTATAAAATATGCCGGGAACGATTCTTGGTTTGCGGCTTAGGTCGCATGCTTAGGCCATCGTGATTTGATGTCGATTCCAAGCTGACCGAACCTTGACCTCGTCCCGGCGTGTGAACACACTCAAACATGCAAACATGAGCAAACACACAAAAGAACATTACAATATACACATGGCTTACACGGGTGAGTACACCACTAAACTCGACGATGTAGGCTATTGCCCTAGCCAAGAGTTAGAGATTCTACTTACTTTTGATGAATCTCGAGTTAAGACATGAACTACAAAGGAAGGGCGGCTTACTTTGAAGGCCGAGAGAGAGACGTGAGGTGGAGGGCGTTCAAGGAGATGGAGGGTGGAGAAAATGGGAGCAAAGTGAGGAAAATGAAGAGAGCTCCTCATATTTATAGCCCTAAAAGCCATCATTACCATGCCAAGCAGTTCATTCCAATGTTTCCAAGTGCCCCACCTAAATTCCTTAGGTGGCAAGGCTATGGATCCAATAATTGAAGCATAAATGATGAGTTGGAAGGCTAAAAGACCTTATTTGGCAACCTAAGCTCATAGGCGTTATCGATGATGACCCGCTTTTCACTTTTCTATTGGTCCACCTATACCCCACATTAAATGAGCATTTAATGAAGTTTGACAATAATAATGCCAAAGTTACCAACTTGACAAATTCTAGAATCTTCCGTCATTAATGAGGGCCCATGTATCGCTCTCCAATTGGTCCATGTGTATGCCAGTTTTCTAGAATATCCAAGATATTTTGGACCACAATCATGACCTTTGAAAGGTTATGGGACACCTCATGTCACGCCCCGATCCTCGGGCACGCACACATCCTTCTCAATTGGTCGATTTTATAATGCGATATCCCAGGACTATGTATCGCTGACCCTTTCATTTATTAAGCACATGCGGAAGCAGTTATAAATCCCTAGACAGTAAATCGATGTGATAGAAAAACAAGGCCATATTTTTCATATTGAAATTCACAACCATACTTTTACACAGAGCATAACTCAAAGTATTTCACAAACTATTCACGGCTTTCTAATTTCACTCTATTCACATAAAAACAGGATTCCCAAAAGAGGATGGGACCTCAGTTCTCATCCAGTCGTACTCAGGATCCCTTTCTAGATCATCTTCTTCTTTCTTCAAAAATCTTTCTCCTCCTTGGGTCTCACTTCAATGTTCTCCTTCTCCGATTCTTCCTCCTCAGGTTCATCTACGGGCCTGAAATGTTGTCCCACAACCAGGATGAGACTATGTATCAGCAAGTTCTACCCCACTAAGGCCCGATTAGTAAACCATTATACTATAGGCTGCCTAAACACGCACAGGTCAGAGGACTAACCTTGGCCTCAGATTCCACCTACAAGTTAGCACAGATCAAATAGGCACCCAAGCAATCACATCACTGATCGAAGCATCGATCAAATCGACCTAGTCGATTACACGCCCAAAAGACCACTCACGGTCATTTCCGTTCAATTAATCAATTCACAACATCAGATCAAAGTAACGATCAATTGACCTAGTTGATTACGTGTCAGCCGGACCATTTCTACGTCATTCATTCCATCCCATGTAACCTCCAATAGTACACTCAGTCACAGAGCCATATTAATGCTCTCGGGCGTCAACTTTGCCAAGGTGACGCATACACTAGCCAATTGCGTGCGTTCTTTAAGGCGCCGTTTTCGCCAGTGATATCCCAAATCACCGAACCACACATGCCTACAACGATGTGCTCAATAGACAATTGTGTGCATTCTTTAAGGCGCCATTTTCGCCAGTGATGTTCTTAATCACCAAACCACACATGCCTATGACGATATGTTTAATAGACAATTGCATGCGTTCTTTAAGGCGCCGTTTTCGCTAGTGATATCCCAAATTACCGAACCACACATGCCTACAACGATGTACTCAATAGACAATTGCGTGCGTTCTTTAAGGCGCCGTTTTCGCCAGTGATGTCCTCAATCACCGAACCACACATGCCTACAACAATATGAGTACTGGACTATGGCACCCCTCGACGGCCCCCGAACCGTTAGGGTTGCCACAGTTCGATTACCATTCGCTTGACCTGATAACATGTCACTTTGGTACCATTTCAAGTGCAGCGGGTCCATGCACCCATGGGGGTTTATATCTTTTAGATCGATCCCTTGCGCAGTTCATATACAGAAGCACATCCAACAACTCCCTTCCCTATATTTAGAAAACGATGCACACCAACTAAACATTTATAGGTAAAAGCCGAACACTTTTATTTACTTAAACCAGATGGACATCATTCATCGGTACATCAAAATGCCGTAGTCTTCTATACTCGGCTATACTTCAAAAGATGACCGACATCTCCTCCAACAGTCATATACTTAAAGTCCATCGATCAGTGTCGGCGTCCAAAAGTTCCTTCCTTTGCTATCCACCTCCTCGCAGTCATATCCAACCACTTGATCCATCTAGTGGTGGTAGAGGTATCTTATCTATTCTGAAATGTTAATCCCCAAAATGGGTGAGTACAACCACTTAGCAGTAAAGATCCACTAATCTACCCATTGCGTCACATAGAACAATCAAGGCATCATAACAAAGCACATATCATTCATGCATTCAAGCATAACTTACCTTGCAGCCATGCATATGTTATCATACCATATGTGCATATATCATCATGTACTCATCATCAAGCATTCATGCATATATCACCATGCAACGTGCTTATATCACCATGCACTCATATTATCCATGCTATCAAGCATACATCACCATGCAGTCGTGCATATATTACCATGCAGTCGTGCATATCTTGCCATGCCATCGTGCATATATCACCATGATTCGTATCATCCATGCTATCAAGCATACATCACCATGAGATCCATTCAAGCCTTCATGATCGCATTCTCAATGTCAAATAGCATCAATTTATTTTCATAAGCAGATCATGCATCATGCCATATGCATACACCCATGCACATGATTCACTTTCAATTCTTATCTTCCACAAGAATCTCATCAGTTTTTCTTTCCAGGGATCAATGTTTGCATCCCACAATTTATCGCTCGCACCCAACCTAGTATCGCGAGGAACCTCTGGTACACACCTCCGGGCATCCGGCACACACACTCTGAGCATCTTGTATCCCAACTGGCATCACGAGGTATCCCCTCGGCACACACTTCCGAGACTTTCGGCACCCCCACGTTCTGGGCATCTCAAAACTCCCGAGGACATCCGACACACACCCTCCGGGCATCCGGCATACACTCCCTAGCCGGGCATCTCGTACCCCAACTAGCATCACAAGGTATCCCCTCGGCATACACCTCCGAGGCTTCCGGGATTACGTACCGACATACCACCAGGCCTCCCCTGGAATTACGTACTGTATACCACCGGGCATCCCGACACTCCCGGGGAAATCTCCGGGGCTCGCCATGAAAATGGTTACCCTTACCTTCCGGAATTACGTACCGACATACCACCAGGCCTCCCCTGGAATTACGTACCGTATACCACCGGGCATCCCGACACTCTCGGGGCATCGTTGGCTCACACCTCCGACGGTCTTGTTACTATCCCGATTTACATTTATACATGTATCTCAATTTCAACATGGCATTTGATGCAATAATGCCAATGATTGTAATCAGCCCTTTTTAAAATCATATAATATGCATTGGGAAAAATATTATTTGATGCAATGGTTCTGAGAAACTTCTTTGAATTCATGAAAATCCATAAATCTTTTGATGTCATATGATATGCATGAATGTCACTACGTCATTGCACGAATGATAATCCAAGATATCACAATTTATCTAGCAAATCAATAACCTGTAAATAGAACAGTTTTTCAACTTAAACAGAATGCGTGCTGTTTATGAAAAATTCTGGAAAATTAGTAAACGATGGAAATTAATTCTGAAAATTTAACACATTGTAGATAAGATCTAAGAAATCACATTTCATGAAGAACACCATATCAAAAAAGGCTTCACAGAATACGTACAGGTCCATGCATCACCGAAAAAGGATTTTAACATCATCCATGCACAGTTTTGAAAAAAATTTCGATTAAACCATTAAATAAACTCAGAAAATTCTGAAATTTGGACACACTGTATTTAAGACTTAGAGATACAAGTTTCATGAAGAAATCATAGTCCAATTCGTTCTGGATTAAAAGATAAAATCAATTTACTTTTCCTATTCTCGGTATCGTTTTCCAGATCTACCCGTGTTCAAGAAAAAACCATTTCCTTGGTCATTACTGGTCCATTTACTCTGAAATTTCCGTATGTTATTCCTCAGAATATTACCTACAACTTTTATTGAGGACACAGGATCAAATTTTAACTGTATGATTTTATAAAAATCCCGAAATCATACTAGGTCGAAGCAGCGTTTTTCCTAGATCCAGTTTCTTCAAAAGACAACGATTTAACTGACCTATTTTTGTTAATTTCCTCTAAATTTTTTATATGTTCTACCTCAAGAAGTATACTACAACTTTCATTGAGAGACCAAAGTGAGATTTTCACAAGAAGGTTACTTTACAGACCACGAAACGACTGAAGGTCAGCACAACGAGTTCCAGATCTAGTCTCTCCAAAGAAAAATAATTTCACTAGCCATTTCTTGTTCGTTTTGCCTCAAATTTTAGTATGTTGTTCTTCAAGGTGTTATCTACAACTTTCATGAAGATGTGGAAACAATATTCCAACTAAAAAGTCACATGCAACATACAAACTCACGGACAGTCGGACTGGTCTTTCCGAAATCAGCATGCATGACCAACGAATCACTCTTCAAAGCTCCGAAATCTCATCTCATCTACACAACCAAGACTTACCATCTACTACACATACACACAGCAATGCAAAGAGTAGGTTTTAGAACTTCACTTGCCTCAAATCAAAGGAAAACACAGCAAGAACGACGGCGGGACTAGGCGGGCTCGACAGCGTCTCCTCTTCCTCTCTTCCTCTCTTTCTCTCTTTCTCTCTTTGGACGGTACTCTCTCCCTCTTCTCTCTCTTCTGGTCGAATTCCCCCTCCCCTTTTCCTTTTATTCTCTTATTTGCTTGTAATCATTAGGTTTTGCATGCATGAGACACTTGGCTCCAAGAGGAGGACAAGTGGCTTTAACAAGGAGACAAGTGGCTGCATCAAGAGGACAAATGGAGGAGGTGGCGTGGCCTCCATCCGGTTCTCCTCCATGGGCCGACGGTTTGGGCCTCTTGGCCTGCTTTGGGCCCGAAAATTTTGGGCCAAGTTGTCCCATGTCCAATTTAAATAGCCTATAGAAAAAATATCAATAATAAGCCCATAATTCCTTCACCACTTTAGGGCATTTGATTTTTATTTTTATTTATAGAAATTAATTAACATTCCCATAATCAATTAACATTTTCATAAGGGGTTCGGTCCAAGAGATAAAATATCATTTCCCTCAAAATCAATATTTTGGGTTGAAATTCCCGGATGCCACATAGACCGATACGTGCGTTCTTTAAGGCGCCGTTTTCGCCAGTGACATCCTTAGTCATCGAACCACGTAGGCCCATAACACCGTACCTGATCGGTTATAGCCAGAGTATTTCCAATTCACTCTCATGATTCTATCCACTTTACAACTCATCAAAGCATTATAAATGCTAAATAAACATACTCGACCATCTACCAATCAATTATTCAATTTCACTCAATTTCCATCAATTTAAGATAAATTGATAAAATATCACAATTAATTTAATTCCATGCAACGTAGAGCTCAAATAAATAAACAGATTGCGCCACGACGATCAGCACGAAAATCTGGTCATCGGTCATCTCAGCCTTAATTTCCGAAAAATTAATAAATAATTAATTAATTTCGAAAATTAATTAATAAATGTTAAAAATTCAATTTAGCTCAAAATAAAACCCAATTAAATAAACGGACTTCACCACGATCACCAGCATAAAATTCTGGTCACTAACCATCCCGGTTGAATTTCCAGAAAAATAAATAATTAATTAATTAATTTCAAAAATTAATAATTAATTACTAAAAATCCAATTTAGGCCCGAAAAGCCTAATTGAAAGCCCACTAAGGGTCGGGAAAAATCCCGAGATGCTTTCAATAAATAGTAGACTACGTCTACTTGTTAATTGCACAATCAAAATATCTAACATGCATCACAATTGACTAATAATCACTAATCTATTCTAATCTAACCACCTAATTGCATTTAATTAAACATAACCAACCCCTAATCATAATTAGGAAACTAATCAGGGATTAGTGAGATTACTCACCGGAATCGCGCGCAAATCGGATCAATTCGACGGGGACAACGCGAGGAATGATAAACCCCAAAGCACGGCTCGGGTTCGAGGCCCGGAAACGGCCCAAAAGCAAGCCCGAAGTTGCTGGAAACCCACTCGGTGGGGGGCCGTGATGGCTGTAAAAAGACACAAAACAGCCACAAAACAAAGCAGCAAGGGCGGCAAGGTGCGAGGAAGGGTCGGTGGAGGTCTGGCGGCTTCGAACGGTGGCCGGAGATGGCCGGACGGGGCGAAACAGGGGCTAAGTAGAGGCCGAACGGGGTTGGACAGTGCACGGCGAGGACGGCAGGCGCGGGCGGGAGGCGGCGGAGCATGCGGCGTGCGCGGGCGGGCGGTGCATGGGCGGCGATCCAACTCCGGTGCGGCGACGATGGCTTTGGCGAGTTGCTGTTCTTCTTCTTCCGCTTTTGGCTTTTCATGAACAAGAAGAAAGAAAGAGGGGGGTTCGGTCACGTGGGGTGGGGGAGAAGAGAGAGGAGAGAGAGAGAAAGGATAAGTTTGAATGGGTTGAAAAGTCAAAGTGAAAAGCAAAGAGGGGAGGGCAGTCGGTGGAGGGGGAAAACGCACGAGGGAAAAGAGCGAAGGAGAGAGAGAGAGAGAAATAAAATAAAATAATACCATTATTCTTATTTTTTTCTTTTCTCTTTCCCTTTCTATTTTCTTTCGGTCTTTAATTTTTTTCCTTCGATAATTTCTTTCCCGAAATTTCGGACTCGTCAATAATTTGACGGATGATGAGATAGGATCCTAAAAATGAATCGTGACACGCTCGAATATTCGATTCCCGAAACCAAATTAAATTTCGTGCTTAGAATTGATCAGACGTGATTTTAGCACAATCCAACTAATTAGGTAGCTTTTAGGGATTTTACTGCAGATACATCCCTTAACGGCTTCACCCAATAGGTTAGTTAACTCGTGAGTGATCAGCTCAGAGAAAAAGGACCATAAGCACGTCGACGAAATGCCAATTTCACTTTATCGAAACAGGGTCGAATTTTAGGATGTCACACCTCACTTTCTTCATGAAGGAATTCTAGAGTTTTCTTTCTACTTTCATTTTCTTCTTTAAGAAGACAAATTTTCCTTCCTCAAGAATACAATCTAGAAAAGTCTATCATCCAAATTGATTCCGGGGCCAAGGAAGAGATCATTAGGTACACCTCAACATGGAATTTAAGGACTTGAGTCCGTGCTTGGCCGTGACTCATACCTCTTGGGTGAGAAATAGTTTTGAATAATTTCCGAAATCAGTGCTTTTACTTTATCAAACGGAATCGAAAACTTATGAAATTTTAATATGTTTTATAGAAGACCTCAAGCAACTTTTTTTTTTTTATCAAGGAATTCAAGTCAAATTAGTGCTGTGAAAAGAACAGCAAATCATTGAACACAACCCAAATATTCGTCCGTCGAGCAGATTCAACAGTCGGAGAGACAGACTCATTTCAAAATCCAAATCTTCACAAAACTCTTTGAAATTTTAATATGTTAGATATATGGATGTCATTTACAACTTTTGTGAAGGAAGCATTTTCAAATTTGAAATCAAAGATTTTATAAGAATTCGAGAAAGCAACTTGGTTACCGTTTTCACTATACTGAGCAAGTTCTGTACCGTAATTGATTGGACCTTTGTCCCAACCATTTCACCTCGGAAAAATATGAAATTCAAGTATGTTTTAGATAAAGATGTTTAGAATAATTTTCATGAAGGAAGTTTATCCAAATTCGAAGTACAAAGAGCTCTATAAAATTGAAAAGTAAGAAAGGTCTGGCAGTTTCGAAAAACTGGGAAATCAAAACCTATGAAACTTGAGGTGGCAAGTCTCTGGAGGAGAGGTGGCGCTCTACTTGACTTGCAAGATCACTTGCTATCATTTCCTCAGGTCACGAGTCACCCTCCCTTCATTAATTACTTAGGACACATAAGCCTCCACACTCATCATCCTCATTTAATGCTTTTCACACTTGTTCACACTTATTTTCTAAGAAGGTTTGACTAATCCAAGGCCTATCTAGCTTAAGCTCCTAGTTGGGACCAAAATAAGGGGTGAAATCAAAAATGTTACAACTATTATATTTAAGAATTCTGGTCCTAGGCAGGACCTTAAAATGCCTTGACAGCCCGGAAAGACGGGGCCAGGCTAACGGAGAGATAACCTCCCTAGGGTGGGAGTCCCTTCGGCCCCTGGCTAGAGTTTGGGAAAGGGCTCAATAAAGATGCTCTCCCCACTGCTGGATCGGCCACAATCCCCTCTACGGGGAACGGCCAGTACGCCCGATTCCCGCGACGCCTTCCCCCTTGAAACACAGGGGCGTGGTACAGGAATACGATGGTGCTCATCCGAAAGGATGAGGTGGCCGGACCGGCTTAATTGGCTAGTTGTAAATAGCCCCACCCCAAGACTATGGAATAAAGGGTTATATTGGATCCTCCACATTCTAGTAAAATGGAAAGAGGATATAGCCCTGCTATTCCATGTGTGGATGATCATCCAATTATTTTTTAATGAGTCCTAACTATTAGTTTGTTTGTACTCAATATCTATCTTGAGTCTTCAGGAAAGAATTATTCTCACTCCCATCCTGACAAATTTCAGAATGAGACAACTTGACAGAACATGAAACAAGCCCGGAATGTGTAATGACTAGTGATATGTTTTAGATTTCACACCTCAAAGGACTAATTGACTCAATCAAATTGATTAGCAATTCAATCCTAAAGATAAGTTCTTTCTAAATGAGGAAACTCTACTTATGGAAATCAAGACTCTAGTTGTGTAGGCTACTGGAATTAAGTGGAGATTCAACTTCTGTCACTCAATTGTCACCCAATCTTTTTGATACAAATTTGTCCAATGGGTAGATTGGAAGACAATTCTCTAGAAACTTTCCAATGGCTAGTTTAGATGTGGAGGAGTATTTAAGGAGATCAATGTGTTGAGGAGCAAGTAAGAGATGGGCCCAGAATCTGAAATTCGAAAGTTTGAGCGAACTTCGATCAAACGCTTATCTTTCTTGAGCTTAAAAGTTTGTGATCATGAGAGAAGTACAGTGAGATAGTGTGATTTATCAATGAGTGTTTGCACTTGGAGTCGTAATCTTTTATTGATCATATAGTGAAATTCAACCAGTAGACTGTCAGTGTAAGATAGTGGACGTAGGTTTAATATAAGCCGACTCAGTATAAACCTTCTGTGCAATTTCTCTCAACCTTAAACTCTTTTTATTTATTGTTATAGTTTATTGCACACTTGCTGGGTGCTTCTAAAGTTTGTTCTACCGCATAACAAATTCTGAATCTTGTTTTAGAATCTAATCCTTGTGCAGACTTTGATCTTGACTCATTCTATTATGCATTAATTTTTGAAGACTTTTTATAATCACCTATTCACCCCCTCTAAGTAATACCTCCTAACTACCTCAAACTTCATTTCCAATTAAAAAAGGCAAAGGAAACATAAATAGAGCTCAATTAGCAATCCCAATGATGGTTGAATGGGGAAAAGGGGAGGAACTTGCTCCGTGTGTTCGACCTCGACTCAGTAAAGTCCCATGCGCTCACTTCGCCAAAAAAGGACTGTGAAAAAGCCAAGTCAAGTCAACTTTTGATTAAGACAAGACGAGGAAATGGCTTGTCTATAAACATTGGTTTTTGGTCTTGTCTCTCGGACAAACTTTCGCTTCTAATAAAAATTACTAGGACACTAACATGCTCACAACAACTTGGTGATATCCAGTCATTGACGGGTTTCATGCACGAGACATAGCATAGACTGCGAAGTCTTATTTTTTTGTTTATAAAAGTAAGAGTTTATATACCCAAAAAATTGATGGTGGACCAAGCCAGAAGCACCTGAAACATATCATGCCTCTACCATTTTTCTAACGTATATTATTTTAATATTTACAAGTAATAATTTGAATTTGACATCTCTTAAAATTGACTACAAAAATGTCATTCACAGTAAGTAACTATGATAGAATTTTCATGATTTCTTATTCTCAGCTATCCAAACATGATACAACCATATATTAATTCCAAGCCAGTTTCAAAAGAAAGAGGATATCAACTTCCATTTAGAGCAATGAATTTGTCCATTGGACTTCCTTCGAAAAGCTGAAACTGAAAAAAAATAAAAGAAAAAGTAGTCCCTAGATCTTTTAACAGCATTACATAGTACACAGATGGGATCAAATATTCAACATTTGATCCTTGGGGGACAACCTCTTATGAATATTCACTCAAGACAGCAAACTATGCTAGCAAATATATGTACAAAAACCAAATAATCGCATGCAATGCAAACAAGTCATAATGCAGGTGAAAATCAAACTCAATTGCCTTAATCACTTCAACAGTAATTATTTTTGGAATCTATAATTGATTTGATAACAAGCGCGTTAAGATAATCAAGGGTGGAAATCCATTTATTAAATTCGAAAGGCAGTGAGCTGTAGGAATAATTTTCAATTTTGATGGCCACGATACATTGTAAAATTGACCAAACAATCATATGCAAAAGAGTATTTTGGGAGAAATTGCTATTCATTATCCATAATGTCAATTTGAAGAGGGACCATTTCATCCATTTTCAAAGATGAAGACATAATGAAACTAATATACTATTAACGTGACTAGGCTTTATGAGAAAATTATTGTCTAACAACATTATCAAGCAGGATCAGCAACGCATAGATGTTCTCCACCAAAAGCTTGGAAAATTTCCGAAAAAACACACTAGATAATTCATATTAACCAAACCCGTTTCTGTTTTTTCCTCTTATTTTGGAGAGTCGAGATTCTTTCTCTTTCTGCACTCCAACCTCGACTTGGACCCACTGATGCTTACATTTCCTGGTCAAAAATATATTTTTTATTTGTTATGCGTTCAACAAGCTACTGATGTTCATATTTGAGCTAACAGTCAATCCAAAAACCAGAGTAATTTCAACGGTAAGGAAGTATATCTCATGCTCACTGATTGATATCCTGCAAGCTCTCTTTCCTCCTGTGTAGTTGTTCCTCCGATTTTAGATCGAGTTTTTCATTAGAGACCATGCAACATGCATGGATGATGAGAATTCATTTGTATGACTCGAAAGTTGAAAAAGAAAAAGGAAAAATGGTGGCCGCAAATGACATATGAGGTGACATATAGGGCAAAGAATTATCCAAGAAGCATGGACAGACATATATGGTAATGCATTTCACAAACATGTTGACAATTGAGTTAATTTTGCGTTGTCTGAAACGTTTGCATTGATGAATTCTAATCATATTTTACTTGCTGTTCTAATTGAAACACCTAAGAATTTTTTGGAAAAATTCCAAATAAGGGCCCGATGTAAATTAAGGGTTTGAAATGAATCTTGTTTCAAATAAGGGTTTGAAGTAGCCATGTCAATCTCAAAAAATGGTCTAACGTCACTTACTAATCAAGGGCATTTTCATCCTTTATTTTTTTGACTTTCTTTAATTTTTCCTTTTTTCAATTTTTTTCCACACAAAAAAACGAAAAAGAAAAGCTAAAAAAAAAAAAAATACAGGTGAGGGACTGGCAGCCCTCCCCCACTTGTGGCCACAAACCCGCCTCTTTTTTTTTTTTTTTTGAATTTGTTTTATTTCTCAAACTCACGGTTATGCGTATTTTCTTGATTAGTGCCGCACCGTATGTAACATGCATTAAGAGTTACCACTCAAAGGACATATATTGAGTTCATTATCTTTCACTTGTCTCTTTTTGCCCAGCATGCACTACACCAATATCATGTGTAATTATAATTATTTCTCTAGATTTCCTAAATGGCTGTTGAATGTTGTAGGAATGTTTTTATGCACGTCTAATAACATACGGACGGTCTTGACAGTTGTTTTGATTGGGAAAATAGCAAGAAAAGTTCTAAACCTATTGCATTAGTGTCAATTTAGTCTTAAACATTTTAATTGTACTAAATTAGTCTTTTGACTAATTTTGGCTTGATATTTCTGACGTGGATGTCAATTGACTGTGGCACGATTAGCACTAGCATGACAACTTTTAATTATATATTAATTTTTTTTCGAATTTTTATTATTTATTCTGCTTTTTTTTTCTTCTTTTCTTTCTTTTCTTTCCCTTTATTGTTCCTTTTGCTGCTGACTGGCCAACAAGCGATGGCCAGTGGTCGACCATGGCCAAGCGGGCTGGTTGGCCTTGCCTTGGTGAGGGTTGCAGTTACTTGCGACGGGCGAGGCTCGACTAGGTGAGAGTTGGCGAGGCTGAGCTTGGCCAAGCATTGCCTAGGCAAAGCCGACGCCCAATGGGGCAGCCCTAGCGTGGGCGAGAGTCGGCCTTGTCAGATTTGATGAAGGGAGACCTCACTCGGCCTTTGCCTTGCCTCTAGTGAGCGACAGCGGCCCACATCAAGGCTAGGCCAACCCATTTGGCCATGGCCAGTGGCTAGCCATCACCTGTGGTTGGTCACTGGCAAAAGGAAGACGAAAGGAAATAAAATCAGAAAAAATTGAAAAATTGAAAAATATTATCAAACATTGTTCACGTCGGTGTCAGTTGTGCTATATAGGACGGATGATGTTTGCATCAGTAATTTCCAGCTAAAATTAGCTGGAAGGACTGAGTTGGTACTAGGTCAAAATGTTTAGAATTAAATTGATGCCAATGGATAGTTTAGGACTTTTCTAACACATTTCCTGGTTTTTATAGCACTTGTTGAATCGGAAAAGCTCCAGTACTACTTTTTGAGCGTAGTATAGATAGGCACGAAAGCATTAGTCTTAAACATGAGAAATTTCTCCAGAAAAGGAATCTGCAACCGTCAACCTCCCACCCCGCTCAATGGCGTGTTTTCATGGAGTCAATCCTCTTTCCAACCCCACTGCTCCAACCACCCACTTTGAAACTTCAGTGGTTTCCATATTTTATCAGCTAACCTACTCTTGTTATTCTGCTCGTTCTCTATTTCATAGTAACTTACCAGGAGATACTGAAAATGTGGAAGCTCTGACCACATGAAAAGGGAAAGGTCTGTCGTTTCTTAAGAAAGTTACCAGGAGATACGAAATTTTTTTTATTATAGTGTAATGCAACAAACTCTTATACATCTTTTTTAACACTCAACTGCCCCCTCTTGCTTCGTTCCTCCTTTCATATACTCCTGTCCTTCCTCTCTTTCTCACAATTACTGGGCCCAGCAGAACTCTTCTCACTTACAAATCAACAGCTGCAGTTTCTCAGCATCTACGCAATCACTACCCCATCATTCCTTCCACTGTAATTTTTTCCACTCTGAATCTTGCTTTCCAAACAGAGTGTTATTGTTTCGGATACTACTAAAGAATAGAAATACTAAATGACACGTGAAAAGAACGAAGATGATTTCGATAGACAGAGAAACGGTGTGATTTGAGATAATTCTAGGAAATTGATTTATATTGTTGCAAGATTAGTTAAGGTTCATTGATTTTATCATTTGTTTGATGTTACACAGTTATCATTCTTTCTTATTAAGGTACACCGTGCATAAGGTTCCGTGAAATTTTTTGACGATGTTTTAGATTGAAAGTTGGAGGTGTGAAATTCTTGCTTCAATTTTCTCCATACGAGAACAGAAAAGGTACTGCAAAAGGTTAATCCGGAATAAATGTTGGTCTTAGCTTGGAAATGCACATATGGTTCCAACGACAAATGTCCACAACCAGACATTATAAAGTACCTTGGCCGGCAGTGACGATTGTCGATGGCAACAACAAAGCAGCGAAAGATGCTATTCTTTCGCAAAAAGATGCTCGAGTCCTGGCCAAGCCCTGGAGTACTTCTTTAGTGTTTTGCATATTGAGAGCATTCACTGAGCCAAAAATCACCGGTCCTTGTAGGAAGCCATTGTCAATCTTCAGGAGAAGTACACCAAAATTGCCTTAACTTGTGTATGGATGGCACTCACTTTAGTGCCACAATTTTTCGCCGGCTCATTTAAGTGCCAACATTGGAGAAAAACGATTACTTAAGTACATCCAGTGACTAATTGCGGCTAAAGAAATTACGTAGCTTTTATAATTAAAAATTTTATCTGATGTGACTTATTCATTAAAATTGGCACCGAAGTGATCATTTTTTTACAATGACTGGCATTGAAGTAAATACTTTTTAACTTGTTATATGATGTTGTTTAGGGCTTTTTTGGCACTAAAATGATCACTTTATTGAAGTCATCCTTTTTTTACAACACTGGCATTGAAGTGGTCGCCTTTTTAACTTGTTACACGACGTCATTTAGACATTATTTGTTGACTGGGCATGCCTGCAAGCCACGTAGGATTGAGAAACTAATAAAATATTACCATGTTAGATTTCTGGCCACTCAGATCGGAGTTGGCACTTAAGTGGTTGTTTTTTTTATTTTTTTTTATTTAAGTAACACTTAAGTGAGCCAATGAAAAGTTATAGCATTAAAGTGGGTAGCGTACACAAGTCAAGGCACTTATGGTGTACTTCTCCCGTTGATCTTTTTTCATTAAATCTTGTTGCAGTTAGGTCTTTTTACACGACGTGGTTCAATTTATAGGCTAAAACAGCAAAAATAAACTGTTTCCACTTTCTTGTAAAAAAGCAAAGCATTTCTTCAATTACTAAAGAATAATGAAATATAAAATTTAAATTTACATGTTAATTTTTGTATAACGTGAATGTTTTGGGTCGTATGATTGAAAAAAAAATTCAAAGTGCAGATCGCAATACTTGAAAAAAAGAGTAAAAAAACAAAATCAATCTCAAATAGACCGATTAGTTGACTGATTAGTATATCGTGGTTCTTTTGCTGCAAAGGGGACAAGCACACTACAAATGCTATGACTTTCGTACGGTGCTGACTTGGGTACCATAATTTTTCTTTGAACACTTGAATGCCATGATTTCTTAAAAACATTCATTTTAGTATGATAAATTTCAATTGATCATTTGAATATCATAACTTTTAGAAAACATTCACTCAAGTGGAAAAATTCTGACGTGGCATAGCATTCTGAACGTTTCTAAAAAGTTATGAAACTTAAATGATCGATTCAAAAAATATATAGCATGCAACTGATTAAGAAAAAATTTTGATTCTCAAATTAGCGCGGTATGTTAGTTGTTTAAGTAGCATGGACACGCGACACAACACGACATGACATGTCGACACATCATTTCTCAAAAATGAAGAATTTACGTTGGGACACGTTGTATATTAAATGAATATCTTTAATTTTAATTAATTTGATTCAAATTCATAAATAATTAATTAATTAAAGAAAAGAGCCTACAATGAATTTACACTAATAATATTAATAAATCAATTCATTGAAAATTCGAAAAACATATTCATAATTAATGTATATCCATATTTGGAAATGCGTTTTTAATTTTAATAAAAGTTATTGATAAAACTAATGATTAATAAGAAAATAGAATCAATTTATTTAAATAAATCCACGATCTTCTACAAATGGCCAAAATTTATTATTATTCAAAATTCAGTATTTTTATTTTTCAAAATTATTTTTCGTGTCATTTATTTATTTTTCCGTTTAAAAAAAAAAATCCCCACACCCACACTCCCTACTTTCCCTCGTCCATTTCCCCCCACCCCCAAAATTATTACACTTTTATTTCCCTTTCCCTCTTTCCCTCCCCCACCACTAGCTGTCACTTTCCCCTCCCCCAAAATTAAAACTCACGCCAGCCCTCCTGTTCGTCCTCCTTGCCAGCCCTCCTTTTCCTTTTCCAAGCTCTTTTTTTTTTTTTTTTTTTTTTTTTTTTTGAGTTTTCTTATCAAAACCCTAGCCAGCCCTCCTTTTCCTCCTTCTCTCCGCTCGCTGCACGACTCCCTTCCCTCTCCTCTTCCTCTCAATCCTCCTCCTCCTCCTCCTCACCACACGACCGCCTTCCTCTCCTCTTCCGTCTCTCGCCGTCTGTCGCCGTCTCGGGCTCGCCGTCGCTCGCAGCCTCGTCGCGGGCTCGCCGTCGACTCCTTTCTGTCTCTGCGCACCTCTATGTTCTGATTTCGGCTTGAGTTGATCTCCACTTCGTTTTCCCTTCTTGTCTTCACCTCGAGAGGTTATAGTCGATCTTCCATCACTGAATCGTCCCGATTAGCACTTTTTACAGAACGGTTCTCTTCTGTGGGTGAATACAGCTGAGAGGATCGGCCCACAGATGGAATTCAACGGTAGTCTGGCTGTAATGATAATCCTTGCCTTGGCTGCAGGAGGACTGTAAGTGCTCTAATTGGACTTCTGTTCGAGTTTTTGTCGACAGATAATGCACAACAACATAAAAAAAATAAAATTTCCTCCTGGACATGTTTGATGCAATTCAGCTTGCTTGTTCAATTAACATTCCTATTTTTAAGTCTCGATCATATTAAAAGTTTGTAATTTTTGGCAGAGTTTTGAGACAATTCACGAAATGGAAGAGAAGGAGGGACTCGAAATCATCCTTGAGAATGGAGGATGGGTCTGGAGAAGAGAACGACGTGCTAAGAAGGGACTCGGAGTCAACCTCGAGAACCAATGATGTGTCTTGCGAAGAGTATGATGTGTTCTTGAGTTTTCGAGGACCGGATACTCGCAATGGATTCACCAATTGCCTCTATCATCGCTTGAGAGATGCTGGAATTCGCATTTTCTTAGACAACGAGGAACTTCGAGTTGGTATAAAAATTGGTGGAGAGCTTCTGAAAGCACTTGACAAATCTCGAATCTACATACCTATCTTCTCTAAGGGTTATGCTAACAGTTCATGGTGTCTCCGTGAGGTTGCGCACATGGTAGAACACACATCAACATCAGATGGCAAGAAAGAAATACTTCCTATCTTCTATGATGTAGATCCTGACGATGTTAAGCTCAAAAGCAAGTTGTATAGAAAAGCCATGCCCAAGCATAAGAAGAAGTTTGGCTCGGATGAACTGAAGCAGTGGGAAAATGCCCTTGTTGAGGTTGCACATATAAAGGGATGGGATCTCAAAGGCAAAGGGTAAATTTCCTCAACTTTTAATGGTTAATAGGCATGGTATTTACATTTGAATGAAAGTTTTTTTTTTTTTTTTTGGTAAAGGTACGCATCCACACAACATTTGAATGAAAGTTTGTCCCTCAAAATTCCCAAACATAAAGCATTTGACATTTTTATTTAAGATCTCTATTAGAAGTTGATGACAGCTAGACCAAAACAATCGAGAACCCACAAGAGAAAATTGAAAATGGCTAGTTGTTTTAAAGCACAAAAAATCGGGTCAAACTCAACCCAGATAAGGTATTTTTCCAATTCATAAGGGGTTAAGCCAATATGACCCGACGAGAAAGACCGACTTTTTACTTGATCATATTTTTCACTTAATCAAACGTTTTATTTAACCGTATTACCACAATAAGCATAGTGGAAATCAGGCGATTTTCTGTATTTTTCACCTCCCATGGTACTCACAAATTTTTGACAATAACAAACTCGTGTGAAATTGTTCAAAATTATACCAAGACATGATTAGATCTTTTTCTAAAAAGAGTGCATAATTTACATTACAAAAGTGAAAGTGCACATGCAGTGCACCTATGCAAAAAGGGACGGTTCAAAGATCTTACAAAATTTCCATGTTACGAAATATGAGAATGAATAATTTAATGAAAAGAATATTACTGACATATTATGAAAGAATTGAACACAAAAGGTGATAAGGTGTGGGTGAAAAAAATTTCTCCATTTGTTTGAGTAGTTGAAATAGCTATGTATCTACATGTTCCCTAGAGTCCTGTGGTCTATCATGTCTTTAATTGAAATGAAATTTTCATGCTTCACTGCAGCCAAGGAGAACAAATTGAATCGATTGTTGAAGAGGTTTCCCGTAAGCTTAATACCAGATACATGATTGTGACTGAACATTTGGTTGAAGATACTGTCCAGATGGAAGCCATAATGCAATTGTTGGATATTGGCTCTGATGGTGTACGTTTTGTTGGTATCCATGGCATGGGTGGTGTTGGGAAAACAACTCTTGCCAAAGTCATGTTTAACAAACTATCCTTTCACTTTGAACGCTGTAGTTTCCTAGAAGACATTCGAGCATCATTGCAACCTCATGGTGGGCTTATAGAATTGCAGAAAAAGCTCTTATCAGATTTGGTTGGTCATAGAATTGCTAATGAAATTAAAGATGTTGATGGTGGGATCAAGATGATAAAAAAAGCATTAAGTAGTAAAAGAGTAATCATTGTTCTTGATGATCTAGACAAGAAAGAGCACTTGGAAAAATTGGCCGGAAAATCTCATTGGTTTTGTTCTGGTAGTAGAATCATTATCACAACTAGGGATCAAAGCATCTTGACTACTCAAGTGGGCTCATCCAGTAAAAAGGTCCTCAACCAACCCAAAGAAGTTTTGCCTTATGAAGTTCATGGAATGAGATTTGATTTAGCACTTCACCTGTTTTATAAACATGCATTCAGAAGTGACTTTGCTATAGAAGAATATGACGCTCTTTCAAGGGAAATTGTTCATACAGTGGGCATGCTTCCTTTGGCAATCGTGGTGATAGGGTCCAATCTTTTTGACTGGGGCAAAGATTTGGGGCATTTAGATAAAAGAGAAGTATGGGATGAGACACTGATGAAGTTAAAGGAAGGTCCTTTTGAGGATGTTCGAGATACATTAATGATAAGTTATGAACGATTAGAGGATAAGTACCGAGAAGTATTTCTTGATATATCGTGCTTTTTCATCAATGCCGACAAAACATATCCGGTTATCATGTGGAAGGAATGTGGATACCTTCCTAGCATTGCAATAAGAGTTCTCTCTCAGAGGTCCTTGATCAAAATTAGAGATGATAATAAGTTTTGGATGCATGACCAAGTTCGAGACTTTGGAAGGTACATTGTTCTTCGAGTGTATCCTCGCAAGTTTTGTAGGGTGTGGATTCGTGAGGATGCCCTGAAACTGCTGGAGAGAAAAAAGGTAAACGGCAACTGCATATGTTTGAAAATATTTGGTGCTATAAATTCTTTGAATTTTTCTTTCCCATTTAAAGCAACAACTTGGTTAATATTGTCATCCAATAGATAGCTTTGCTTAACGTCGCTTTTGTTTTGCGGTGGTCACATCTCTCTGTCAAACCTTCAGGTCAAAGGTCTCAAAATTTGTAGAGGGCCAAAAGAGATTGCCTGATGGTCGGCTTTATTTTCTTGGTTCTATTCTATAGAAGGTAGCTCTTTTGAAATTTTGAAAAAAACAAAGAACAGTTCACGTGTGATCCAGGTAAAATGAAAAAGAAAACTTGCTTTATGAAGAATTTTAAGATTATCTTCAACATCGATTTTTAAGAATGAACTAAGAAGGATTTTGAATTAATATGCAAATTATATTTGCCGAGAAGTAGAAACCGACAATATGATACCTTCAGCTTCCATAATCAGTATACAGAAGAGGAGGAAACAACTTCTTGTTGGGAAAAAAGAGTGTGACAGCTCTGGAAAGCGTGTGTGGCTTGCTCAAACATTAGAGAAATTGTTTGACCGTGCTTCTAGTCCTCTCTGTTGTAGCTCTGTAAACCGTATGTTGCATGCTCAATAATGAGTCTGTGACATGCAGAGAAATGAAGATGTGGAAGCACTAAGCCTTACTTCAGATGGCTACTGCTGCAGCATTGCATCCGAAGAATTAGCGTCACTACCAAATCTACGGTTCCTTCAAGTGAAAGGCATTGATATTTTTGGCAACTTCGAGAATCTTTTTTCAGAGCTAAGATGGTTTTCTTGGGAAATTACGAATAAGGAATTTTATGCAGAGAGTTTTCATTTTGCTAATTTGGTTGTGCTAGACCTTTCGGGGAGCAATATTGAAGATGACTGGAGTGGGTGGAGCCAAATCCAGGTATATTTTACCTTACTCGATTCACCTTCTTTTCATGTTTACGAATCATTCAATGCACGGTACACGTAGGTGGCGGGTAATCCAAAAAAGTTTGTGCAAGTATAACATCTAGAGTCGATTGCAACCAGCTAAACACACTTGAAAAGAAAGGAGAGGAAGCTATAGAATCACATGGCAGAAGCATATCATCCCAGTAAATGATATTACGAGCGGAATATCGTTATTGTTCCATATTTGATCCATTCACTCCAGACTGCTTCAATAATCGAGCCCCAGATAAACAGGATGTGTAAAATCCGTACTAACAAGAATCATTAGCTGTGCTCCCCCATCCATAGTATCATCCAAGCACCTATCATCGCCTTGGTTTGAGGAATTAAAGCTTTAGCTACTTTGGAGTTTGCACATTAAATGCTTTATGGCTTGTTGTAGTCGCTTTTTTCTAATAGTTAATTACTGAAATATTATCTAACATCACTTGACAACAAATCTTATGTACTTTTTATGTTCATCATGTCTTTTCGACTCATCAGCTTAAGATTTTGAAAAGGATATTTGAACATGATATTAGAACCTAATGCTATCCCTTTCGCATATGTGCATCCACTACCACTTGCTGTGGTTAAATTTCACGAGTCTCTCCTAGATCTTTTTCAAAAAGGGAAGAGCAGACTTTGGTGTTCCTCTGGTACAACCTTAACTGTACATCTCTTTTTCTACCATACTTTTAAGAAATGATCATGACAAAATATTGTAACATGGTAAATTTTTTTATGACACTTTATAATTTTCTTTTTTTGTAACTTAATTACGACTCTACATCATGAAGATGCATGAGTGAGGGATATATAGAAGTGCCTCATTCTCGTATAGTTAATAGACTCGAAATATAGTTCCACGTGTAACGCTTTTAAACCATGGGAAGATTTAAACTTTTAGGGCTAATTGCAAGCAGATTTGTATAAATTCATTGCCGAAACGAAAACCTGTCTGGGCATTGTAAATTTGAATGATAGATCGTTGATAAGTGAGAATTGATTGGCAACATTTTAGTTCGATAAATTATCAACAAAATAGCATTTTACCATCTTCAAACATAATAGCAGATTACCAATTGTTTTTGAATATTGCAAGTGATCCCCCCTCATTAATTAGTAGATCACAAATTGCGTAGATACTTTACTAATAGTGTCATTTAACAAATGTAACTTACAAACAATGTACTATCCACCGTGGTAAATGGTTAGTAGACTGGCCATTGCTTCAATTTCACCAAGTACCAAGTTTTATTTTTCAATAACATACAAATATAATAAAGAATTTATTAGATTGAAATATCCTTGTAGACTATGAACTGTCGTTCACTTTGATAAGTTAGCGCTTTTTTCAGCTAGTAGACTATGAATTGCTTGCTTACTTTACTAGTATTATTGGTAAACGATTGTAACTTATGAACAAATGAACTATTCTTTTACTATAAAATCGTAGGAGATTATTAGATTTATTTTGATTTTACAAGGACTAATGCTTGTGAGTCAGCAAAAGGCTAATGAAATAATCGATTTACCAGGCTTGGCCTAGTAGATTATACAGCCTTTCAGTTTTTACATATGAGCAGGTTTTTATCATTTGTTGGGTATTAATTAATTGCTTATACACTAGTAGAATCCGTCACCAGAGGTATTTTACAGACAAACTAACTGATTTATCGCTATAAATCTCTAGTAACTTATAAATTTCACTACTAGCTTACTATTTCACCGCTATGATTTAGTTATGAGTAGTACATTTATTAAAAAAAAGGACTTAATAATTTTCAATTACATTGATGATACAATATGATCACTTTAGTATCAATCGTTAAAATATGATCACTTCAGTGCCATTCATTATTAAAAGGTGGTAACTTCAATGCTAAAAAAATGCCACTTCAAATAAAATTTTTAATTGTAAAAGTCATGTAATTTCTCTGGCCGGAAGTTTTTGCCAGAGGTACTAAAGTGATCATTTTTTCTCCGATTTGGCATTGAGTGAGTCGGCAAAAACTTTTGACACTAAAATGAGCTCTGTATATAATTTTTGGCACTTATAATATCCTTCTCCTAAAGTGTTGAAAGCGACCTAGTTGCGCTGTTTGCAAGTAAAGGAGGGAGTATATTGAATTATAAAAATGAGAATAATTACTAACACACAAAATCTAAGATGATTGATAGGTTTCATTCTTTTTTAACTTCACATTTTCTTTTTCTGCAGATGATAAAAAAATTAAAAGTTCTGGATTTAACGGATTGCACAAAGTTGAGGAGAACACCCGACTTTTCTAATTTCAAGTCTTTGGAGATGTTAGTACTCGCCAGATGTTCCAACTTAATAACAATTCACTCCTCTATTTCTAAGCTTCAACTCCTAGAGACTTTGAATCTCAAAGGGTGTAGCTCTCTTGGGGAGTTGCCTGAAGAAGTCAGTTCTCTACAATCTTTGAAGGAGATCGTTATGCCCCAAAATTTTCAATCCTTGAAGCTTCCGGAGAGATTTGGCAATTTGAAATCTTTGTCGAGTTTAAGATTAGATGAGCACCCTAAAATCTGCCAACTTCCAAACTCAATCGGAGGGGTGGTGAGTCTTACACGCCTAACTTTACGCGGTTGTGTGGGGATTAAGGAACTTCCGAGCTCAATTGGAGAGCTAAAAATGTTGATAGAGTTGGATGTATCAGTGTCAGGCTTAGTTGAGCTACCAGAGTCTATCGGAAACTTAAAGAAACTGAAGGTGTTGAGTTTATGTAGGACGAAGATAAAGGAAATTCCTCGTACTATTGGAGGACTGGAGATGCTTGAAGGTTTATATGCCAACAAATCCTGGGATTTGACAGATAAAAACTTGGAGGAAATTGGGAAGTTATTTCATTTAAAGACATTGAACTTAGCATTTACTAATGTTTCTAGATTGCCTCCTGAGATAGGTAGCCTCGATCTCCAACAACTTGAAGTGGGTTCGATTGATCTTCAACAAGTGCCGACTCTTCCATCAAGTTTGAAATTCCTTGCAATTCAAGCTATGGACTTCTCTGTTGTCCCTCACCCCTCAAGCATCACTGATTTAGAACATCTGGAATTACGTAGATTCAGCAATATTAGGAATAGACATCACTCTACTAGGCGGGACTACGACTCAAAACTTAAAGTAGCCTTGATGAGGGAGCAACCGTCATATCATCTTCCCTCTCATTTGTTGACTTTGAAACTCAGGTTCATTAGTCCACTGCCACATTTTTCCAACTTATTAAATTTGATAGTCCTGCATGTTGTTGAATCTCCAATATCACACCTACCTATCGCTCCAGGTCTAATACATTTGAGGGAACTGAAAGTAAGTAGATGTGAATCTCTTGAGGAAATATCCGGTTTGTCACTCTTGAAGAGTCTGGAGCGCTTGGAATTGAAGCAGTTACATAGGCTAGTTGAGATTCAAGGTTTGTCGGAACTCCTGTTCTTGCAGTACCTCATTCTTGACAGATGTGATCGAATAGGACAGTTACCCAATTTATCAAAGTTGGGCAAGCTACAACATTTAGAGCTAAAAGCTTGTCAAAATTTAAGATCCATTGAGGGCATTGAGGGCTTAGAAAACTTGAAATTGGATAATCATGGCTGCACTATTCTGGAAAGATTGTTGAATATCTCGAGATCAACTTGGCTTTCCCACAGACTACCTATGTGCGATGTGTTCCTGAGTTCCAAAGGACGAGAAGCTCATCAGAGCATTGTCAATTATCTTCACTATCATTTGTTACGCAATCGAATTTCTGTTTTTAGTGATATTGATGACTTGAGGTCCAATGAAAGGATTGGGGATATTCTACCAGCACTTGCTAACTCCAATGTCTACATACCCGTCTTCTCTAGAAAATATGCTTCCAGTGATTGGTGTCTCCGCGAACTTGCCCACATGGTAAAATTCACGTCAGAATCAGGGAGGAAAAGAATAATCCTCCCCATTTTCTATGATGTGGAGATTGATGATGTTAAGCTCGAAACTGATTTATATGAAAGTGACCTAAACAAGCACCAGATGAACTTTGGCCACAACGAAGTGAAGTCATGGAAAGAGGCCCTAATTGAGATAGCAACAATGAGGGGTTTCATCCTGAAAAATAACAGGTAATTCTGCTATTTCGCCATTAAATCATGAGGTAACTAAGTCATTCAATTGAACTTTCCCAACATAGAGTTTTAAAGTTACGGCAATGCAACCCTTTTGCATACAAATAGTTGTCCACTCATTCAAATTCAATCCTATAGAAGTAGATCCTTCTAGTTTGTAAAATTCGGAGGAAGTTTGTGGTCAAATAGAGTAGAATCGCATACTGATGGAGCTGCACATTTTTTTTTTCTTTTGCTTTGTTGACTGAGTTAATGATCTTTAGGTTATAGTGGTTTGAGAAATCAAATTAACAATTAGATCGTCATTTTTCTTTAAATTTGTCTGTCCAACAAATTGAGCTATCCTTCAATTATGCATTGCTGCAGCTACGAAGAAGTACTTCAATTGGTTATTGGTGAGGTTTTTAGAGCAAGGAAATTGTTAGACGGTGACTCCTGAAGCCTTCTTTTGGTCGGTTGTCAAAGAAAAGGTGAATGTATTTGCTATCAACGTAATGAAATTCTCCCCAACTGCAATATGTTTCTATTGTTTAAAGGAGATATTTCAAAGCCATATAAATCAACCCCCAATGGCCATTATGACAAAGCGAAGGTTGCTCGACTGCAAGAGGAAATACGAAATACAGCACTTATGGCAACGGGAGGAACAGTATTGGGCGATGCGATCAAGGATTAACTGACGATGGGGGAACAAGAACACTAAGTTTTTCCATGCCACCACTATCCAAAGGAGGTAACGAAATCGAAGAAGCATGCTGTAGGATGAACATCAACGGTGGCTACGAGTGTGGCATCCTGAAATTCTTTGCCAGTCATTAGGGGTGCTCCAATTAATGTCTTGTAATGAGATCTATGGCCAAGTTTAAATGGATAAATCTTGGAAGAGGATGACTTATCTTTGGCCATATGTATCGTGAATTAGAATCTATGGATTTGTGATTTTAAGTGTTTAGTTATTTAATTTTACCCTATAGTTCTTTAGTCCAATAAGGATTTAATTAGTATTTAAAAAGAAGGTTAAATTTTGATTTTAATTAGGTTTGGGCCTTAGGCCCATTAGCTTGGACTCTTGGTGGGCCAAATGGCCAGCCCATTGAAGCCCATGGAGAGGTGGCCGTCGACCAAGGAGGGGAGGAGTGGCCGGCCCACTTCTTCCAAGCCCAATCCCAAGCCCATCTTGCATGCTTTGCCAAGTGGCAAAAAGAAGGTTCCATGCATTGGCTATTGGGGAGGCACCTCATGATTGCCAATGGTGGGATTTAGGGGAAACAAAAGGGGGAGAGAGAGTGGCCGGTTGAGGGTTTCGACCAAGCCAAGAGAGGGAGAGAGTTGCGCGAGAGAGAGGGAAGCCAAGAGAGGAGGAAGAAGGAGCCGCTCGCCCGTCGCCGTCCGTTCGCCCGTCCGTGTGCCGTCCGTGTGCCATCGTTCACTTGATCTTAGAGGCAAGTTGGGATCCGTATTCTGCTCTTGCGTGTGTGTCTTGCATGTGTGATTGTTTGGTGGTAGATCTCGGATGTTAAGGGTAGGCAAAACCGAAGCTAGAGTGTGTTGTTCTTGAAATAGCTTGCTGTTTTCGTGTATACCGCCTGACCCAGAAAATTGTGGAGGCTTGCATGCGTGTTTCGACTTGGATTTTGACTTTGACTCCTTCATGAAAGTTGTAGACAAAATCTCAAAGTATAACATACTGAAATTTGGGACAAAATGGTTGAGTTTTAAGGGGCAAAACTCTCCTCCTACGAAGACACTAGATCTGGAACTGCTTTGCTGACCTTTTGGTAGTTTTGTGTGTTGCATGTTGCTTTTTACCGAGAATTTCCCTTTGACTTCTTCATGAAACTTGTAAATAACATCCTAAAGACTAACATACTCAAATTTGAGGTAAAATGAGCAAGTGTAGCCTAGTGAATCGACTTTCTCTTGAAGACGGTAAATCTGGAAATACGGTACTGGACACCCGAGACTTCTTGGACCCATATGGTGACTATTATTTGGAAAATTCACTTAGATCCCTTAATGAAAGTTGTAGGGGACCTTTTGAGGAAAAACATATCAAAATTTCAGAGGAAAAAAAGAAGGATAAGTAGGTGAAAACTCGATATTTCGGAGATAGCTGTACTGGACGTTTCGGTGCTACAATCAGGAGCTTCGGACGTCTGTAGAAAATTATCTAGAACGAATCTGGCCTAGATGTCTTCATGAAAAATCTACTTTAGTGTCTTGACTATAACCTGGTAAAATGTCATAATTTTCGGAGGTCATTCAGGTATTTTAATCGAAATATTTCAAGAATTGCGCAATCTGATTTTATCCGAAATTACATGCTGTAATTGTGTGAATTATATCTTCTTGTGCGAAACTCTTTTGGGCATGTGTTCTCATGAAATTGTTACCTTATTGTCTTGTCTATCACATTTCCTGATTTCATGATTTTTGAGAATCATATGGATATTTAATTTAAATATTTTCTAAAATAGTGCAAGCTGGAAATTTAGTAAACTTCAAAAAGGCATGATAAATGGACTATTCGAAATTGTATGGACTCCATGAATTGTATTGTTATGAATGATTGAGTCTTACTGCATGTATAATGATGATTGGAAATGCATGTATGAATCAAAGGATGAAAATGATCTTGTTTGCCATCACATCATATGCCATGTTAAAATTGAATGATAATTGAAGATGTGAATTAAGATAAGTGAGAAGGCCGTCGGAGGTGTGAGCCGACGATGCCCCGGGAGTGTCGGGATGCCTGGCTAGAAGGGTAAGGCCAGTTGCTCGGTGGCCTTAAATGGCCGGATGCCGGAGGGTCCTCGGGAGTTTCGAGATGCCCGGAGAGTGGGGGAGCCGGAAGCCTGGCAGGTATTGTGCCGGGGGATGCCTCGTGATGCCAGTTGGGGTACGAGATGCCTGGCAAGTATTGTGCCGGATGCCCGGCAGGTATTGTGCCGGATGCTTCTCGCGATGCCAGGTGGGGTGCGAGTGATGAATGTGGGATGCAAACATTGGTCCCGAGAAAGAGAAATATGGCGGTCCAAAATGAAAGAATGAAATTGGGAAATTGAAATCGAATCATGCATGATGGTATATGTATGACATGATGATGATGAGTGCATGTGATATGATGATGATAAGTGCATGGATGCATGATGATGACGAGTGCATGGATACATGATGATGGTGAGTGCATGGATGCATGATGATGGTGAGTGCATGGATGTATGTGCACCTATGGCATGATGGTACATGTGATATGATGATGATGAGTGCATGGATACATGATGATGACGAGTGCATGGATACATGATGATGGTGAGTGCATGGATGTATGTGCACCTATGGCATGATGGTACATGTGATATGATGATGATGAGTGCATGGATGCATGATGATGGTTAGAGTTCTTGGTCAGCCATGGGGACGATGGTGTGATTCCAAAAGCTTTTTTTTTTTTTTCTTTTGGGGCAACTTCGACATGGGGGACAGCATTGTAGACATCATTGTCTATTTGTTGTTGGCACTAATGAGCAGGAATACGTTAGTGGAAATGAATGTACTATCGTTGTCATTGTAAAGAGGCCATCATATATTGATTTCACAAGAAATGTAATATAACAATAACGATATAAAATAGAAAACAATGCACTATTGTGATTTTGGAAAAAGCTTGAAAAATGGATCAAGATACTTCTATGAAGATAATGATATAAATGATAATATTTATCATTATAAGTATAAGTTGAATATCACAGTGATAATAAAGATGATAAGAGCACTCAAATATAAGAACTAGGAAATGGTATTGAGCCGAATATTAACATAGAAGATAGATTTATTTTAGATAGAGGAGAATATGAGAGGGAAGAGAGGGAGGCAAGACCCGAGCAAACATGCTAGAGAAGGTTCAGCAAACGAGAACATGTCTTAGAATCTTTAATGAAAATATAGGTGATAGAAAAATTGATTGAGTTAGATTAGAAAGTTGTTCTTTTCAGTGGATTAGATTATGAAGTTTTGTTAAATATAAATTACTCAAGTAATGATGGTGACGAGGGGAAATTTTTACAATCGAAACGAAAGCGGAAGAAATTTCAGAAAAATTAAATTGTACCATGTGGAGAATTGCAGTTGTTTACCTTTATTGGAATGTGAGTTCATCATAAAACTACTATTCTTCATTTATTCAATTCTCGTGGGTCACGCTCTCTCATTTCTCCTTTTTAACCTTATTCCCATCGCATCGCGTCTGTCGCCCACTGCCACCCTCTACTTTTTATTATTGCCCTTGGTCCTCCTCCTCGTGACCTGACATTTCTCTCTCTTCACTCGCTGCTTTTTATGTTCTCTACTTTTGCACACACCCACGCGTGCCAGCGATGAGCGCGATCATTCTACTCGCTTATAGATTGGGCCAAAGAAAAGCTAGTAAAAAGGATCCAATGACGATGAAACCAACCACGTTTTTCAAGTAGCGAGGAAACTTTTTGTTTTCTTTCGCTTATAGTGAAATTTTGAATTTCCTTTTGATTTCCCAACTTTATTACGTAAAATTTATTTGATTGACAAAAAAAGAAATTGTTACGTGATTCAATAAAAAATTGAATTTATAGTGAAAAAACAAATGAATAATCATGGGAATCACGCACTTCATAAAGTACCTCGTATTTTTCCCTCTGTCTCGAGCTGTCTTGCAATACCTTCTATAGCTTGGCCCGCAATAGTACCTTGACCAACTCCAAGTCCAATAGAAGCAAGCTCGACAGCTAACCTAGCAGCAATAACGGAAGCGGCAGAAATCAGTGGATTCATGATAAGTTCCTCACAAAAAAAAATGTTAATGATACATTCATCCAATGAATTATGACTTAATTATTCCATCACTAAGATTCATCCAGACGAAGTAACTAACAACTCCAAATTCAAGTAATGGAATAATAATATTGAATCATACGAACTACTTTTATATCTCTTTTTTAGTTCCTATCGACGGGACCCGATAGTTAAACACTACATTAGTAGTGGAAGGGAATCAATAAATCTTTATATGAGAGCCCTTCCACCATTCATCTGTCCTTGAATCCTAGAGGCAAGGATTTAGAGCACTTTAGCTTTCGAGAGCCAAACTTCCAGATGTTTCGAACCAAGCAAGCAAGTCTCAAGAGTCCTTTTACTTTGTTTGCTTCTGCTGGGGAAAAATTCAGCGAGTTATATCAAAGCCCAGGCCCATTTACGGAAAGTGGAAATGGAAGTGGAGCTGTTTCGAGTGAATGGATATTTTGAGATCCTTTTCTAATTGAAAGTAGCAAGCCTCTCCACTACTGATACAAAGGCCAGATAGAAGGTTGCTCATCCAGCCCAGTGGATCCATTGTTTATGCGGCAGTGTGATGCAAAAGGTAAGCTTAGCAAGGTATAGGTTGGGGAAAACTCCAAAACTAGGGTTCCAAAAAGCTTACCTTATATATATATATATATCAAGTTTTCGAAAGGGGGACCCCTGCTATATATACCCCTAAACTACAAGCTAGCATGCAACAGCTTTTCAACCGTTGTTACTTGTTGCTTGCATGCTCGAAAATCTCTCTTTTGCTACCGTTACCCATTGTTACTAAAAAATTCAAAGAAACCTCAAAAACAGAAGAAAGGGAGGAAGGCAAGGAAGAAACAGATGTAGAAATAGAAACAACTTTCGAAACGAAGGGGACTAAACAGGAACAAGAAGGATCCACCGAAGAAGATCCTTATCTTTTTTCTGAAGAAAGGAGGATTCGGACAAAATCGATGAAAGGGAAGAGATTCATATGGGTTTCATAATTATTGGAATTGGCTTGATAATTGATACGGGACTCAATGGAGCCATTTTACAAATAATCTCTCATGGATTTATTAGCGCTACTCTTTTTTTCTTGGCAGGAATGAGTTATGATCGAATATGTCTTGTTTATCTCGACGAAATGGGTGGAATGGCTATCCACCTTCCAAAAATATTCACGAAGTCGTGCGAGATGAAAGTCTCATGCACAGTTTTGAATGAGAGAAAGAAGTGATGAATCCTTTTTTCATCTCTGATTCTCCCACTCCAGTTGTTGCTTTTCTTTTGGTTACGTCGAAAGTAGCTGTTTCAGCTTCAGCCACTCAAATTTTCGATATTCCTTTTTATTTCTCATCAAACGAATGGCATCTTCTTCTGGAAATCATCAATAAAAAAAAAAATCATTACTCTCAAATTCTTATAGGATGTATGCCTTTTCATGTAATGTCCTGCAAGAGAATTAATCTAATTTAATTCATTCAGTTAATAATTTTCTATTTCCTTTATTAATAGAAAAGGCGGGTCAAGTAAAAAAGTCCCCTGTCCCTGCGACGCTCCTTTTCCGTGCACCTCCCGCCTGCAACTGCTGCAGGGAATTACGCGTGCAATTATTTTGCCCCTTTCGTGCAGCATGCATCACAACCTTTGGATCAGCATGAAGAGTCTTGCACCGTTGGCTGACAAGAACGTAGTGCAATTTCGCTCAAGAGTTTTATGACTGAGAATGTAAATTGCTTCTAGCCACATTTACGATTCAAAGATCTGGTGGGAATCGGATGGTGCAAATTCAGAAGTGGGTCTAATTTTTATCGCCCTCGTGATGAGACTTCGAATGGGATGGGACAACGACCGACCATGCACATGTATCCTGCAAAAAGAGACTGACTAGGCAACATCCCAGCCTATATTTTAATCAAAATTAGTTGATGAAGAATTTATTTTTCGTTAATTTTTGTTAAATTAAATTAATATACAAGAAAGGTTATAGGGTTAGATTGCCTTTAACACTGGCTGACCATCACATCACACTCCCTGTTAGTTGCCGTCACTCATCGTTTTTGTTACTCTGAGGGGTTGGGGTTTGAATTCCCACCTTCTTAGAGGGGTTGGGGTGGGGACGAATTAGTTTTAAGTATTGGTTTCGACTCCCACGCCTTACAAGATGATAGGGCAAAAGTTTGAGAGTGAGAGTTAGAATAGGAATAGAGTATGACCGACAAAAAAAAAAAAAAAAGCATGAGAAATAGGAAACGGTATTGAGCCAAGTACTGAGGTAAGGGAACATGAGAGGCGAGATTTGAGGCAAGACATGTAGCTGAGTGTAGTGGATAAAGTTTAGCAAATGGGAACACAACTGATAATCTTCGGTGAAGACATAGATAATGAAGAATTGATTGATTTATACTAGAAAATTGCTCCATCTAATGAAATAGATGATGAAGTTTTGCCATACATAAAATACTCGAGTAATGATAATGAAGTGGAAGGTCAAGACAAAAGTAGAGAAAACTTCATAAAATTAAGGCTCCGTTCGTTTCACAAAAAATAACTTACGGGAAAACGTTTTTTGAATTTTCCGGTATTCATTTCACGAAAAATGAATTGCTTGGGGAAAATATTTTCCATGAAAGAAAAAGAGTCTTCCAAACTAGAGGAAAATGTTTTCCACTTAGAAAAGTGGAAAACATTTTCCTCACTTAATATCTCTTATCTCAAACCCTTATAAGCCCTCATTTCCTCCTCCTCCTCCTCCTTTTTTTTTTTTGTAATTCATTTTTATTTTCTTTGTTTTCCCTCTTATTCTTTATTTTTATGTTTTATGTTTTATTTTTTTTTTTTTTTTAAAATTGAGTTTTTAATTCTTTTTCTTTTTCTTCTTCCTTGGTGGTTGCTGGCCACGGTGGCGGCTGACGACTGGCCATAGGCCAACTCCAACCTTGCCCAAGGCCAGATTTGGCAAGGGTGAGGCTTAAGCTCGCCGAATTTGGCGAGCCGCGAGCTCGCCGCCCTTGGCAAAGCTTGGGCTTGGTTGATCTAGGCGAGCCATGTTTGTTGGTCGGTGAGCTTGTGGCTTGCCTGGATTAGTTGAGCCTGGAGCTTGTTGGGTCTGGTGATTGTGTCTTGGTTGGTCGCGAGGCAGCCAACCACGTCAAGGCATGCGACAGCCAAGGAAGGAGGAGGAGAAAGGAGGGAGGAAAAGAAAAAGGAAAAAGAAAAAGAAAAAGAAAATAAGAATTCGATTTTTAAAAATAAAAATAATTAAAAATTCAAATTTTTAAAAAGATATATTAAATTTAAAATTATTTTTTTGGTCAATTAAAAATATTAAAATTTAATTTTTTTGGTAATTTTCCCAAAAAATTAAATTAGATAATGGACAATGGAAAACACTTTCCACTCAAATTTTAGGTTTTAACCGAACACCGTAAAATACAGTTTTTTTTTTGGGTAAAAATCACCATAAAATATAGTTATTTTCTTGAAAATGATTTTCTAGAAAATATTTTCCTAAACGTGATATTTTCCAACAAACGGACCCTTAAACTAAGTAGCACCGACACGCGACACAACATGACACGACACGTTGACACGTCATTTTTAAAAAATAGAGAATTCCGACACGTTGGGACACGTTGTATATTAAATAAATATTTTTTATTTTTAATTAATTTGATTCAAATTCATAAATATATAAATAATTAAAAAAAGTTTACAATGAATTTACACTAATAATATTAATAAGTCTATTCATTGGAAATTTAAAAGATATATTCATAGTTAATGCGTATCCATGTTTGGAGACATGTTTCTAACTTTAACAAAAGTTATTAATGAAACTAATGACTAACAAAAAATTAGAATCAACTTATTTAAATAAATCCATGATCTTCTACAATGACCATAATTTATCATCATTCAACATTGAATACTTTTTAATTTCATTTAATTATTTTTCTGATTAAATAAAAAGTCCCCTTGGGGGTCCACCCCCAACCCCCACTCCCTTTTTTCCCTCGTCTCTTTCCCTCCACTCCCAAATTTTTTTCACTTTTCTTTCCCTCCTCCACCACCTGACAAGCTATCATTTCCCCCTCCCTCCAACATGCCAAGTCCCTTTTTTGTTCTTTTAGTTTCCTTCTCAAAACCCTAGCAGCGCCCTCTTTCTCCTCCTCCTCGCCGCACAACCCCCTTCCTCTCCTCTTCCTCTCAATCTTTGCTTGCTCTTGGTCCTCATCACAATCATTCACCGCCTCGCCTCCAGCCCTTCCTCCCTCGCAGCTGTAGCCTTGTCACCGATCCATCGCAGCATCACAGAGTGGCGGCCCTCGCCTCAGTCTCTACTCTTTCTTTGGCTGTCTCTTGCCGTTGCGGGCTTGCCGTTGCTCGCGGCCTCATCTCTACTCCCTCACCCTCTCCTCTACCCTCCATTGTCTTCCGGACACGCGTGTTGAAACGTGTCGAGAAAAGTTGACCGCGTGTCCGAACGTATCTAAACGTGTCCAAGCATGTCGAACATGACACAAAGCACCTACAACGTGTCCGTGCTTCATAGCCCTTAAACTTCTTTGGTTTTTTGCATATTTTCTTACCTATCCTACTCCAGTTGTTCGTTCCTCTGTTTCGTCTATTTCTACTGGTCCTTTCTTTCACAGAAGTTCACCTTCATCCTACCGGCGTTCTTGATGTTTTCTTCATATTGAGAGCAACCATAGAACCACAAATCACTCTCCTTCATAAGCAATATTCGATCTTCTTTCACTTAATCTTGTAGGAATTAGCTCTTTTTACACACCGTGGTTCAAACGCCAGTTGTTTTGGGATTTGCTGGTGAATGCAAAGGACGGGATCAACCGCACATTGAAATCCATCATGGCGTCATTCAATCACCTTCTGAACTTCGTCGACTAGGCAGACAGTAAGTGCGTAATGTACTTGACTTATATATTTGCTGAGGTAAATACATATCTTAACAGACGTTAAGGCACGATAAAGAAACTTCCAAGCAGAAATGTTTGATGCAATTGGTTGTGCTTGCTTGATGGTATTCCTAATCCACGTATCATTAGGTTGAAGTCCATAATAATTGAGAGGGTTCTGAGACGACCGACCAAAATGAAGAGAAAAAGGAGCTCGGAAGCAATCTTGAGCATGGAAACTCAGCTAGAATCCGAGTACGATGTGCTTTTGAGTTTCAGGGGAAGCGACACGCGTGTAAACTTCATTGATTGCCTTCACCGCAGAATGGTACATGTAGGAATTCGCGTTTTTCTTGACAGTGAAGAACTTGAAGTTGGTGAAAAAACCAGTGAAGTTTTGAATGCACTGAACAAGTCTCAGATCTACATCCCCATCTTCTCTAAGAACTTTGCTTCTAGTATATGGTGTCTTCGTGAGGTAGAACGCATGGTAGAATGCCATTTAAAATCAAATGGGAAGAAAGAGATCATCCCCATTTTCTATGACGTGAAGACTGATGATGTGAGGCTCACAACCGATTTGTACAAGAACGCTATAATCAAGCAAAAGAAGTCTGACCCCGAGGAAGTGGAGCGGTGGCAAAATGCCCTTACAACGGTTGGAAAGATAATTGGACTGGAACTTCAAGGCAAACGGTAATTTCTCCACAACTTTTTATGGGCAATAAGCACAATATTTACATTTCATTGGACGAAAGTGTTCCTCGTAGTATCGTTGAACCGTGCGTTTTTCTTTGTCTTTTTTTTTTTTTTGGTATTTTTCCCCTCCCACCGTAAATCACAAGACTTTATACAATCAAACCTCGTGTCAGATTGTTGAATCGACAGGAATATTGTAATTTTAAGATTTTGCGAAGATATGATTAGAATACTTTCCAAAAAGAGTGCATAATTAACATTATAAAGTGCATGGACATTTAAAAGATTTGATAGATTTTCTCTATTATGAAATATCGGAAGCACTATTTAATTAAAAAAAATTTCAAAACAATACGAAAAAATTGTACACAATATGTGAAAGAGAAACATTTCAAGATTTGTACGGAAAGGATAATGTTAAGTTCAAAACCAATCTGCACGGAAAATCGATATTTAAGCATAGCAAGAAGTTTGCCCTGAAGAATTAAAGCGGTGGAAGAAGGCTCTTGTAGAGGTTGCACTTTTTCTCTTGGTCAATAGTTGCAAACTACATCTGTCTGGAAGAAACTGTGTGGCATTACATTGGAAGTTAATGGAATCTAGACTAATAATGCTCGACAACCTACGAAAGAAATTGAGTTGTGGGTGAAGGGGATTTTTTTTCTCAAACCCGCGAAAAGCTATGTCAAGCCCAATCTGTACCCAAAATATAATCTCCCGTACAAATGATTATAATGCTCAATTTCCATTTGTTAGAAGTTGTTGAAATAGCTGAGCTATGTATTTACATGTTCCCTAGAGTCCTGTAGTCTATCATGTCTTTGACTGAAACGAAATCATGCTTGCTGCAGCCAAGGAGAAGAAATTGACTCGATTGTTGAACAGATTTCCCGGAAGCTTAATACAAGACACATGAGCGTGACTGAACATTTGGTCGAAGATAGTGCTCAGGTGGAAGCTATAATGAAATTGTTGGATGTTGGGTCTAACGACGTGCGTTTCCTTGGTATCCAAGGCATGGGTGGTGTCGGCAAAACTACTCTTGCCAAAATTATGTTCAACAAACTATCTTTTCACTTTGAAGGTTGTTGTTTCCTTGCAGACATTCAAGCATCATCGCAACCCCATGGTGGTCTTTTAAAATTGCAAAAAAAGCTCTTGTCAGGTTTTGTTAGTTCTATGTTTATTGAACCAATTGAAAATGTTGATGATGGGATCGAGATGATCAAAAAAGTGTTTAGGAATAGAAAGGTACTCATTGTACTTGATGATCTAGATGAGAAAGAACAACTTGAAAATCTAGCTGGAAAATCTGATTGGTTTCAGTGTGGTAGCAGAATCATTATCACAACTAGGGAAGAAAGCATTTTAAAGACTCAAGTGGACCAATCCAAAGGAATTTTGCCTTACAAAGTTCTTGGAATGAGATTTGATCTAGCACTTAATCTGTTTTATAAGTATGCATTAAGAAGTGACTCTGCTGTGGAAGAATACGAGGATCCTTCAAGAGAAATTGTTCATGAGGTGGGCATGCTTCCTTTGGCTGTTGTGGTGATAGGGTCCCATCTTTTTCACATGGGCAATGATCTAGGGCATTTGGATAAAAGAGAAGTATGGGATGAGACATTAAAGCAGTTTAAGCAAGGTCCTTTTGACAAAGTCCGGAAATCATTAATAATAAGTTTTAAACAATTAGAGGATAAGGAAAAAGAAATATTTCTTGATATAGCATGTCTATTCACTAATGAAGACAAGACATATCCATTCATCATGTGGAAGGATTGTGATTACTATCCTGCGACTACAATGAGGGTTCTCTCTTACAAGTCTTTAGTAAAAATTGGAGATGATAATAGGTTTTGGATGCATGATGAAGTTCGAGACTTTGGAAGGTACATTGTTCTTGAAGAATATCCTCACAAGTTTTGTAGGGTGTGCATTTGTGAGAAAGCCCTGAATTTGCTGGAGAGAAAAGAGGTAACTATGATGGAATTTGGATTAATATACTTGTTATATTTCCTGAAAAGTAGAACCTAGAATATGATATCTTCAATAAGAAATGGAAACTCGAAAATTAATTTATGTAGAAGAGGAAGAAACAACTACTTGTTGGGAGATAGACTAACCATAGTTTTGGAAACCGTATGTCGCGTGCCCAACCATTGGAGAAATTGTTTGACAGTGCTTTATTTGTACTCTGTGTTGTAGCCCTATAAACTATATGTTGCATGCTCAATATTGAGTCTATGATATGTAGAGAAATGAAGATGTTGAAGCGCTGAGCTTGACGTTCGACGGCGACAGCTTCACACCAGAAGATTTAGCTTGTCTACCAGAACTAAGGTTCCTTCAAGTGAAAGAGATTGATTTTTCTAGAGACTTCAAGAATCTTTGTTCGGAGCTGAGATGGCTTACTTGGCAACCATGGCAAACGACTATCCATGTGGAAAACTTCCATTTTAGTAAATTGGTTGTGCTCAACCTTTCCAACAGCAATATTGAAGATGATTGGGTTGGATGGAGCCAAATAAAGGTATGATGTGCCTTACTTTATACACATCCTTTTGTCATTACCTCATTCATGATGACAGAAGCTAGATATATATTCTACTTATTTGTATCATTGCCTCAAACGACTACCTTAATGGTTGCGTGCACTTCCCGTCTCATATGAGTTTAGAATATATTTTGCATGAGTAACATTCCATATCTTTCTACATTCTAAGTAAAACATAATTAGATCCTACATAAATGTTGCTTAGGCTTTGGAAAAAGTAAGGGCCATTTTGCTTCATTATGCATCAAATATGATTTGAATGACTGCAAAGTTTAAGTTAAGTTCGGTGATAAAAAAAATTAATTGGAATTAAGTTTGAGATTGGCTATACGTATTTTGAATGGCATAATGATCCCAAGTTTATTTGACATGGCCAAGATGATTTGAATCAAGGTAAGCTTGACCTTCATAATACTTGATTCAAGGGGCTGACTAGCCTAATTTAATAGTTAATGATTTCTTTGTAATTGCATTAATGAACTGTAAATTGAATGAAAATGACATTACTTTTACTTTTTTATTAACTCGATTTAATGAGCAAAGCCTCAAGCTTTAAATCGAATCTAGTTCTTAAAAACTGTGTCAAATCAAATATCATACAAATCTATAGTTCAGTTCAGTTCGGGGTGAAGAACAAATACAATGGAAGTTCCTTGTCCATTTCTAACATTTATTTTCACGTCAAATTTTGGGCTATGAAAATTGTGTGAGGTCAATTGAGCTCGATTTGACATTCGACCAGAATTTCACGTCCATTTTTGACATTTATGTTTACTCGCCATTTTCAAAAGAAGCCAAATGACGAGAAAAATTGGGTACCAGCCCAACCCCTCCATCTCAGATTCTTTCTAAAATTTTTCGGACTTAAAACGAATTCTCGTACTATGTTTAAGGAAGAACACCAAAAGTCATTTTTACGTTGCCTCATTTATTTTTAAAACCATCACGTCATATCCTGACTATTATTAGGGTTTGCATTACACAGCCCATCAAATGAGTGGGTCAAGACAGATTTGTGTCGGGCTGAAAATAGTTCAATCCAAATTAATTCATTTTTCTACAATACAATTCACTTGGCATGGGGAGATACAGCTCAGTTGGTAACCCAAACCTAACCCGACTGATATTATCAAAGCACATTCATCTTTATCCAACCTATGAAAGTTCATGCCCATCCATTTAACCCACTCTCTTCACATGGATATTTCATGTGGATAAAATCTTATATCAAATTAAGTAAAGAAAAGTGAAAAAATAAAAAAGTTATCACTTGCCGTCAGTTGGCCTCCGACGGAGTCTAAGGGTGTGTAAAAGAGTGCAAAAATGTACAATGAATTTACTTCTAAAAATCGAAGGGGTGAGTGTATAATGAGGTATTAATGTTCATGTGTTAATGCAGAGGAGTCGCTTTTGCCTATACGGTGAACAAAATATACTTATGATATTTGTACGGTTGTAAGATTTAAAGCTAATTACTAGCTTCAGCTATTTTATTGGTCTAATCTACAGCAAATATACTAGGAATTATATTGTTTAGGTTCCAGAATTACTATAGATTCAACATTGACCTGAAAATAAACGAAATTTAAAAGACGAAGACTACCTGTGCGCACATAACATGCAAATTTTTCTTTAAAAAAAATATTAAATGTAAAAACAACTATTATTTCTAATTAACAACCGGAGGTCCCATAAGTTACATAAGCTCTATTGCATGTGCTTTCATAATGCAATGGCAGGATCTCCAAATTAAAACAATGAACTGACGAAAAAACATATGCAAGGAGTACATAAAAATATGGGTCATTTCAGCAACCCGTTATGACCTATTTTATTAGGCCTTATTACTTTTTGTTAACCCATTTTGGTCCATATTGTTGTCGAATGAGTTACCCCTTATGCAATGATCCACCAAACTTTTTGCCAGCTCTAGGTTATTCCTGACATCGTGAGTAGGAGAGAGTTGAGTTTGAGACACGGGGTTCAGTGCAGTGGATGTTGAAGATTGTGGTTGGAGGTGGTGTGCTGGTGATCGGGAGAAGGATTTTAGAAGTGTTAAAAGTTATGCACAATGTTTACTTTATTGCCAAAATGCTCACTTTAGTGTTATTTTTCTTATTTTTCAGATCACTTAAGTACTGTTTTTTTTTTTTAATGAATACTTAAGTGTCAATTCCGATTTTGGTAGTTGGAAATCCGACGTAAGCATATTTTGTTAATTTTTTAGTCTTACGTGGCTTGCCAGCATGCCCAGTCAGTATATAATCCCCAATTGATGTCATTTAAAAATTGTAAATATTGATTGTTTGAATGCCAAATTTCATTTAAAGTGATCACTTCATTGCTAATCGTTATTTAAAAGCAATTACTTTAGTACCAAGCACGCCACATGAAAATGACACGTGGATTGTATTTTTTTAATAATATGCTTAGTCATATAAGATTTTTATTAGGGTGAATACCTGAAAAACCCCAAATTAGTACATATGTGATAAATTCACTCTAAACTAATTTTTTTATCAAGAAAAATCCTAAATTGATACACATATGACAAATTTATTTCATATGACTACAAAAAACCTAGACCAGTACATTTGTGACAAATATAATCTCCATTAAATTGTATTAATATCACAAAAAACTATAACTGTAATAAACAAAGAGTAAAATCCCAAACTAGTACATTAATCAATTGTTACGCGTCATCCAACTTAACAATTTGATAGTCAAATTTAATGGAAACCAACAAAGGGTAAATTTGTTACAAGTGTATCGGTTTTGGGTAAATTTGTCAAAGGTGTATCAGTTTGGGATTTTTGGTGATTGAAAAGATAATTTGGAATAAATTTGTCATGAGTGTACCGGTTTTAGATTTTATAGGGTATTAACCCTTTTATTATAAAAACCATGTATTATTTTTTACTAGAATTTCTCATTGTTGGCATTTAAGTGATCCAAAGAAAATTTTTGGTACTAAAGTATCTGATGTACACAACTTTTGATACTTTTAGAGCGTGTTTGGTAACCATTTTGTTCCGAGGAACAATTTTTGATGAAAAATGATTTTTTCTGTTTCTGTTCTCGAGAACAATTTCTAAGCAAAAGAACACGTTTGGTAACTTATCAAAATTTCTATTCTTGGGATAAAAATACGTTTGATAAAATTCTTAGATTTTTTTATTTCTTTTAAATTTTTAATTCTTTTATTATTTTTTCCTTTTTCTTTTTCTCTTTGGCTAATCTTTGGCCACTGGCCAGCGACCGGCTGGGCGATGTCCGGTGTGCTCGCTGGAGCCTCACCAGGCCAAGGCAAGGTCCGACGAGCCTCGGCCTCACTAGATCTGGGTGAGGCCAAGTCTCATCGGTGGCCAGACAAGCCTCGCCCAGGTGGTGCTAGGTTGGCCTCGCGCCGGCTTGGGAGATTGAGCCTTGCCATGGCCGTGCGAGGCTTGGCCTCGGCCTCACCCAGCCTAGCCAAGGCCAAGCCTTGCGTGGCCACGGCAAGCCTTGACGAGGCTCGGGCTGATGAGCCTCGCCGTGGCTTGGTATCTCCAGGGCTGGCAACGATTCGACAAAGTCGCCCGTCCTCATCTGGCCAGTCACTGGCACCGGCCATGGCCCAGGCCAGCGACTGGCAAAAGGAAGAAGAAGAAGAAGAAGAAAAGAGAATAAAAAGGAATAGAGAAAAAAATTGATTCTAGAAATTGTTCCCAAGAACAAGAAGTTACTTTTTTCTACTTCTTATTTTTGTTCCAAATTTATTCCGAGGAATAAAAAAAAATAGATATATTGTTCTTGAGAACAAAAGTTTTACCAAACACATTTCTATTCTTTTTTTCGTTCCTTGGAACAAAAGAATAGAAATTTATGTTCTGGGAACATAAATTGTTTTTAACAAATAGGCCCTTAGTGCTCTTTTGCTGCTTGTGACCAGTGGGAGAGGGTGATATGAAAATAATAGTCTTTTATTTTTTCATAGCAAAGTTATGGAGTTTTTCTCTAAGAAGCAAACAGCGGGTTTTGAAAATAAAGTATTTAAAGTGATATAAGAGGTGGGATGGTTCTTTGTATTTGTATTTTCCCCGTGGTATGAATTCGACTCTTAACAGGGGCCTAAGTCCCTTAGAAAAAAAATTAAGGTTGGGGATTATTTTAAAGAATTTAAAGTATGAGGGTTATTCGTTACGTTCCAAACAAAATTGCAATTTGAAAACTACCCCAATTTATCGTATATAATCACTTATGGATAATAAGCTTATTAATAATACTGCCATATATGCTAATGTTTCTCATTAATTTTTGTTTACTTCAAACTTTTTTCTGCAGGTGAATAAATTGAAGGTTCTTGAGTTGACGAGTTGCATACGGCTGAAAAAGACACCTGTCTTCTCTAACTTTTTGTCTTTGGAAAAGTTAATTCTTGCTGGGTGCGTCAAGTTAACTACAATTGACAGCTCCATTGGTAAGCTAAAATTCCTAAAAACCTTGAATATCAAGGGATGCAGGTTACTTGGGGAGTTGCCTGCAGAAGTCGGCTCTTTACAAGCTTTGACAGAGATTACCATGCCCCGAAATTTTCAACCCTTGAATATTCCAGAGACATTTAGCAAGCTAAATTCATTGTTGAGTTTCGTATTAGATGAGCACCCTGGAATCACCCGACTTCCACGCTCTTTTGGAGAGCTGGTGACACTTGAGCGCTTATCTTTATGCGGATGTGTGGGGATAAAAGAGCTTCCACTCTCTATTGGGGATTTAAAAATGTTGGTTGAGTTGGATATATCAAGATCAGGATTAGTTGAACTGCCCGATTCCATTGGAAAGCTAAAGAAACTGAAAGTGATCAGGTTAAGTTTTACGAAAGTAACAAAATTTCCTCATACTATAGGAGGGTTGGAGATGCTTGAAGAGTTACATGCCAAGAAGTGTTGGTGTCTGACAGGTGAAAACCTGGAGGAAATTGGGAAGCTCTTCCATTTGAGGATATTGGACTTATCATATACTAGTGTTTCTAGGTTTCCTGGGGAGATAGGTCATCTCTCTCATCTCCAGACACTTGAATTGGGTTCAAGAAACTTTCGAGAAGTGCCGGCTCCTCCCTCAAGTTTGATACGCCTTCATCTTCAAGCTGCGGACTTCTCATTCGGCCCTGACCTCTCAGGCCACGTCAATTTGGATTACCTGCAGCTATCTAGATTAGCTGCTTCGGCAGAGGCAACTTACAAAAAATGGATTAATGATTCGCCGCAAGAAGTTCAATGGGATCCGGAGGAGCGACCGATCCATCAGCTTCCATCCTGTTTGTCAACCTTGAAGGTCAACAGCTTCGGTTCACTGCCAGATTTTTCCAACTTAAAACATTTGTCGGTTCTGTGGGTCACCAACTGTCCAATGCCAGTGTTTGCTATTTCTCCAGAACTTGTAAATTTGAGGGAACTGAAACTAAGTAATTGTGAATACCTCGAGGAAATATGCGGTCTGTCACTCTTGAAGAATCTATGGCGCTTGGATCTGATCACATTGGAAAGGATGATTGAGATTCAGGGTTTGTCGGAACTGGAATCCTTGCTGCACCTCCGTATTTTTCATTGCAATTCAATGGAGAGATTACCGGACTTATCAAAGTTGGATAAGCTACGAAGTCTTGAGCTAAAAGCTTGTCCGAATATAAGAGCCATTGAGGGTGTCAAGGGCTTAGAAAGCTTGGAGTTGGATATTCATAATTACATCATCCTGGAAAGATTGCAATACGTCTCAAGTTCGAACTTGCTTCCCCGTATAACACCTATGTGTGATGTGTTCCCGAGTTTTAGGGGATCGGACACTCGCTATAGCATTGTCAGTTTCCTTCGCAAGAGCCTGACTCAAAATCGGATTTCTTTTTTTGATGATGATGAACTGAGGTTTGGTGAAGATATTGGTGGAGAGCTTCTGCTGGCACTCAACAACTCTCGTGTCTACATACCGGTCTTCTCAAGTGACTATGCTTCCAGTAGATGGTGTTTACGTGAACTTGCCCACATGGTAAAATGCAGGTCACAGTCAAAGGGGAAAAAAAGAATCATCCCCATTTTCTACAATGTGGATATTGATGATGTTAAGCTCAAAAGCAATTTATACAGCAGCGCCCTAGACAAGCACCGGAAGAATTTAGACGCCAATGAAGTGAATGCATGGAAAGAGGCGCTAATTGAGGTTGCAGCCATAAAGGGTTTCGTCTTGAAAACTAACAGGTAGAGCTGCTCCTTTCCCACTAAATTATGAGGTAAATAAGTCATTTAATTGACCTTTACATACCTGGAGAGTTTCGATATAACTGCAGTGCAATCCTTTTGGATACAAGGAGTTGCCAAAGCAAGTTCTTAATCCTATATCATATCCAAAGAATAGAAAAGAAGGTTTGGCATAAAGCTACCAACGTCGCGGGAGTAACTTAACAGTAACGTAGAGAATTAAGTAACATCGAATTCAATAGTAAAATATAGGCTAGTTTCCAGGGACACCATTTCAATATAAAGAGGAAGGAAATGCTCGAAGAAATAAGAAAACATCTTCCCATTGCAGAATGCTTTTTGTTATAATATCACCAAAAATGCTCATATGGATGTGCTGTGGTTTCTCAAGATTTGGCTTAACTTTTATCTAATTTTGCCCATCTCAGAATTTAGATTACGTAGGGACCGACATGTCATTCATATAAATTCATGGATTTCTAAAGTTGGTTCATCAATGATGGAACGTAATGATGATCTAATCAAGCTTGGTAGTTGGATACACTTTCACTAATTCCATCAAGAATAGGTAAGATTGAAAAGTTTACAACCAAAGTTTGGTGTAGCTCTAGACCAATTAAATTGTCATTTTGGTTTCTTATTTTGCATGCCTGATGACAACGAACCTTTTTATTTCGTGGTGCACAGCTGCACTCCTGAAGAAGTACTTGAATTGGCTACTAAAGAGGTTGTAAGACATCTGACATTTTCCAACGGCAAGGAGGGGGACTCAATGAAGATCTGCGGTAGCCCATAGGAAGCTGTACGGAAAGTGTTATCAAAGACGGGAACTGAAATTGAATTTCATTCCAAGTAAGTAAAAAAATGGAATTCCTTCACCTGTGCATTGTTGCAGGATCGGACCATGATTTGCTCGGATGGTTACTGAAGAGGTTTTGAGAGCAAGGGAACTATTAGATGTTGACTCTTGAAGCCTTGTTTTGGCTCGTTGTCAAAGACAAAAAGAACGGATCTGCTTTCTATATAATGCATTTTGCTTCTAATGTTTGGGGATCTAGGTATCTCATTTTGTGAAGTAATTGGTTTACGATTCTAATGCTTTGGTCCATTATTTACAAGTTTAGTGTAGCTGTAAGAACAAGAACGTCGGTAAACTGCCATGCTTTACTGGAGGGTTAGTTAAGCTCATAGATCAGCGTTTGCATAGATGCTCTTCAAGAAAAAAAATGATATTCCTTTTCCTGCGCATTGTTGCAGGATCGTAGCCCATATGTAATGCATTTTGCTTCTAATGTTTGGGGATCTAGGTATCTCATTTTGTGAAGTAATTGGTTTACGATTCTAATGCTTTGGTCCATTATTTACAAGGTTAGTGTAGCTGTAAGAACAAGAACATCGGTAAACTGCCACGCTTTATTGGAGGGTTAGTTAAGCTCATAGATCAGCGTTTGCATAGATGCTCTAAAGACGTTGACTAGTTCAATAAAATAAATAATTAAGGATTGTCGAATTCAATAGTGATTTGTCGACTCATTTCCAAATTGACATTTTAAAATATAAAGAGATTGAAAATGCTTTAAGAAATATGAGAACCTCTTATCGCTTCATGTAGTATAATTTCATAGAATATCACTTTAAAATGGGTCGTTCGAATGTGCCATGATTTCGCAAAATTCTTCTTGAAAGTCTTGTCTAATTTGCTCATCTCATAATTTAAATTCCGTAGAGACCAAAATGTCTTTTCAGATAGATACATGGATTTCAAATGTTAGTCTACCAATGAAGTAACGTAACAATGATCTATTTAAATTTCGTAGTTGGATCTAATTCCCTCATTCCACTCACAAACGGCAATTCCACATTGGTTCATGTGATTTTAAAGCATCTCAAAATATCTTCGAACTGAGCAATACCCGACCAAATTTTTTGTGTAGGCGTAGACCAATTAGATCGTCATTTCAATATCCTTTTATTGCGTGCCTGACGAAAACAAACGTTTTCTTTCGTTGTTCATTGCCGAATCCTCGGAGAAGTACCTCAATGGCTGCTGAAGTGGTTTTATAACATCTGATTTATGCCGACACAAGGTCTCAAGTAGTTGAATGTCAGGTGGACCTGATAGGAAACTATTGTACTTAATTAGTACGTCCATGATGTGATGCAATGAGAACGCACTGTTTCATCTTGATATGTTATGATGGAAAGACACCCTTTGAAAGGGTGTGAGGGAGTCATATAAAAGACTCCTAAAGACAACCGTTGAGATGGTTGGCAGAACGTACGCTCAGAAATCTTTTTTTGTCCCATTTCCATCAAAGAAAAAGAAGGCGTTCCATTTCTTCTTTACAAGAACAATTCGTGATTTCTACCTTGTTTTCATCGAATTTTCTCGTTTATCACTTGATATCGAGATCAAGAGAATGTAATCTATTATGTTTGGATGTTTATTGCTCGGAATTGCAATCTGAATCATCGAAAACAAACCGAAGTGAAGAATGGGTTTGGGGCCACATACACCCGTACGGTTTTGGACATTTTTCGAAATATTTTATCGGCCAAAACAAATTTTCAAATATACAAGGTAATAGTACTTGTCGAGACGAGTCTAATGGTGGGTTGAACGCCGCCAAAGGAGCTTGGGCGCGCCCACACATGCGGCCAGAAGCTGCAGCGCGTGGGCGTTATGCGCCAAATGCGTTGGGAATGCCAGCACATGAGCGTCACGCGCGCGTCAGTGGATCGACGTGTGCTGACGTCATGGACGACGTCATCATGATGTCATCCAACAGTTGGTAACCACCGGATGACATTATCGATGACGTCACCACCGGCGCTGTTGGCTGGCCAGTCATCGACTGGCGACCCGACTTGCTTATCGACCCAAGACCCGACCCGACCGTTGACCGGTCAGCCGGTTGGACTGGTTAGCAGGTCTGGCGGTCAAATTGGTCAGACCGATTGCTGGTTGGACCGGTCGCCAATCAGACCAACCAGGAGCCTTTTAGGCTTGCTAGACATGCGTCACACGTGCCACACACTCAGGCAGCGCGTGTGGGTGCGTGTGACGTCTGATGGGAGCGTGGTTGGCGGCGTTTGGTTCGTATGGATGTTCTCTACTCTGTGGTATAATTATTTTTTATTTTTGAGTTTTATAAATGTATAAAAATGTGTAGGAAACCCTGAGTATGCGTACTTTTGGGGTTTAAATATGTTGTTTATTCATTTTTAGCTTATATTTCTTATGGTTTTTTGAAATACAGTAGCTTGCCTAGATAAAAATGATATAATATTTGCTGTGTAGAGCTTGGTTTGATGGTAGCATGTATATAATTTAATATACTTGTAATTTTCTAGTTCCAAGAAAATTTGAACAATGGGAGAAAATTATTGTTTTTCCTTTACATGTTGAATTGCATTTTTTATTGTAAGTGCAGTATGATTGTTTTTTATACATTGATTTACATCATGCTATGCTTTTGTGTTAATGGAAAAATGTAGAAATTACATGAGGTCATGTAATTACTTTTTCTAGTGGGAGTTCGTAGGTTGGTAGAATTCGAAGGAATTCTCACATAGAACTTAAAATTTGCACAAATTAAACTAATTAATGATAATTGAACAATCGTACATAGGAGCTGATTGGGGATATAATGAACTTTCGTTTCCGTGTCTTTTGTTGAATTATCATTAATTTAGTTTGTCTTTGCTACAAATTAAATATGTGTATTAATCTGAAAAGTATGTTAGTATTGATTATGTGTTTATTATGTCAATGTGTTAGAGCAATTGATTATGGCTTCGGCATCCAAAACCATTATGGCTAGCCTCAATAAGGGTGAGAAGTTGAACGATGACAATTATGATATTTGGCATTGAAAGGTTCAGTACATCCTTGAGGAGCAAAAGGTTTTGAAAATCCTCAACCACACCATGGATGAACTTGAGTATGGAACTTCAGCTCAATACAAGAGAGATCTAGAAGCTTATCAAGCTTGGAAAAAGAAAAATAGCATTGCTCGCATCACGTTGTTGAACTGTATACAAGATGATCTCATGTGTGAGTTTGAAAGTTATGATAAAACTCAAGTAATGTGGGTTGCCTTAAAAGATAAGTTTGTGGATACATCTGCCACTAAGTTAAGGAGACTCACCATCAAGTTTGACACATACTGAAAGCGCGCAAATGTAACGATGAGGCAGCATATTCAAGAGATGTCAAACATGATTCGTAAGCTAAAATCGGTAGGTTACTCCCTTACTGATGAATAGCAAGTTCAGGCTGTTATAAAGTCTCTTCTTGATAATTGGGAGCATATGAAGATCAACATGACGCATAATGAGAATATTGTCACTTTTGATGATATTGCGTGTCATTTGGAATTAGAGGATGAGCGCCTAGAGGTTGTGAGATCCTCTACCCATGCTTATGTTGCTGAATTGAGTTAATGCAAAACTTCGGGCTTTAAGCGCAAAATGAATCATCAATTCAATAACAAAGGGAAGAAGACTAATGTGACAGCTTGAATTTTCAGATTTTGTTTTCGATTAAATAAATCAGGCATTTCATCGACGCGCCAATAGTGCTATTCTCTGAGTTGATCACTCACGAGATAACTGGACTATCTGGGGAAGTAATTAAGGAATCTAAATGCAATGGACTTGAGAATTTGACCAAGAATCGACTGTTCGACCGTGTTGATATGCAAGGGTCATTACGGCACCGTAAAAAATCGATCAGAGACCGGAGATAGGTCGATTAGATTGAGATATGTGATTAGTGCATGGGTGATTCCACCTAATTGCAAAATTCTCGTCAAACGGCACTAAACCAATTTTTCTGTCATTTCTGTACCTGGTGTCCGTATTTGAAACCTTGAGATTTTCACGACAACCGAGAGTCGTCAATGTGTCGAAGATGCACTATGTGACTCGAGAAAAATCAATCATGGGTCAATTGCACTAAAAATTTCTAAAAACTACCCGATAAATTAGGTCACGCTAAAAGCGCGCCGAAGTGAAATTAACCATGAATGTGAACCCGATTTCAGAAATTGAAAGTTCTATGGTGTCACGAGCTATTTTAGGAACGTTGACTCATCTTCCGAAGAATTTTCAGAGATTCCGAGATTTTTACAGAAATTTGATTCGAACGTCTCGGAAATTAACGGAAATTCGAACGGGCCAAATTTAAGTGAAATTTGGACTTTCAAGCCAAGCTACTGAGTGATGGGAATTTGTGGAAACGTGTGGGATTTTTCTTCAATAAAATTGGACATCGAATTTGGAGAACATGTGAAGAAATTGAGGTCAAGATTATGAAATTCGGAGCTATGGAAGGGGGTAGCAAATTTGGCTTCAAATTGGATTATATGGTGGATTTATCTACAAGAAAGAAGTAAGAGACCAAGTAGGATAGGATTGAAGGTGATTAGGGGACAAGCATTTAAGTGGGTAGATAAGTATTGACTTTCTTTTCTTTTCTCTCTCAAGCTTCTCGCCTACGCCTGCAGCTGTTCCCCTCCATCACCGCCTTTGAAGAATTCAGCTCCATCACGTTTTCCTCTCTCCACTTTCCCCCTTCGAACACCCTGCCTTTCTTCCTTTTCATTTTTCTCTCTTCCACCGACCGCTTCATCCCACCATTTCAGCAACCCTGCAGCTGTCCCACCATCGATTTCCTTCCATCTTTCCCCACTCACGCCGGTCAACAAACCAGCCACAGCTCCTCCTTCCTTCGTGTCTTCAGCCACGCGTCTCCACCGATCCACCAGCGTGCGTTTTCTCTGCAGCAAACCGGTCAACACTCAGCAGCACAAAGCAGCTGGTGTTGACCTCAAACATCTACGCGGCCAACGCACGCCAGCTCACGTCCTCCACCGAAACCGCTTCTGCCCAGCTTGCTGCCACTCGCCCGTTCGTGTCTTCGGTTCCAGCGTCCGTCGAAGTTACTCGTCCCTTCATCCGTTGACGCCAACTCCTTCGTAGCTGCTCCTTTGATCGGCCCTTCTCCAGCAGCTCGCCCATGCACGAAGCTGCACGCGTGCAATCGAGCCCAGCATTTGGCTCACTCTCCAGCAGCAATTCCAGTGTCAGTAAAGCCCTCTTGCAGCCCGCAGGTTCAGCCTACGTGAGTGTTCAAGTCCAGTGAAGCCCATCTCCTTTAGCAGCCCATAATGTGAAATTTTCAACCCGTGAAGCCAAGGCCCAACCTTTTGAAGCCCAGTGAATTTTTGAGGCCCAAGCCCAGCGTCTGCAGCGAGCCTAGTCCAACGCAATAACAAATCTCAATTTGGGCTAAGATTTGTTGGGCCCGTTTTAGGCCCGGCCAGGGAGTTCGCCGACACCGCCGAAAATTAGGATTTCGGCCGCTGTCGCGCCGTCGTCGCGGTGAACTGGTTTCCGCAATTAACCGGTGAGTTTATACTCTAAACTTTTCTTAGTAGGCTAATGATGTTTAAGGGGTGTTTATATTTATTTAATTAGGAATTAGGTGGTTATTTATATTAAATTAGAAATTTAATTAATTAATTGAGCATGTTAGGTGGTTAGCATGGTTTAGATAAGGCCTAGATAAATTGCACTACTTGTTCAGAAGGGTTTGGGAATTTTCCAAGTCCGTATTGGTATGTAGTTTAATAATTTTGGCCTAGGTTAGTATTTTTAGAAATTAAATTGATTTATTTAATTAATTTTCGAAATTAATTAATTATTAATTATTTTTCCGGAAATTAGGCCGGGATAACCGGTGACCAGAATTTCGTGCTGATTGCAATGGTGTGGTTAATTTCTGCAATTGAGTGTTAAATTATGAAAATTGAGTGCCGATTGGAAATTTGGTCAATTATTCTAAAATTTGTGAATTTCAATATTTATCCAGAAATCCCAGGTGTCAGGTTTTAAACACCGAAAATGGTTTTATATACTATATGAATCAGTGGGATTTTGAAAAGAATGTTATGAATTTTCTGGTTCCAATCTGACCGTGTACCCACACACGATTATTTTTATTGAGTGTTTTTAATACGAAGAAAATGGGCCGGGATCACCATTTTAATTGAGGCATTTGAATGCAATGCACAGTGTCCTAGGTTGAGATTGAGTGGTTGTGTGCTGATTAAGAGAACTCGTCCCCAAATTGTATCGGATGGACGTTACCCTATATGGGATACCCACTTAGTGGGATTTGGATTGCGGTAGATTTTGGACCTATACTCCTTCGGGAAAGTCATCTTTGAGAGAGACGTAACCATGCTCAATGGGGTGAGACGATGCCTGGGTACGCTAGTAGACCGCCAAACTTCTAGTAAGCCGTACCCTCGAGTGGGCGAAATTATCAATTAGAACGCATGTTGAGTGAAATAGATGCGCCAGATTATGGGACAAAATTGTGTGACATGGTATAGGACGTGTCATAACGATTTGACCCTATAATCTGGACCCTTGTGATTTATTGAGTTGAGTGATGCGTTTCAATTGTTGTGTGTATCGATTCTATACCTAATGTATATGAACTGTGCTGACCTGTATGGAGGAACTGAGACGAGGTAAGTCATCTATGCTATATGCGTGATTGTGTGGTTAGGACGCTCCTTAGCGTATTTCCCTCCTAATTGGGATTTAGAGCTTAGACTCGCTGAGATTATATCTCACCCTGTTGTGGGACAATATTTTCAAGGTCGTCTAGTGGAGGACCAAGAGTCGAGATGAGGTGATGTGAAGTGAGGTCAGCTAAGACCGTCTTTTTTTGGAAAGTTAGTTTTTGTGGTCTTTTGGTCATAGACCTTGTACATGACTCTATGTGAATATAAATGCATGTTTGTTTGTGAAATTGTTGTCCTGCTTTTCTATCCCAAAATGATTACTGCTAGGGGATTTCTTTTGGCTTTCACATGTGCAATAAAATGGAAAGGGTCGGCGATTCGTCCTGGGAAGTTGCAACTGATCAGGTACCTAAAAGGGATGGGCAATAAAATGGAAGGGATGGGCATGCGCTCGGGGTTTGGGGCGTGACAACTGATCAGGTACCTAAAAGGGCTAAGACCTTCCGATGCAAAAAGCGTAGTGGGAAGAAAGACGAGGCCAAGATGAAGTGCTACAATTATGGCAAGATGGGTCACTTTCCTTGTGAATGCACTGAGCCGAAATAGGTACCCTATTACTCCATTACTTCAAATAACGCTTTTGCTTCTAGCACTGTAATGCTTGTTGAATCTTATCCAATATGGACTATAGACTCAGGAGCAACAGACCACGTAGCTAGAGATCGAGAAGCATTTGTGGAGTATTGTTGGATACAACTTGGAAGAAGATGGATATATGTTGGGAATAACTTAAGAATTGAAGTAAAGGGTATCGGTACATGTAAATTAATTTTATATGGTGATCGAAACCTATTCTTACATGATGTCCTAAATGCTCCAGATATTCGACGAAACTTGGTCTCCGTAATTGTTCTTCTTAGCCTAGGTTATGTATTGAATTTCCATGGTGATTGTGTTGACTTTTTGTTTGGAATAATTTATTATGGTTCAGGTCATGTATTGAATGGTTTTATGATGTTAGACATTGACTATGATCAGTACAATGTTAATGTCGATAGTTGTTTTTCTTTAATTGCATATTCTAGTAATATGTTATTGATGCAAGTACTTGGCATGCTAGATTAGGTCACATTGAGTTGCAAAGAATGTACAGATTAGCTAGAGAATGCCTTTTAGGATCACTCATTAATGTTAATCTACCCGTATGTGAACATTGTCTAGTGGGAAAAGTAACTAGAAAACTATTCGGTAAAGGGACTAGAGCCGAATTTCCATTACAACTCATTCATTCTAATATTTGTGGTCCTTTGAATGTGAGGGCGAGGCATGGAGCCTTATATTTCATCACTTTCATATATGACTTTACGTGTTTCGGTTATGTCTTTCTGATCTCCCATAAGTCAGAAGCATTAGATTGCTTTAGACGATATATAACGATGGTAGAAGATCATTTGAACAAAACAATAAAGGCATTAATAATCGATCACGGACGTGAGTATCTATCGGAGCAATTTAAGATTCTTTGTGATGAAAATGGAATTGTACGACAATTGACTATTCTCGATACTCTACAATAAAATAGGGTAGCTGAGAGAAGGAATAGAACCCTATTGGAAATAGTGAGGTCTATGATGGTGCAAGCAAATTTACCTATCTCCTATTGTAGAGATACATTATTGACTGCTGCCTATATACTTAACCGAGTGCCCTCAAAATCAGTCACTTCCACCCCTTATGAATTATGGACTAGTAGGAAACCAGACTTAAGTAATCTACGTCCAAGGGAATGTGCAGCTTACGTTCATGATTCTTCCTATAAATATGGCAAATTAAGCCCTAGAGGGAATAAATGTATCTTTATAAGATATTCTGAACACTCCAAAGGGTACATGTTCATAGGTAAACAAGCTGATGAAAATGTAACTGAAATGGAATCACGAGATGTTACGTTCTTGAAGAACGATTTTCCTAGTAGAGGTGAGATTGATAGGGACTTTCAATTATATGAGATGGAAGATCCTAATAACACACTCACTAATGTTGTAGAAGGAAATGAAAATTTACCTCAACATGCAAGATCTAGTGGGAGTGTTGCATCACCTAGTGAACTAAATTCAAGAGAAATACAGTTACATAAAAGTAATCGTAAAAGCATTCCTCGTTGCCGTTTTGAGATTGAAGGGGAAGCATTTATGATTGCTTAGAAAGACGATGTCGAGCCTAAGACAGTTCAAGGGGCTTTCTCATCCTCTGATAAGGAAGAATGTAGAAAAGTTTTGGAAGATGAAATGGAGTCAATGAGGGCAAATCATGTCTGGGATTTGATTGATCTACCACCCAATTGCAAGGCCATTGGAAATAAATGAGTTTTTAAGATTAAGCGAAGGGCGGATGGATCAATTGAAAAATATAAGGCTCGCTTTGTGGCGAAAGGTTATACTCAACAAGAGGATATAAATTATGAGAAAACCTTTTCACCAGTTGTAAGGTTTGCCTCAATATGCCTTATTCTAGCAATTGTTGCACATTTTGACATTGAATTACTTCAAATGGATGTAAAGATGACATTTCTTATTAAAGAACTAGATGAGGAAATCTATATGAAACAACCAATAAGTTTCATAGCTAAAGGTCAAGAGTATAAAGTTTGTAAACTTCATCGCTCAATATATAGCCTTAAACAATCATCTAGACAGTGGTATCTTCGTTTTCATCGAACCATAATAACTTTTGATTTCACAATGATCGAAGAAGATTACTGTGCATATATCAAGCGGGCCAAAGATAAATTTGTGATTTATCATTTTATATGGACGATATTCTATTGGCTAGAAATGACAAGGTTTTGGTTATCACCATAATAAAATGGTTTTCCTCCATTTTTGAAATGAAGGATATGGGAGAAGCTACTTATATATTAAGAGTTAAGATCGAAAGAGATCAATTAAGGAAACTCCTTACTTTATCACAAGAGTCTTATATAATGAAGATTCTTGAACGTTTCAATATGCAGCACTGTAATCCCATTGATACCCTTGTCATGCAAGGTGCTGGCCTAAGTACTAAGATGTGTCCTAAGACTCTAGAAGAAATTAAAGTAATGGAGACTGTTCCTTACGTTAGTGCGGTTAGAAGTTTGATGTATACTATGATGTGTACTCGACCCGACATATGTTATGCCGTGAGATTGGTGAGCCGATATCAATCAAATCCTGGTCAAGGACACTAGAAAGCAGTGAAGAGGATCCTGAGATACTTGAAAGGCACCATGGACTATCGACTTTTGAATATGCGTTCTTACTCCATGGAGGTGCAATTTCTTGGAATAGCAAGAAACAAATATGCACGGCCTTGTCTACGATGGACGTAAAATTTTTTGCATGCTCTGCCGCAGTGTAAGAAGTAATATGGCTAAAATGTTTTTTGGAAAATTCAGCTATTGTCACTGAGGTTCTAAGATTGGTGATAGATTATTACGATAGTCAAGTAGTCATTGCCTATGTGAAAGATCCCAAATATCATGGAAGGACGAAGCACATTGACATAAAGAACAACTTCATAAGAGATATAATAGCGCAGAAAGTAGTGATTCTACGATACATTTCAACCAATAGAATGATTGCTGATCCATTAATGCTATTCCTAGAGACATATTCTTGACCTACATGATGTCATTAGGATTGTGTAAAATGTGATATGTGTTATTGTAGAGGATAATTTGTTTATGTATTTGTGGACATATGTATTGTACTTGTTTGTTTATTAGTGACTTGATGTTTTATCAATAAGCACAAATCCATTATGAGACTAGCACATACACACATATATTATTAAAAAGTATGTCAGCAGGCAATGATTGGCTCACTCATACGAGCAATCACCTCAAGTGCTATAGTTAGCACGTTGAGATGATACGTTATGTACAAATAAATGCCGAAGAGCAAGTTTAGTACATAATATAAGATGTTGCCTTGATTGGAGTCAAGATGAGGTCTGTGATTTGTTTATAATAAGACCGAACATAATAGTTGTGGCATCCTAAAACTTTCATGGCGACCTCCAGATACATTAAGACCTATGGAAAGGGGATGGAAGTGCCATAGAATTATATATGGCCTTTAGACCAATGGATCACAATAAATTAAGGCCAATCATTCTATTGGACAATTATTTGATGGGGAAAATTCTATTCTTGGCCATGTGTTTTATAAGTTGGAATTTATTAATTCATGTTGCAAGTTTTATGGTTATATAAATTTCAATTAGGTATTTTGATGAGTGGGGGTTTAGGTTAGATTTTTAAAGGAGAGTGGGCCGAAATTATTAGGCCAAGCCGGCCCAAAAACCCAGCCCACAACCCCACCATTCAACTGGCCCATGAAGCCCAAAGGAAAGGAGTTGCCGTCGACCAAGGGGGAAGGGGAGAAACCAGTTTGCATGTCTCTCCATTTGTCCCATGAAGAAAGCCAAGTGTCAATGCATGCAAGGCTAATGATTGCTAATCATTGAAAGGAAGAAATTAGAGAGGAGAGAAGGGGGCAAATTACTTAAGGGATTGAACCAAGAGAGAGAAGTGTCGTGCGAAAGAGAGGAAGAGAGAAAGCGGGCGTGTGAGAGAGAAAGAGAGAAAGGAAGAAGGAGGAGTTTCATTGCCGCCGTCGAGCCGCCGTGTCCCGCCGTTGAGCCCGCCGTGTATTTGCTGTGTTTTGCTTGTATTAGAGGTAAGTAGAGTCCATTGATCTATACCTTGCTTGCTGTGTTTTGTGTGTTATGAATGATGAATTTTGGATGTGGATGAAGTGTGAAATTTCGAAGTTATAGGAGTTGTGTCCTAGCCTAGTATTCTGTTTCTGGAAAAACAGTTCGACCTTTGATGATTTCGTGAGTTGCATGCGATGTTCTAGTTAGAATCTGACTTTGACTTCTTGATGAAAGTTGTAAAGGACTTCTTGGAGAATAACATATAAAAATTTAAAAGGAAATGGACAAGTATAGGTCGATGAAACCATTTTTCTTTGATAAAGCTAGATCTGGAAACTATTATGATGATCTATTGTGATTCTGTGAATTTCGTGCAATTATCTAGTCCGAATTTGATCTTGTGTTCTTGATTAGAGTTGTAGACGACATCTTGAGGAGCAACATAATAAAAGTTGAGGATAAATGGACAAGTAATGATTGGGGAAAACAATTTTCTTTGAAAAGGATAAATCTGGACAGTGAACCGAGAGATAGAAAGAGTTATGAAAATTATATATTTTAATCCATAAGGAATTAAATTTCTATTTCTTCATGAGACTTTTACCCCTATGTCTCAATTATAACATATTAAAATCTTATAATTTTCGGAGCTTATTTAAGGGTTTAATCGAAATTATTTCCGAAACTGTGCAAAAGTGGTACTGGAATTTCTTTTGCTGTGATGTATGGATTTATGTGATTGATGTAAAACTTTATTGACATAGTGTTCTTCATGAAATATCTTCCTATCGATCTTGTTTACATTGTGTTAAATTTTCAGAATTTATTGAGATCGTTTACTAATTTTTCCAGAATTTTTATTAAGGAAGTGCATTTTGCTTTATCCGAAATTTGCTGTATTTTCAAGAATAAATGGACTGCCCTACAAAATATGATGTCTTGAGTGGTTGTATATACTGCATATATGGTGATGTTTGGCATATCATGTGACATCAAAAGATGGTTTAGATCTTTGATATTGTTGCATCAAATGCCATGATGAAAATGAGACATATATGAGATTATATATTGTGATAATAATGAGACCGTCGGAGGTGTGAGCCGACAATGCCCCAAGAGTGTTGGGATGCCCGAAGTGTGGGTGCCGGATGCCCAGAGTGTGTGTGCCGGATGTCCTCGGGAGTTTCGGGATGCCCGGAGTGTGTGTGCCGGAAGCCCTAGAGGTGTGTGCCGGGGGAGATTCCTCGTGATGCTAGTTGGGATACGAGATGTCTGAAGTGTGTGTGCCGGATGCCCAGAGGTGTGTGCCGGAGGCTTCTCGCGATGACAGGTTGGGTGCAAGCGATAAATTGTGGGATGCAAACATTGGTCCCTGGATGAAAAATGATGAGATCCTTATGAAAGATAAGAATTTAAATTGAAATATGTGCATGGGTGTATGCATATGGCATGATATTTGATCTACTTATGAAAGGAAGTTGATGCTATTTGATATTGAAAATGTGATTATGAAGGCGTGAATGGATCTCATGGTGAGGTATGCTTGATAGCATGGATGATATGAATCATGGTGGTATATGCACGATGGCATGGCAAGATATGCATGACTATGGTAATATATGCACGACTACATGGTGATGTATGCTTGATAGCATGGATGATATGAATCATGGTGGTATATGCATGACGGCATGGCAATATATGCATGACTGCATGGTAATATATGCACGACTGCATGGTGATGTATGCTTGGTAGCATGAATGATATGTGCTTTACTCGTGATATCTTGATTGTCTTGCTTGTTGCATTGTGTAGTTTGGTAGATCTTTACTGTTGAGTGGTTGTACTCACCCCTTTGGGGACTAATATTTCAGATTGAAAGATGCCTTTGACACCAGTCGCGCGTGGTACTTATTATGGATTGCCATTTGATGTTGAGGTGGAGTGCACGGAGCATTCCTGTGTTAGTGTACCTGGTCGGGTGTTTGTCCGAGTCCGTGTCTTAGTGATGTACGATGTGGGTCTTGTTGATGGCCCCGTTATCCAAGAGTTTTTGTCTGTTCATGTCCGGCGTGATGGAGTGATGCTAGGGATGCTGCCGCCGCCTCCGACTGACGCACCGGGTTGGGTGTGATCGAGTGTACGGCTGGTGGAGGATGATACTTTTTGGTTAGCCGGCACTAGATGATGGATGGGTGTATATGTCAAACGTAGGGTCGTGTTCTTTTGAGTTAGCCAAGCATAGTTAAAAGCTTTGGCCTTTTTGCTGTACTGAACCGAGACGTCCATCGCGTTTATGTAAATAAAAGTGACTCGGCTTTATCGTTTTATATGGTGAATAGTTGGTGTGCATTGCATTATTTTCGTTGGAGATGGATTAGGGAATTTTGTTTATGTTTCCGTCACATGAACTGCGCTGGGACCGATCAAAAAGAAAAAAAAATATGTAGACCCCCAGGTTTTATGGACCCGCTGCAATTGAAATGGTATAAGAGTGGAATGTTATTAGGACAAGTGATAGGTGAGTAGGCTGTGGCGACCCTAGTAGATCGGGGGCCGTGTCGAGGGGTGCCACAATAGTCCAACAATCATGTATGCCTGAAAGATGCCGGATGCGAGTACTTAATTGGGCACTATAAAAAGTGAGTTGATGGAGCACTCGAGCTAAACATAAGTACGTGAGAAGCACGTAACTATGTTTAGGCTAAGATCTGTATAATGGATATATTTAATAAATGACATACGCTCTTAAAGAAAGAAAAATCGATTATAGCATGTAATTCATACTACATGTGCATTACACGATCGGCAATGGAAGGTGAGTAAAATTATCCCTATTTACTCATCGTGTGAGCCCCTGAGGTAATTTATAATTTACCTCATTTTGTGCCCTATGTTACTTCTGACTATGTTCTCGAAGTAAAAGATCAATGTTGCTACTTTAGCCTATTATCGGTGGTCATGAATAGATATGGCTTTATGGGACGTGTGTAGAAAAGCAGTTGTTTAGAAATGGAGAGAGACATGAGTGCGAAAGAAGACTATTGTTGTTTTACTTCTATCACATGTATTTACTGGTCAACCTATTATATCGCCTTATGTGGTTGCAGATATAATTGTAAATATATGGTTTTTTTTTTTTTTTATAATAGTCAAGTATAGCTTTTAAAGGATATGTATACTTGGATTGATGTAACAAAATATGTCTGGGGCATTGTGAGACATCAATTGTTTATTTCTTTTTAGGGCTATAGCCATTATGTCATCCCTAACAAGTGCATAATTTGAGTTCCCAAGTGCAGGTGTATTCACTGGTCACATGGCTTACTTGCCAGTATAAATTGTTTTGTAAAGTTGATGAATGTTGAATGCCTTATATTCTTGATAGAGCGCTATTAAGCCCATCATGTCCGAGTGGGAGATGTTGTACTTAATTAGTACGTCCATGATGGGGTGCGATGAGAACACACCATTTCGTTTTGATATGCTACAATGGAAAGACATCCTTTGAAAGGGTGTGAGGGAGTCATTTAAAAGACTCCTAAAGACAACCGTTGAGACGGTTGGTAGAACATACACTTAGAAATCTTTTCTTGTCCCTTTCCATCAAAGAAAAAGGAGGTGTTCCATTTCTTCTTTACGAGAACAGTTGGCATTTACGTCGTGGAAATCGGATGCATTCCTCGTGATCGCATTTAGACCAACGTGAAGTATTTTTGTTCGCGATGCATCTACAATTCAACGATCGTATCGGGGTAAATTGTTGACCGTGCATTGAAAAAATGTAAGTCATCCTCCACCGACTTCCTTCCAACAGAAGCTGTATGGAAATCCTTACGAGAGTAAAAAAAAAAAAAAAAAAAGAAATGGAATTCCAATCCAGGCATACTTATGTGGTTTAATTTTAATTGGTAGTAATGGAACTTCAATTATCTGTTCATCATGAGTGGTTTCTTACTGGTTTAATTAAACAAGAGGCTTGCTTATGTTTTGGACAGTAAATGTGGCCTCCCAATGTGCCACGTTCCAACGCAAATTATTAATATTTTCACTTTTTAGCACAAACGAAAGTCGAAATTAAAACATGAAACAAACAATACAATAATAGATGTACACAAAAGAAAAAAACAACCTTCAGCTTTCATTTCTTACTTTATTTATGAACATCGTGATTTCATTGGGACTACAATTGAGAGGTCAAAAAGATATAGTGCTCCCACGTGGCAACTACACTGCCATCATGACTGCGCCCCAAAAGCTATCTACACCAACTATCACCCAACTGCACCTGTCCTATCCCAAAAATATCAAGACCATGCCTCCAAAAATGGATCCCTACCACCAGCACCTCCCTTGCCTACTACTCCCCATCGGCATCGCCGTTGCCGTCCTCACTACTACCGTCCTCTGGGAATGGTAGAGGACCTATCAGAATTCCTTCGATCTTGGCATAGATCACCACGAAGCTATAGGCAACGTGGTTGGCGGGTGAGCCTATTATTGGGGTTTCATGAAGCATATATAGGTAAAATTAAAAGAAAAATATAGCGGAAACAAAGATGATATATTTTATACATGATTTTCTGAAGGCGTTGTTCGTGCGTTTTAATAAAAAATTTGAATATAAAAGGTAGTTAAACGAATTACCTCTCCAAGTGCGCTTGAAACGAATTGGTTCGGATGTTCTTTAGTTCAAGCCCCACAAACGTCGGACCTATCGCGCCTGAACCCCGGGCACACACACATTCCTTGGCAGTCAAATAAAATGAAATGTTCCTAGGACGCATCACCAATCCTTTAGTTTTATCTTTCAATTAAGCACATGCAGAAGCGAATTCAAAATTACCCAACCAACAATCAAACACAGGGATAGTCTAAACACATGTCAACGCTTTTATTTCACAACTGCACTTCATGACCTTACCAGGTTAGCCCTACATATTTATATGCATAAGTCTAATTCAAAAGGAACCATTAGGCCACCTAGGCTCCAGACCCTTCAGTCTCGGGCTTCGGATTCTCCACACTACGACCCTGAAAAATGTTAACCACGAAGGGGTGAGGTAAAATCTCAGCGAGTCAACACCCTAAACCCTGATTAGGACGAGAATTCACTTAGAGGCAGCCAAAGAGGTGTCACACACAAACTTACCTCGCCTCAGCACCTCCCTGCACATTAGCTCATCACATATATCATATGCACATAGCAAATGTATTTCATAACTGGAACACATCAATTCATCTTTCAAACAATTACATGGGTCTCGATTATAAGGCCAAACCATTATGACACGTCCCATTTCGTGCCACACAATTTTGCCCCATAATCAGGCGCGGCTATCTCAATCACTCAGGCTTGTCCCAGTTATTACGACCCATTAGCCACGACCAACTCAACAATCGGTGATCATCTGGCATAACCGGGCATGGTCCCGCTCCGTCGGGCACAACAACATCTACATCTAGACAGCATTCCATAAAGGAGCATCGGCCCAGTCTCCACTGCGACCAGCATCCGTTGACACAGGGCATCCGAACTTAATCAGGCATTGTCCTGCATGAACACATCAAGACGGGTTCCGATGGTGACCATACGCATATCCATACTTGGCTAAGAACACTGTGCTTTGCACTCAAATATTTCCATTTCAAATAATGGACTTGGTCAATTTTCTTCGTATTAAAAGTTCCCGGTAAAATAATTGTGCGTGGTCATACCTTTAAATTGAACATTCAAATGGGGTACTCTCCCATTTCAAAATCCCACGATTTTTTATAGTACATAAAATATTTTTGGCGTCAAAACCGATACGTAGTATTTTTCTATTTAAATACCATAAAATAAAATTTTTGCAATAATAATCCATAACGACAACCAAGCACCCAATTGCACAATTAAGCAATTAATTTCACATATGAGTTCAACCACGACCACGACGATCGGCATAAAATTTCACTAACCGGCTATCCTGGCACAATTTACATTAAAAATAATTAATTAAGTAAATAAAAATTAAATTAAATAAATCTAATTTAATTAAACTAACCACAGTTAACTAACATGGTTAATTAAACTAACCACAGTTAACTAACATGGTTAATTAAACTAACCACAGTTAATTAACATGGTTAATTAACCATAGTTAACCAAGCTAACCAAGCTAACCCTAGTTAACTAACTAACCTAGGGTAGATAATCCAAACCAAACTAATTTAACTATCTAACCATTCTAACTAAACTAACCTCAACTAGCTAGTTCATCTAACTAACTAATTAACACTAATCCTAATTAACACTAAACTAACCACTAAGTGCAATTAACTTCTTATTCCGAGATTAGGGCGTTAACTCATCGGATAAAGGTGGTGACGAGTTCACGGCGACGGTGACGCGAAGACAGTGAAGACCCAAGCCTACGGCGTCTCTAACGGAGGACCTATCAGGACCGAAAAATAGCCTACAAGCTCACGGTCAAGGAGCTAGCTTCGGTTCTGTGGCAACTGGACTGCGGCTACTTGAGGGGCTATGATGGCTGGAACGAGTAATTGGGTGGTCGGACAGGAGTTGATGGCCTGCTGGTGGATGGACGGGCTAAGCTGGATGGCAAGAGGCGTTAGACGGTGAAGTGGGGCAGTGCTGGTGGTTTGGCGAAGCGGCTGAGTTAGCGGGCGTGGAGCGGTGGTGGTGTTGGCGGCCAAGCGAGGATTAGCGGTGCTGGACGTGGGGGATGGCATGGCTAGCAGGGGAGCTGAGCGGGCTGGAGTTGGGCGGACAGCAGGGAAAATGGAGATAGAGCAGATTCAGAGGGGAAAGAAAATGAAGAAGAAGAGGAAGAAGCAGCAAGGGGGGTTCGGTTGGCTGGGCTGCACACGCACAATGGAAGAAGAGGGAAGAAGGAGGGAGAGAGAGGCTGCCAAGAAGTTAACAAGGCAGCCAATAGCAAGCCAAGCCAAATATCTTGGCACTCAAGTGCCAAGCCTCCAAAGTCTTTAGCCCTCTTTGTCAAGGCATCGACCAATGGCAATTTTCCCTTCAAAACTTCACAAACAAGCTCTTTTTGGTGGCCAAAAGTCCCATGGTAGCAGCCTATGAAGCACCGACACTCTTCGAGAACCATCGTGTCGTGTCGGACACTTCGACACTCTGTCGAACACTCGGTCAACACGTGTCAAAAAATTCAACATCAGGTCAACTTTTTCGATGCTCTCTGATACTCGAGTTGGAATTTTGACATGTGAATTTCCAACACGTGAGGTCAATTTTTTTAAAAATTTTCAATAAATGATGGGTCAAATTGTATATATATGAAAAAATAAAAACACAGTAATAAAAAATGATAAACAATAAAAATAAGAAAAACCTAATATTCTTTTATCTTTAAACTCTCACTTTTCGTGATACATAATTCACCCCCAAGTTTTTTTTTTCTCTTCTCTTCCGATACATCTAACATGCGAGTCTAGAGTGTGAATTGCTTATTTTTTTCTCCAAGTTTTATGAATTATTGGAATGAAGTTAAATTAGTCAAATTCAAACAATAGATGATATTAATGAATAGTGGATTAATATTTTTAATGTAAATTCATTTTAGGTTTTTTTTCATTATTTATTTATTTGTGAATTTGAATCAAATTAATTTGATTCAAATAATCATAAAAATAATAACTTGTTATGTATATATAAAAATATACATTTAATATATAATGTGTCGCAACGTGTCGGAATTCTCTGTTTTTTGAAAAATGACGTGTCGGTGTGTCGTGTCATGTCGTGTCGTGTCGCGTGTCGCGTGTTGGTGTCGGTGTTACTTAGGCAGCTGCCCATATGGATTTCCCTTCAATTCTTCACAAACTAATTCATTTAGGTGGCCGAAAATTGCTTCAAAGCTGCCCATCCAAATTTCCTTTCTTTTCTTTTTGCCGAATTGATTTTCCGCAAAAATTCTGGGCTCGACGGAATTTTTCCAAAAGATGAGACGAGGTCTTAAAAATAAATTGTGACACGCTTGAACGTTTGATTCCCGAAATCAAATTTAATTTCGTGGTTAAAATCGACCAAACGCGATTTTAGTACAACCTAACCTACCGGATAGCTTTTAGGGATTTTAATGTGTTTGACCCATGGCTGATAATTTTCGGTCCACGTTTGTGTATTTTCGACTCGTAGACGACTCTTAATTGTCGTAAAAATCGCAAGGTTTCAATTACAGGTATCGAGTACAAAATCGATAGAAAACCGGGTTAGTGCCGTTCGATGCGAATTTCGCAATCATGTGGAATCACCCGCAATTCAATTGCATGTTTCCGTTGAATCAACCTATATCTGATCACTAATTGATTATAATGGTGCCATATTGATCCTTGCCGATTATCACGGTCGAGTGATCGATTTTCGATCGAATTTTCAAGTCTGCCGCGTTTATATCCTTTAACGGCTTCACCTAATAGGTTAGTTAACTTGAGAGTGATTATCTCCGAGAAAAAGGACCATAGGTGCGTCGATGAAATGCCCATTTCATATAATCGAGATTGGGTCAAAAATTCAGGATGTCACAACTCTTCCTCTCTTATAAAAATTTCGTCTTCGAAATTTAAATCATTAAAATTCTTCTTCAAAAAAAAGTGGGGGGGGGGTATTGACGTCTCATCGATTCTTCGCTTTCCCACATTGCTCCTTCTATCCCATGGTGTTGCTAGACCACTTTGACTAAAGAGATTGTCTTGTTACGCAACACTTGCTCCTTTCGATCCACGATCTGAACAGGTCTCTCCACGTATGACACTCTCTCGTCCACGTCTAATTCTTCAAAATTCAGCACGTGGGTCGGGTCAGGTTCATACTTCCTCAACATTGACATGTGGAAGACATCATGCACTTGTGCAAGTCTTGGCAGTAATGCAAGACGATATGCCAAAGTCCCTGCTAGTTCCAGAATTTTAAAGGGACCAACGTACCTTGTACTCAATTTCATATTCTTGCCAAAACGTGAAGTACCCCTCATTGGTGACACTTTAAGGAATACGTGTTCACCAACTTGGAATTCCAACGGTCTTCGATGCTTATTTGCATAACTCTTCTTAAGACTCTAAGCAGTTTTGAGTCTTTCTCGAATAACTTTAACGGCGTCGACTAACTGTTGAACTAACTCAGGGTCGGTGATTTTACGCTCTCCAACTTCGTCCCAAGAAACTGGAGTTCTGCACGCTCTGCCATACAACGCTTTAAATGGTGCCATTTGAATGCTTTGCTGATAGCTATTGTTGTTGGCGAACTCAACTAGATGAAACTGTTCCTCCCAGCTTCTCTTGAAGTCCAACACGCAAGCTCGCAGCATGTCCTCGAGGGTTTGAATCGTCCTCCCAGACTAGCCATCCCTCTGAGGATGATAGATCGTACTGAACTGTAGCTTCGTTCCTAAGGCAGTCTGTAAACTTTTCCGGAAAGCTACTGTGAACTTCGGATCTCGATCTGACGTGATCGTCACTAGTACTCCATGAAGACGAACTATCTAATGCATGTATAATGCATGTACAACTCAGCATATTTGTCCAATGCAAAATACTTTCGTACGGCGATGAAGTGAGCACACTTCGTCAATTTATCAACTATAGCCCATATGGAATCATTACCTCGCTGACTCCTTGGTAGTCCCATATGAAAATCCATTGTGATATGTTCCCACTTCCACTCGAGAATCTCGAGAGGTTGCAAAAGTCCTCCCGGCTTGCAATGCTGTGCTTTCACTTGCTGGCATGTCAATCACTTGGCGACATGCCTTGCAATATCCGCCTTCATACCAATCCACTAATAATGTTGATGCAGATTGTGACATTATGAAATTTGAGCCTTACGGGATGAATGAATGTGAATTTTGTCAATGCATTGGTGGTTGATCTCACTCGGAATTGATCACTCCTAAGATACTGACCTTGAGGGGAAAGGCTAATGAGGATAGAACTTGTATGACTAAAGAACTTGACCTAGTAAAACGAATTGACCGTGAGACTTACGTGAGGATGATCCTGTAGATAAGCAAGCCAATTATAAGGACAACTACAAGTCGATTCGTGGATAGAACATAATGGAATGACGGGTGATTCCGTTTACCGTTATCGAACCTGCGAACGACCCTATGTCGATCCTCAGTAATCGTGTACTTTGAAATAAGAATCTATCCTCCGTAATTTCATGCAGTCAAGGACGTCATGTGTCGAGATGTCTTAAACGTGGTTTGGCACGAGTCGGTTACACGTGAATCCTCGGAGCCGTCCGTCAGTCTGAGTTGCACCTAAAATGGCATTGGGCGAAATTGACATGGTAAGAGAACTTAGGATTGGACTTCAAATTATCGGGAATGTCCGGGACGGACTTTGGATGAAGCTACATCAATCAGTCGACAGAGCCAGTTAAGCCGAGCAATTGGAAAAGGGATTTTCAGACCAAGTAAGCGAGCCCGTGAGGACGTGGGCCGGGCCAAACTAGTGTGGGCCTTAGGCCCAAGGTGGGACAGCCACCAAAGTGGGCCTAAGATAAGCAAATGAGCCCATTGGGCCTAAACCAACTATTCATCTTTCAAAGCCCATGGTCCAACTTTGAGCCCAATCAAGCCCAACCAATTCCCAAGCCCATTCCTATTCATAGCCAAGCCCAATCCTTAGGCCCATCCACCAATTTCAACCCAAGGTCAGATTTGTAATTTGTGCAATGTGAAATGACCAAATTGCCCCTAGTTGTAGGGAGAAAAAGGCTAGAGAAGAGAGAGAAGATGATGTCATGGCATGGGGACTTGAAGCAAGCATTGATGAGGGTCTTGACAGCCCTCACTTCACTCTCTCTCTTCCCATTCGGCTTGCCTCGACAGAGCTCTCTCTCTCTTTGTTTTTCTTCTTCCTCTAGTTTCTACTCTAGCTGACCCTTTGGTGAAGAATCGAGTTAAAAGTGGTCTTCCCAGATGAATCAGCCAACGAGCCAACCCATCACCATGACCGGGAGAGACAGATCGTTCTAATGAGCCTGACCTCGCCCCGAATGGAGCCGCCGGCCGTCCTGTACGACCGTCACAAGCCGTCGATCGCCAGTCCGTCGGTCCGCCTGCAGCTTGCACTGTGTCGACTTTGTAGCCCGTTTTCTTCCATTCTAATTGTTTCTCCACCCATCCCAACCTCCTACAAGACTCCCAAGTGAAAGGGCTAGTAAGATCACCTAGAGGGGGGTGAATAGGTGTTAAATTTTTTTACAAAACTTCAGAGTAATTTGCTAGCAATGTTAACAGTTATATGAAGCTGTAAATTGAAATAAGGAGTTTAAGGGAAAGAGAGTAGAAACACAATATTTATAGTGATTCGACTTAGATCAAGCCTACGTCCACTCTCCTGTGCTGACAGCCCACTGGCTGGATTTCACTAAGGATCAAAAGAGATGTTACAGCCTTACGTCCTTGACTTTGCATTGTAGAGACTCTACTACACTTCTTCAAAGTCTCACAAGTGTTTGCTCTCTCTCTTGAGTACAAGTAAAGCTCTACAATTGAAATAGCAAAGAACTGAGAGTTTCAAACTTTGGAATTCTTCTTTTGCACACACTTGAATAACTTGAGCGTCCTCCTTATATACTCCTCCATTCCTTTTCAACCGTTGGCACTTTCCAAAGTAGTTCTTCCAATCTATCCGTTGGACAAAATCAATCAAGGAGATCTCGAGTCATTTAAGGAATGTGATGATAGCCCACCAATCCTGCTCACCCATACAATCAGGATCTAGATTTCCATAAGTAGAACCTTCCTAGTATACTTCGCCTTTCAACAGATTTGATTATCCGAATTGATTTAAACAAGAATAATTGATCATGAGGTGCTATCTCCAGCCGTAAGACCTTCCACAAACCTTACGAACCAAATCCTTAAGGATAAACTCACATTTGGATAAGTCTTTTCTTCGTCGGTCTGGAAACTATCAGTGAGGGTAGACTTTGAGTCTCGAGTCTTGCAGTCTTCAGACTTTGACAACAGAGTCTGGAGTTCTTTAGACTTTAACACTTGAGTCTAGAAGTCTTCACACTAGACTAATGGAAATGTTTTGTCAACTTCAAAACAATAAATGAGTTTTTCTCCAACAATCTCCCAAATTTTTGATGGTGACAAAACTTTCCTGTAGATTTGAAAACTTTTGTCCTGCAAAACAAAACTTAAGCAATACATGATAACTTATAAAAATAAGTTGATTAGGACTTGTATAATATCAATTCTCCAACCACAAAAAACATGTTAACCCTACAAGATAGCTATCCATCCTCAATCAGTATCTCAGGCTAAGTTATTGCAAGCATCAAATATTCAAATCAATAATAGTCAAACAGTCAAGATCCAAAGTCAAAATACCACAAGCAAAAAAAAAAATGCCAAAGTTTAAAGATAATAAAGACAAATCTGCACGTGCTCCCCCTTTTTGTCAAGAGTAAAAAGTGGAGAATAAACAAAAAGAGTTGAGTAAAAAGAGTGGTGTGAAAATCATGGCTATTTTGGCAAGCGAATAAGCTGGAATTCCCCCATAGAGCTCACTGTCTTCTCAAGATTTCCAATAGTCTCCTTCAGTTGATGTAAATCTTCACACTTCATAGTATCGGGCACTTGATTCTTCGGGGCGAGTAATTGTTCTTGCAATGAAACTGAAGTAGCCAAGAAAGCCTTTTTGAGATTTTTTTCCTCATACTCCAAACCATATTGACCCCTTTTTTAAATCCAGCAGGATATCCATCATTCGTGAAAAATCCATTGAATGTGCTAGGGTAGCACTAGGTCCAGTCGAATATGCTCCTGGAGTCTTGAGATTGGAGGGATCTTCAGCAGTTTGTCTACTTTGAGAAGGAGTGAATGCCACAAGGTCTGGTTCTGGATGGTGAGAGGCATACACGTCCTCTGGATCTATTGCAGATCGACTAACATCACTAGTTAGAACGGGTGAAGAAATACCTCATTTTTCATCAGCTCCCCTTGTTTGTGTGCCTTCAGGTGGAGAAGTGAATTATTCTTCCTATTATGCTTTAGCACGTGAGTGATTTTTTCCTTTTCCTTTTGCTCTAGCAGTCCCACTCCTTGTCTTTTCAGAGTTGCTTGACAAGGATACAGTCAAGGTAGGCTCAAAGGAATCATCTCGAGCCTCTTCTTCCTCTTCGTCCTTCCTCTCTTTCTTCTGTCTCCTCTCTAGTCTCTTGTTCTTCTGTCTCTTTAAAGCTGACAAAACTCTTCAAGTTCCTTAAGGCTGAAAGAGTCATCTCATCCTCATCTTCTTCATCCTGCAAGATGAGAGTTCTCTTCTTCTTTACTGGAGCATCCATGGGCTCCTTGCTTTTTCTTTTGGCCGCTGCAGAGTCTTGTTTCGCCTTGACGGGAGACTTCTCCTTCATGCGCTCTAACACTTTGTAAAGCTCTTTCAGACGCATCTTGGTGACCATTTTAAAGCCAATCACCATTGGAGTAATGCTTGTCAAACACAAAGGTGCAGGAATGTGAATTTTGAAATGTCTGAAAAGGCGTGTGATAAGAGCAGAATAAGGGAGTTGTCCTTTGTCTTTCACCACTGTCCTATACATGTGAAACAGGATGGTGGAGGCAGAGAGAATTTGTAGCCAATATTGATGGCATACATCAATTTCGCTTCAGAATGAGACACATTAGTCTTGGATGTTGATTTTAGACGGATGCAGTTGATCACAATTTTATGCAGCAAGATGTTAGAGGCATTCATCTTAGAGTAGGAGATCTTGCCTTCAGCAAACTTGTCTTTTACCAATGCTAGTGTAGCATGAGCAACGAACACACTGATTGGTTGGAAACACGCTCTTTCCACCCCAATCAAGTCAGCCAAAGTGTCTATATCAACCAAAAACTCCTTATCCCTGATTGTGAAAGAGAAACTGTTTGCATCCAAAAAGGATAGATTCGAATAGAAGTAGGCTGTGAGTTCTGTATAAGCAATTATAGATTCAGAACAAAAATGCTGCAATTGAAGAAGTGCAAACTTCTCCCTCAGATTTACTTGCACAGAATCAAGAAAATCAAAATCAACGCTTCTAGAGTTCATGACCCCTCTCTTCATCAGATTCGAATAAGCCTTCGTGTGGTTTTTCGATTTGAATAGACTCTTTCCATCACCACCAACATTTGTAGCCACTCTCGTTCTAGGCTGGAAATGTGTGAACATTCGCTTGTCATCGTCCTGTCCTTCTGGCTGATTAATTGTGCCAAAATGCGGGTCACTAGGAAAGTTAGCAAAAGCCTTTTCAACCGACCCTTTTTCTGCAATGCCCAACTTTTCCATATCGCGCAAGAATAGAGTTTCATTCTTGTAGCCTCTCTCTCTCAGATACTCATCGATCAAGGACATAGCAGTACCTCCTTCTTTTAACTTAGAATTAAACTTGAAAGCAACATTCGGTGTTAGCATTCTTACATGTTCAATTTCTTCCAAAATTTCTTCTTCTGGTTGAGTCGGTGGAGAAGACTAACGCTGTTGAGAAGGTTGATGCTGAGTTGGTTGCTGCGGTTGAGAAGAGTCTTCTTCCTCGGTCAAATCGAACTGCGTAGGACTCTTAGACACGTGTCGTGGTCCCCTGCTTGCGATTCTCGAAAACTTTCTTAAAGACATTGTCGCTTTAAGGGAGAAATTCTCAAACTTGCTCGAAAAGGTGATAACTTTTTAGAATAAATTACAGAGAAAGTGAGAGCAAGTGTGATTTTTGTATTCTAGGGCTTAAGAGTGAAAACGAAGAAGACGAATCTCAACAGTGTATAAAACAAGTGAAGCGAGGTAAACAAATCGTCATAAAGGAAAAATAAAACTGCCTTTTTGAAAATGAATAATTGCCTTTTTGAAAATGAAAAACTGTCATAAATTTAAAAACAAGGAAAAGATAATTTCTATAAATATAACAATCAATTAGTGATTAAAAAAGTAACCGTTCCTTTTCAATTTTTTTATCTAAAAATTAAGTTGCTAGTACAGAAATGTCTTATAGTTGTCACTCTTTGTCTTTCTAAGTCTAAATACCTTCAGACTTTACCTTTGAGTCTTGAACACTTCCAGACTTTACTCGATAAAAGATGTGATGTTTAGTCTGGTGCGAATAGATTCAAATAGGCTTTTCTCCAACGGCTTTGTAAATATGTCTGCCAGTTGATTCTTTGAGTCAATGAACTGAATCATGACTTCTCCATTTTGAACATGATCTCTAATAAAGTGATGTCGAATCTCTATATGCTTTGCCCTTGAATGCATAACTGGTTTCTTTGTGAGATTTATGGCGTTGGTGTTGTCACATTTGATCTCAGTGCATGATTCTTCAATTCCAAAGTCTCTTAACTGTTGCCGTATCCACATGATTTGAGAGCAGCAACTTCCAAGAGCCACGTATTCTACTTCAGCTCTTGAAAGAGCTACAATACTCTGTTTTCTTGAAAACCATGATACCAGCTTGTTACCAAGCAGTTGACATGTACCGGAAGTACTCTTTCTATCCACTTTGCAACTTGCTAAGTCTGCGTCTAAATATCCAAGGAGAGTAAGGTCTCCTTCTTTTGGATACCACAGTCCTAGCTTTGAAGTTGCTGCAATGTATTTGATGATGCGCTTTGCAGCAGTTAAGTGACATTCTTTGGGATTTGATTGGAACCTAGCACAAATGCAAACACTAAACAAAATATTAGGTCTATATGCAGTAAGGTAAAAAAGTGAACCAATTATTCTCCTGTATAGCTTCTGGTCTACACTATTTCCTTCTTCATCTTTATCCAGCTTTGAAGAACTTGACATAGGTATCTCAGTCTTTTTGCAATTCTCAAAACCAAACTTGTTGATGAGATCTTTCGCATATTTCTCTTGGTGAATGAAAATTCCCTTCTTCAATTGTTTGACTTATAATCTGAGAAAGAAGGTTAATTCACCCATCATGCTCATCTCAAATTCATCATGCATAGACTTAGAAAATTTTTTGCACAGATTTTCATTAGATGATCCGAAAATAATATCATCAACATAGATTTGAACGGGTAGAAAGTCTTTACCTTCTTTCTTAATGAACAAAGTAGTATCTACTTTACCTTTATCAAAACTATTTTGAATTAAAAATTTACTTAACCTGTCATACCAAGCCTGGAGAGCCTGCTTTAGTCCATAAAGAGCCTTTTTCAGTCTGAAGACTAAGTCTGGCTTTCTTGGATCTTCAAAACCAGGTGGTTGTTCCATACAGACTTCTTCTTGGATAAATCCATTTAGGAATGCACTTTTTACGTCCATTTGGAATAACTTTAAATTTTTATAGCAAGCAAAAGTAAGTAATAGTCTAATTACTTCTAACCTCGCTACTGGTTCATAAGTCTCGTCATAGTCTATCAATTCTTCTTGTGTATATCCTTTGGCTACGAGTCTTGTTCTGTTCTCGACCACTTTTCCTTTCTCGTCCATCTTGTTCCTGAAAACCCATTTAGTTCCAATAATAGACTTACCTTTAGGTTTAGGAATAAGTTCCCAAACATCATTAATACTGAACTGTTTGAGCTCTTCTTGCATAGCTTCAATCCAACTTTTTTCAGCCAAGGTTTCTTCTACAGTTTTGGGTTTAATTTTAGAAACAAGTGCTACAGCACTAGATTCTTCACACCTTTTGGATCTGGTGCGAATTCCTTTATCAATGTTGTCAATGATGAGTTCCTTGGGATTACTTGACTTATGCTTCCAATTGCTGGTTGGCTTGTGAGTCTGCTGATCCTCTGTTTCAGTTGAATCTTCAGGTTCATTGTTGAACTTCAGGAGTCTGAGCCACTTCAGGAGAAGTAGACTTTGTAGGATTTTGAGTAGGTTCAGATTCTTTAAGCTGAGCCTGATTCATTTGATTCTGCATTGAGTCTTGAAACTTGACGTTCATAGATTCTTCCACAGATTGACTCTTCTTGTTGAATACTATGTAAGCTTTGCTTGAGGTTAAGTAGCCAAGAAAAATTGCTTCGTCCGATCTTTCTTCAAACTTACCAGTTCTATCATTTGCATTCTTTAAAATAAAACACTTGCAACCAAACACATGGAAATAAGTGACAATTGGCTTCTTTCCTTTGAATAACTCATAAGGAGTTTTCTCCAGAATAGGCATTAAGAATACTCTGTTAATAATATAACAAGCTGTAGAAACTACTTCAGCCCAAAAACAAGAAGAAATATTACTTTCAATTAAGAGTGTTCTAGCCATTTCCTGTAAAGATCTATTCTTTCTTTCCACAACTCCATTTTGTTCTGGAGTATATGGAGAAGAGAAAACATGCTGAAAACCAGAGTCATCACAAAATTTTGCAAAATCTTGGTTTTCAAACTCACCTCCATGGTCTGTCCTAATACACGAAATAGCATATCCTTTTTCATTTTGAACTTTCTTTGCAAATTTTGAAAAGTAAGAAAAAGTTTCAAACTTACTTGCCAATAAGTATACCCAAATAAAACGAGAATAATCATCCACGTTTCTAGGCAGTATCTCTTTCCACCAATACTTTGAGTTCTGGTTGGGCCAAAGAGATCCAACTGCAGAAGCTGCAAAACTCAATTAGTAGACACTTTGTTTATAGGTTTGAAAGACCTTCTAACCTGTTTTCCCTAAACATATGGTGTGCATAAGTCACATTTTTGATACGTCAGGTTGGGCAGTCCACGAACAAGCTTCTTGGATGAGATCTTGGCAATTTACTTTATGTTGACATGGCCAAGTTTTCTATGCCAGAGGTTAGCTTCATCTTGAATGGATATTAGACACTGAGAGCTTTCTAGTTTTATATCCAGAAGATAGATATTTCCATGTCTTTGTCCAATGAAAGATTGAGATAAATCCTTACTAGTTCCCGAACATATGTCTTCTTGGAAGTTAATCTTGAATCTAGTGTCACACAATTGACTGATGCTAAGTAGATTGTAATTTAGACATTTCACTAAGGAGACATTGTTGATTGCGAGACTTCCAATTTTTACAGTTCCACATCCAACAATTCTTCATTTGCTATTTCCACCAAAAGAAACTTTTCCTCCTTTTACTTGCACAAGTTTTATAAAACAACTTGGATCTCCTGTCATGTGTCTCGAGCAGCCATTATCCAAATACCACTTTATCTTTTTCTTGATAGTGACCTCGATTTCACTGTCTGAGTTTGAATTTGAATCTGTACCAAAATCTGAGTCTGATTCTGAGTTTGCCAATAGACATATGTTGGCATACTCTTCATCACTTTCCTCACATTCTGTATCACTCCATGTCTCTGCTTTGAGAGCCTTCTTGAACTTTTCAGTTCTTGCCTTCTTTTTCTTCAACAGAGGGCAGTTGGGTTTGATGTGTCATTTTTTCTTACATTCAAAATAGACCACATCTTTGTTGATCTCGTCATCCTCAGTTGATTTGTTCTGGAATTTTTGAGAGCCTTGCTTCTTCCACTTAAATCTTCTTCTCTTCCTATTCAGTTTCCCGAATCTCCTTATCATAAATGCTAACTCTTCATCATCCATGTCATCTTCAGAATCTGTATCATCAGAATCATCGTTAGACTTTAAAGCAATTGACTTTTTACCTTTGGGATCTTCTTCCTCATTGAGTTGCTCCACTTCGTATGACTGAAGTGTGCTTACTGTTGGAGAAAAATTCCTTATCTATTTTGAAGTTGACAAAATGTTTCATTCTATCAAAGTCTGAAGACCACCAAACTCAAGATTTAAAGTCTGCTCTCATTGACAGTTTCTAGACCGACGAAGAAATCTTATTTAGATGCAAGTTTATCTTTAAGGATTTGATCCGTTTGGTTGAAGATTATCTCACGGCTGGAGATAGCATCTAAAGATCTATTATTTGTTTTGAAATCAATACGAGTAAATTGGATCTGTTGATTGGCGAAGTATACTTGGAAGGTTCTACTTATGGAAACCTAGATCCTGATTGTATGGGCGAGCAGGATTGCTGGGCTATCTTCACATTCCTTAAGTAACTTGAGATCTCCCTAATTGATTATGTCCAACCGGTAGATTGGAAGAACTCCTTTGAAAGGTGCCAACGGATATGAAGGCATGGAGGAGTATATAAGGAAGATGCTCTAGTTATTCGAGTGTGTGCGTAATAGATAAATTCCAAAGTTTGAAGCTCCTTGTTCTTTGCTGATTCATTTATTGAGCGAAAATTTGTACTCAAAAGAGAGTTTAGACATTTGTAAGGCCTTGAGGAAGTGTAGTAGAGTCTCTATACTGTGGAATCAAGGACGTGATATTGTAACGACTCTTTTGATTCATAGTGAAATCCAGCCGGTGGGTTGTCAGTGCGAGAGAGTGGATGTAGGCTTGGATTAAGTCGAACCACTATAAATCTTGTGTTCTTATTCTCTTCCCTGAACTCTTTTATTTTGCTCGTAACTCTATTTAATTGTTAGAGTCTGATTTTCTCTACAAAGTTTATTTTCATCCAGACTCAGGTTAAAAGTAAAGTCTTATACTATATTTGCAAAAGTTGTTTGTGCACCTATTCACCCCCCTCTAGGTGCTCGTACTAGCACTATCAATTGGTATCGGAGCTTGTGTACTCATTTAAATTGAAGTGTTTTTACTTCAGAGTTAAAGATTCATGGCTAGTATGTTGGCTCCAGGTTTGGTTGAAGGGCAAAGCAACACCAAAGTGCCTTATTTTGATGGAAAGGAATACATCATATGGAAAAACAAGATGAAAGCTTTCCTAAGATTGAAAGATCCTCTGGAATGGGATGTGGTAGACAAAGGAATCATTCCTAAAGTTACAACAGTCTCAGAAAGGGGAAAAGAAGTTGCAGAAGCTAGCAAGATGACTCAAGAAGAGATAACCAAGAGACAAGCTCTTGATGCAAAAGCAATTTACTCCTTATATTGTGCATTATCTCCAACTGAATATAACATAATATCTTCTTGTGAAATAGCTAAAGAATTCTAGGATAGGCTGCACATTACGTATAAAGGGATTGATCGAGTGAAAGAAACCATAATCAATATTCTGCTCGGTCACTATGAAGCCTTCAAAATGAAGCCAGGAGAATCTATCACTGACATGTTTAGTCATTTTACAAAAATCGTGAATGGTCTTGAGTATCAAGGTCAACCAATCTCAGGACCCATGAAGGTTAACAAATTGTTGCGTGGACTTTCCAAAGATTGGAATCAGGTAAAGACATCAATAAGGGAGACACAAAGGATCATTCCACTCTCTGTTGACGAATTGGTTGGCACTCTTCAGTCCTATGAAGTGGAGCAAATCAATGAAGATGAAGATCCCAAAGGTAAAAAATTTATTGCTTTAAAATCTAATGATGATTATGATGTTACAGATTCTGAAGACGATATGGACGATGAAGAGCTTGCTCTCATGATAAGAAGGTTCAGAAAACTGAACAAAAATGGAAGAAGATTCAATTGGAAGAAACAAAGCTCGCAAAGATTTCAAAACAAATCAGCTGAGGATACGAATCCAATAAAGATGTGATTTGCTTTGAATGCAAGAAAAATAGACACATCAGCCCCAACTGTCCCTTGGTGAAGAAAAAGAAAGGAAAAGTTGAGAAATACAGAAAGGCACTCAAAGCAGAAACTTGGAGTGATACTGAATGCGAAGAGAGTAATGATGATTATGCTAATATTTGTTTAATGGCAAACTCAGAATCAGATTTAGACTCATAAATCAATACAGACTCAGATTTAGATAGTGTGAAATCGAGGTAAGTAATTTTCAAATTCCTATTAAGGTCTCGAAATATATTAATGAATCGTGTCTTAGTCTCAAAACCTCTCTTAAGAGGATTTTCGAGCTAAAAAGGGAGAATTCTACAATGAAGCAACAGGAAATTTTATGGAAAGAAAAGTTTGAAAATCTAGATAAAAGTTTTATTACTTTAAAAGAAAATGCAAAATCTCTTTCAAAAGAAAACACACTTTTGAAAAATGATATTCATTTCAAAAAAGTTTTCCATGGGATATGAGAAATTAGAAAAGATTCTTTCAGTACAAAGACCTTACTTTAACAAATCAGGCTTGGGAATGACATCTAAAACTATTCCTTTAATTGATTTTCCAAAAGTAAAGGAAAGAATCAAACAAAGACCTATAAAAGCCTTCTATAGAAATCATTTTAAAAAATTCTTGGTAAAACCTGTTGGCCGAAGTGCTCTTAGATATTCTAAGTGTAACAGCTCAGAACACTTTGAGAAAGAATGTCATATGGTTTGGAGGCCTATTAAGAAGGATTGGGCAAAGACCGTATATTGCACTAACTCCATTGGACCCAAGAAAGTATGGGTACCAAAGAAAGCTTGAGTTTCTTTTTTAATTGCAGGTCATTATCAAGAAAAGGGTCAAATGGTATTTGGATAGTGTCTGTTCAAGGCATATGACTAGAGATTCAAATTGTTTTATTAAACTTAAGCAAGTAATTGGTGGAAAAGTCTCCTTTGGCGGAGACGGCAAGGGAAATATTGTTGGATGTGGAACTGTAAAGATAGGAAGTCTCACAATCAACAACGTCTCCTTAGTGGAAGGACTCAATTACAACTTGCTCAGCATCAGCCAATTGTGCGACACTGGATTCAAGATCAATTTTCAAGAAGGAATATGTTCAGGCACTAGTAAAAATCTTTCACAATCCTTTACTAGGTGAAGACATGGAAATATCTATTTTTTGGATATCAATCCAGAAAGATATCAATGTCTAATTTCAATTCAAGATGAAGAAAATCTTTGGCATCGAAAGCTTGGCCATATCAACATGAAGCAAATTGCTAAGATCTCTTCAAAGAAGCTTGTTCGTGGACTACCCAACTTGAAGTACCAAAAATCTGACTAATGCAGACCATGTGTATTGGGAAAACATGTTAGAAATTCTTTCAAACTAATAAATCAAGTTTCCACTAATCGTGTGTTGCAGCTCTTGCATATGGATCTATTTGGACCAACTAGAACTCAAAGCATTGGTGGAAAGAAATATTGCCTAGTAATAGTAGATGATTATTCACGATTTACTTGGGTATACTTTTTGGCAAGTAAGTCTGAAACCTTCTCTTATTTTACTAAATTTGCCAAGAAGGTTCAGAATGAGAAAGGGTATGTTATTTCAAGTATACGGACAGACCATGGATGTGAGTTTGAAAATCAAGACTTTTCTAAATTCTATGATGAATCTGGTTTTCAACATATGTTCTCCTCACCATACACTCCTGAACAGAATGGAGTTGTGGAAAGGAAGAATAGATTGTTGCAAGAAATGGCTAGAACTCTTTTAATAGAAAGCAACATTTCTTCTCGTTTTTGGGCTGAAGCAGTTTTTACAACATGTTATATTATTAACAGAGTTTTCTTAAGGCCTATTTTGGAGAAAACTCCTTATGAGTTGTTTAAAGGGAATAAGCCAATTGTTTCTTATTTTCATGTATTTGGTTGTAAATGTTTTATCTTGAAAAATGCCAATGATCGAATTGGTAAGTTTGAAGAAAAATCAGATGAAGGAATCTTCCTTGGATACTCAACATCCAACAAAGCTTACAGAGTCAACAAGAATACTCAGTCTGTGGAAGAGTCAATGAATGTCAAATTTCAAGACTCTATACAAAATCAATCGATCCAGACTCAACCTGAAGAATCAGAACCTGCTCCAGACTCTACAAAATCTACTTCCCCTGAAGTAGCTCAGACTACCAAAGAACAACAACGAACAAATATTGAAGAATCAACTGAAGAAGAAGTTCAGCAATCTGTCAAACCAATCAACAACTGGAAGCACAAGTCCAGTCATCCCAAAGAACTCATAATTGGTAAAATTGATAAAGGAATTCGTACAAGATCCAAAAGGCATGAAGAGTCTAGTGCTGTAGCTCTTATTTATGAAATAGAACCCAAGAGCATAGAAGAAGCTTTAACTAATGAAAGCTAGATCGAAGCCATGCAAGAAGAACTCAGGCAGTTCAGTGTTAACGATGTTTGGGAATTAACTCCTAAACCAAAAGGTAAATCTGTTATTGGAACTAAATGGGTTTTCAGGAACAAGATGGACGAGAAAGGAAAATTTATAAGGAACAAAGCAAGACTCGTGGCCAAAGGATATACGCAAGAGGAAGGAATAGACTATGATGAGACTTACGCACCAGTAGTAAGGTTAGAAGCAATTAGATTATTACTTGCTTTTGCTTGTTATAAGAATTTCAGGTTATTCCAAATGAACGTCAAAAGTGCATTCCTGAGTGGATTTATCCAAGAGGAAATCTATGTGGAACAACCTCCTAGTTTTGAAGATCCAAGGAAACCAAACTTTGTATTCAGATGGAAAAATGCGCTATATGGTTTAAAGCAAGCACCTCGAGCTTGGTACGACAGGTTAATTAAGTTTTTAATCCAAAATGGCTTTGTTAAAGGTAAAGTAGACACTACTCTGTTTATTAAAAGAGAAAGTAAAAACTTTTTACTTGTTCAAATCTATGTTGATGATATTATTTTTGGATCACCTAACGAAAATCTATGCAAGAATTTCTCTAAGTCTATGTAGGAAGAATTCGAGATGAGTATGATGGGTGAATTATCCTTCTTTCTTGGACTACAAGTAAAGCAATTGAAGCAAGGGATCTTTATTCACCAAGAAAAATATGCTAAAGAACTTGTTAAAAAGTTCGGTTTGGAGAATTGCAAAAAGACTGAAATACCAATGTCTAGTTCTTCGAAGTTGGATAAAGATGAAGGAGGAAAGAAAGTTGACCAGAAACTTTACAGGAGTATTATTGGTTCACTTCTTTATCTTACTGCTTCTAGACCTAACATTTTGTTTAGTATTTGTATGTGTGCCAGATTTCAATCAGATCCAAAAGAGTCTCATCTAAGTGTTGCAAAACGCATCATCAAATACGTTGCAACAACCTCGAAGATAGGTTTATGGTATCCCAAAGAGGGAGACTTTACTCTCATTGGATATTCAGACGCAGATCTAGCAAGTTGCCGAGTTGAAAGAAAAAGCACTTTCAGTACTTATCAATTGCTTGGTAACAAGACAATATCATGGCTTTCAAGGAAACAAAGTACAGTAGCTCTTTCAACAGCAGAAGCAAAATATATGGCTCTTGGAAGTTGTTTTCAAATCTTGTGGATAAAACAACAACTAAGAGACTTTGGAATCAAAGATTCGTGCACCGAGATCAGATGTGATAACAGCAGCGCAATTAATCTCACCAAGAATCCAATTCTTCATTTAAGAGCAAAGCATATAGAGATTCGACATCATTTTATTAGAGACCATGTTCAAAATGGAAAAGTTATGATCCAATTTATTGACTCAAAGAATCAACTGGCGGATATATTTACAAAGACACTGGAGAAAAGTCTATTTGAGTCTATTTGCACCAGATTGAACATTATATCTCTTACCCAGTAGAGTCTGTATGTGCACAAGACTCAAAAGGTAAAGTTTGAATGTGTTCAGACTCAGAAAACCAAGAGTTACAATGATAAGTTATTTCTAAATTTGAGAAGGTACGGTTGTTTATTAATTGCTAATTGATTGAAGTCATCTTTCCAAGTTTTCTTTACTTTTTCAAAAAGGCAGTTATCAATTTTGAAAAGACAGTTGTTTTCAAAAGGGGAAGTTATCCTTTTTAAAAAAGTATTTTTATTTTCCTTTTACGACGTTTCGTTTACCTCGCTTCACTTGCTTTATATACTGCTGAGACTCGTCTTCTTCGTTTTTACACTGAAACCCTAGAATACAAAATTCCTATTTGCTTTCACTTTCACTCTCGATGTATCAAAAAGTTATCTCATTTTTTCGAGCAAGTGGTGAATTCCTCCCTTGAAGCAACAATGTCTTCGAGAAAGTCTTCAAGAATTGTAAGCAGGGGACCACGATCTATGCCTGAGGGTCCTACCCATTTTGACTTAACTAAGGAAGAAGATTCTTCTCCACCACTGCGTCTGAGTCAGCAACAACCTTCTCAACAGTATCAACCTTCTCCACCTTCTCAACTTGAAGAAGAAGTCATAGAGGATGCTGAACCTGTAAGAACTCTGACTCCCAAGGTTGCTTATAAGCTCTACTCTAATCTGATGAAAGGAGGTACGCCGATATCCTTAATCGATGAATTCTTAAAAGATAGAGGATTCAAGAATGAAACCTTGTTTTTGAGAGATTTGGAAAAATTAGGAGTTGTAGAGAAAGGAACATCTGATAGAACGTTTGAGAACATACCGAGTGACCCATTCTATGGCTCTGCATATCAACCTCAGGACGACGATAAACAGTTGTTTGCTCATTTTCAGCCTAGATCGGGTGTGGCTGCAAACATTACTGATGGCTCTAATCTATTTAGATCGAAGGGACACAAGAAGGTTTATTCGGAACTTCTGAAGAGAGGGGTTATGAACCCTAGAACTGTTGATTTTGATTTTCTTGATTTGATAAAGCTCCATCTCCGCGAGAAGTTTGCCTTACTGCAACTGGAACGGTTTTGTTCTGAATCCACTGCTGCTTTTCCAGAACTCACCACGTACTTTTATTCAAACTTATCTTTCTTGGATGCAAACAGTTTTATTTTCACTGTGAAGGACAAAGAGTTTTTGGTGGATACAAACACACTGGCCGACATAATTGGGGTGGAAAGATCGAGTTTTCAACCAATTAATGTCTATTGCACATGCTATTCTGTCATTGGTGAGAGATAGGAATATTGATGGCAAGATTTCTTACTCAAGGATGAGTGCCTCTAACATTTTGCTGCACAAGATTGTGATAAATTGCATTCGTCCTAAATCAACATCCAAGACAGATGTTTCTCGATCGGAAACTAAGTTGATGTGTGCCATTAACTTTGGATATAAATTCTCTTTGCCTCACACCATATCGTTTCATATGTACTGCACTGTGGAAAAAGATAAGGGACAACTCCCTTATTCTGCTCTTATCTCGAGGCTCTTTCGGCATTTTAAAATTCATATTTCCGCACCATTATGCATGTCAACCATTTCTCCCATGGTGATTGGGTTCAAAATGGTGACAAAGATGAGATTGAAAGAGTTACACAAAGTGTTGGAGCATGTGAAGGAAAAGTCTCCCACAAAAGCAAAACAAGACTCTGCTGCTGCGAAAAGAAAAGGCAAGGAGCCCATGGTTGCTCCTGTGAAGAAGAAGAAAAGAACTCCCATCTTGCAAGATGAAGAAGATGAGGATCAACTGACCATAGTAGCTTTAAGAAACTTAAAGAGTTTTGTAAGCTTTTGTGAGACAAGAGAAGAGCCAGGAGAAGAGGAAAGAGAGAGAGAGGAGTCACAGAGGAAGGAAGAAGAGAAGCAGAAGAGGAAGAAGAAGAGGAAGGAAGAGGAGGAGAGGAAGAAAAAGAGAGAGATGGAGAACAAGATCAGGGTCAAGAGGACTCTTTCGAGCCAACCTTGGCTATCTCTCTGTCTAGTGCGTCTGCAGATGAGGAAACTTCACCTACTCCACCTGAGGGCATCAAAATAGGGGGAGCTGTTGATCCAAAAGGTATTTCTTCATCCTTGCTTGCTAGTGATGTGAGTCGTTCTGCAGTAGATCCTGAGGATGTGTTTGCCTCGCACAATCCAGAAGATAGTCATGATGCACAATCTGCTGAAGATCCATCGATTCTCAAAATCCCCATCCTTGACTCAGCTGGTCCTAGTGATGCATCTGCTCAGACAGCAGACTTTTCAAGATTGCTGGAAGTTCTTTTGGACATCAGAAAGGAGCAATATGCCATGGGATTTGAGATGTAGGATCTCAAGAATGCTTTTAAGGCCACTTCAGTATCGTTGCATGAACAATTGAATGCCCCAAAGCTTCAAGTTCAGTCTTTGCAGGGTGAAGATTTTTCAATACTGAAGCAGAGTTTTGACAGGCTTGAGAAGACAGTGCATTCTATGGGAGAATTCACGCTTGTTCGCCTGCCCAAACAGCCTTGATTTTAACTCCATTTTCTATCCATCTCTTTAGTCTATTCTCCACTTTTTGTTGTTGACAAAAAGGGGGAGGGGTTTTATGCAGATTTGATTGACTCTATCTTTTTGATTTTCTGTTTTGGACTTTAACTTTTGTTTGGTGTGGTTTTGATTCAGACTAGTTTGGACTGATGATGCTTGCAACTTAAGCTATTATTGATTACATTAAAGATATTTGTGTTTACAGGACTAACACGGTTTCTATGGTTGTAGAAATGCTACTATCTCTATCGTAATCTCTAATTTTCATCTATAAGAAATCTTGGTTTGCTTAAGTGTTGTCTTGTAGGTCAAAGTGTCAACATCTGCGGGAAAGTTTTGTCACCATCAAAAAGGGGGAGATTGTTGAAGAAAACTTCATTATCTATTTTGAAGTTGACAAAACGTTTCCTTCCATCAAAGTTCGAAAACCGCTAGACTCAAGATTTAAAGTCTGCCCTCATTGACAATTTCTAGACGGACGAAGAAATCTTATTCAGATGCAAGTTTATCTTTAAGGATTTGATCCGTTTGGTTGAAGATTATCTCACAGCTGGAGATAGCATCTAAAGATCTATTATTCGTTTTGAAATCAATACGAGTAAATTGGATCCGTTGATTGGCGAAGTATACTTGGAAAGTTCTACTTATGGAAACCTAGATCCTGATTGTATGGGCGAGCAAGATTGGTGGGCTATCTTCACATTCCTTAAGTAACTCGATATCTCCCTAATTGATTATGTCCAACGGGTAGATTGGAAGAACTCCTTTGGAAGGTGCCAATGGATATGAAGGCATGGAGGAGTATATAAGGAAGATGCTCTAGTTATTCAAGTGTGTGCATGATAGATAAATTTCAAAGTCTGAAGCTCCTTTTTCTTTGCGGATTTATTTGTTGAGGGAAAATTTGTACTCAAAAGAGAGTTTAGACATTTGTAAGGCCTTGAGGAAGTGTAGTAGAGTCTCTACACTGTGGAATCAAGGACGTGATACTGTAACGATTCTTTTGATTCATAGTAAAATCCAGCCGGTGGGCTGTCAATGTGGGAGAGTGGACGTAGGTTTGGATCAAACCAAACCATTATAAATCTTGTGTTCTTATTCTCTTCCCTGAACTCTTTTATTTTGCTCGTAACTCTATTTAATTGTTAGAGTCTGATATTCTCTACAAAGTTTATTTTCATTCAGACTCAAGTTAAAAGTAATGTCTTATACTATATTTTGCAAAAGTTGTTTGTGCACCTATTCACCCCCCTCTAGGTGCTTGTACTAGCACTATCACTTACAAGCTCATCAACTGTAAGAGGCATGATCCTTTAGGTTTCTCTTATCAAAGTCTTCACGTGATTCTAATCTTTGGATAATCCACACAACAATTTATTGACCTTCATTGGTCCTGAGATTGGTTGTCCCTGATATGATAGACCGTTTACAATTTCTGTGAAATGACTAAACATGTCAGTAATGGATTCTCCTGGTTTTATCCTAAAGGCTTCATGCTGTCCGAGTAAGATATCGATCTTTGTTTCTTTAACTCGATCAATTCCTTCATAGGTAACATGCAACCTATCCCAGACTTCTTTGGCTGTTTCACAAGATGAAATTCTGTTATATTCAGTAGGAGATAAAGCACAGTATAAAGAGTAGATTGCTTTAGCATCACGAGCTTATCTCTTGGTAATTTCTTCTTGTGCCATTTCGTCAGCAACTACAACTTCTTTTCCTCTTTCTGTTACTGATGCAGCTTTAGGAATGATTCCCTTTTCCACCGCATCCCATTCCAAGGGATCTTTCAATCTTAGGAATGCCTTCATCTTGTTTTTCCAAACATTGCAATCCTTTCCATCAAAGTAGGGAGGTCTGGTGTTGCTTTGGCCTTCAGCCAAACCTGAAGCCAAAATACTAGCCATAGATCTTGGAGATCTCGAGTCATTTAAGGAATGTGATGATAACCCACCAATCCTGCTCGCCCATACAATTAGGATCTAAGTTTCCATGAGTAGAACCTTCCAAGTATACTTCACCTTTCAATAGATCTGATTATACGAATTGATTTAAACAAGAATAATTGATCATGAGGTGCTATCTCTAGCCGTAAGACCTTCCACAAACCGTATGAACCGAATCCTTAAGGATAAACTCGCATCTGGATAAGTCTTTTCTTCGTCAATCTGGAAACTGTCAGTGAGGGTAGACTTTGAGTCCTGAGTCTTGCAGTCTTCAGACTTTCACGACAAAGTCTAGAGTTCTTTGGACTTTAACACTTGAGTCTAGAAGCCTTTAGACTAGATTGATAGAAATGTTTTGTCAACTTCAAAACAATAAAGGATTTTTTCTCCAACACCAAGACCCCCAGGTGCCGCCGGTTGCTGGCCACCCCCTTCGCCGGAGCTCCGGCCAAGCCGTCCAACTCAGTTTCTCCTCTAGCAGGGCTATTTTTGAGTGTCTTTAGTGGGAGTCCGAGTTGTGGTTGTTGTGTTGAGCTTGGGACTGCCTTGGATTGTCGTTGTAGAAGTCTCAGTGCGTAGCCACCGTCATCGCCGCCGCGTCGATGCCTCCAGCCCGTTTAACGGGTGAGTTTAGCTCCTAATCCTTTGATTAGAGCCTAAACTTGCTTAGGGTTGGTTTAGTTAGATTTAATTCTAGTTTAGGTGATTTAATTAAGTTGTATTAATCCTAAGATAGGTGGTTAGATTAATGGTTAAGATTAGTTTAGCTTAATCTTACTTTATTTGCTTAATGTGACTTATGTGTTTAATTAAGCATGTTTAGTTTAATTGATTGATTTCCTTAAGTTAATTACTATTTTAATGATTTTTAAATATAATTTATTATTTATTGAATTCTGGAAATTTACTGTTCACGCCACACTATTTACAAATAATGTTCACATGCACTGTTCACGCGCACTGTTCACGTGTATTGTTCATCCAGAATGTGAAAAATGTTTAAAATTCATGTGTGTTGATTTTATGAAGTAAATGGATGTGAAAATACATCAGCATCTGTATGAATTGAGTGATGATTGTGCAATTGTGTGGTAATTGGAAATTTTGGTATATATTCAGAAAACCCCGAGTCTCGGGTTTTAACACCGAAAGTGGTTTTAATGACTATATCGAACCGTGGGATTTCAAAAAGGAAGAGTATCACTTTTTAAGGTTCGAATCGACCGTGTACCCATACACGCTTATTTTCCCAGATGTTTTTAATACAAAGAAAATAGGCCAGTATCATTATTTAATTGAGACATTTGAGTACAATGCACGGTGTCCTGGGCCAAGATTGATTGATCCTATGTTGGTTAAAGAGAACCCGTCCTAGCGTTGAAGCTAGACGTTACTAAATCCCACTTTCGGGTTACCCATGCATTAGGGTAGCGGGTCGCAGTAGATTCTGGACCTATGCTCCTTTGGAAAAGCCGTCAATATGACTAAGCCATGCTCAATGGGGAAGAGACGATGACTGGCTACGCCAGTAGACTGCTGAACATGGGAGTCGGTAATGCCTTGAGTGGCTTAAATAACAATTGGAACGCATGATTGTTTGAATTGATGCGCCTGATTATGGGACGAAACTATGTGGCATGGTATGAGACGTGTCATAACGGTTTGGCCTTATAATCCGGACCTCTGTGATTGATTGGGTTGAGACCCCTGTGATTAATTGAGTGGATAAGGCGTTTCAATTGTTGTATGCATTGTGTTTCTGAACTGTGATAATGTGCAAGAACGCATGAGAATCATGGTGTCTGTGATTTCGGTCATGCATGAGTTAAGAACATTATTTATGGCACGCACGCATGAATCGATAACATGCAGGGTGTGGCAATGGCTAGGTGAGATCGCTTGTGATGCGACTCGTATGTGATTGATGAAATGTATCATCTAATGGCCATGTGCATTGCGTGTATTGTGCTGAATTATAATGTGCAGGGTATGGCATACCAAGTAAGGTTGTATGTGAATCGACTGTTGGTTGTTGCTTGTGGTGGGGTAGTTCTGGATAGATACCCTGAGTTGAGTTGGTGTTCTAATCGGGGGCTTAGGGGAGGACTCGCTGAGATTTATATCTCAAGTCCCTAGTGTGAAGAACCCGGAGCTTGAAGTGGAAGGGTCAGGAGCATAGGTGGCTCAGTAGTTCTTTATGAGACAGACCTTTTGTATAAGCTTGAGGTGTTTATGAATGCGTGTTTTGATCTGGAATTGTTGTCCTACTTTTCTATCTCATGTTTGTTGAGGTCAAGGGATTTGTAATTTGCTTCCGTAGGTGCAATAAAAATGAAGGGTCGGTGACGAGTCTTGGGAACGTCGCAAAATTCTATCGACCACCGAGGGATGTGCATGCACTCGAGGTTCGGGGCATGACATAGATTCTAATAATCTTCGTACTACCTGGATGAATGTTGTAGCTGCTATGATGGGCTTTTGACAAGATCACTTCTTTAAGCTCCGCATCGTCAGGTACACATAATCATCCACAAAACTTTAGTGTTCCGTTCTTAGAAACTTAAAAATCAGCCTTCCTCTTTTCTGTATCCTCTTGTAGAATTTTCTAATCTCAGGGTCTATCAACTGCAACGTCTTGATCCTTATCTATACTTTCGGTTCAATTCTAAGGGGGTCATAAGACTTGAAAGGTGGCCTATGTGACATCCTTAATTTTGACCCTATCCCGATTTTATGAAATAGGCTTTTTGTCGATGTGCCTATGATCCTTTTTTCTCTAAGCTGATCACTCACGGGATAACTAATCTATTAGGTGAAGCCGTTAAGGGATATAAATGCGACAAACTTGAGAATTCGATCAGAAATCGATTGCTCGACCGTGATAATCGACAAAGGTTAATATGGCACTGTTATAATCGATTAGTGATCAGATATAGGTCGATTCGATGGAATGACGTAATTAAATTGTAAGTGATTCCACCTGATTGCAAAATTCGCGTCGAACGGCACTAACCCAATTTTCTGTCGATTTTGTACTCGGTGCCCGTAATTGAAATTTTGAGATTTTTACGACAACTGAGAGTCGCCAACAAGTCGAAGATGCACAAACGTGGATAAAAAATTATCGACCATGGGTTGAACGCGATAAAATCCCTAAAAGCTACCCAGTAGGTTGGGTTACGCTAAAATTGCGCCTAGTCGATTTTAACTAAGAAATCAAACTCGATTTCGAGAATTGAAAGTTCAAGCGTGTCATGATTTATTTTTAGGACCCCGTCTCATCTTTTGGAAAATTTTGTTGAGCTGGGAATTTTGCGGAAAAATCAAATTCGACAAGTTAAAGTGAAGAAATTCGGATGAGTTGAGTGAGAGGGATTTTTGGGCCACCAAATTGGTTTATTTGAGAAGAATTTGTGGTAATTCGTAGGGGCTGAATTATAGGGATTTTTGGACACCAAATTGAACTAATTTGGTGAGGAATTGAGAAAAAATGTGTGCAAATTCGTAGGGGCAGCTTGGGAGACAATTTTGGCCTTCAATTTGGCTTGGTTTGTGAGAGAATTAAGAGAAAATCAGCTATTGGAGGATGCATGGACTTCAAGGGCAGAAGACTTTAGTGGCTAAACACTTGAGTGCAAGATATTTTGTCTTGGATGGCTATTGGTTCAAGATTGGACTTCTTGGCCTTCTTGTCCCCCTCTCTCTTCCCCCTTCTTCTCCTTATGCGACCGAACCTCCCCCCCTCCAGCAGAACCTTGCTTCTTCTTCTTCTTCTTCTTCTTCTTCTTCTTCTTCTTCAGCTTCCTCTTCATTTTAGCCTTTGCATTCTCCATTTTCGTTCCTTGCTGCTGCGCCTCACCGATTGACCCCCAGCCCGTGCAGCTTGTGCCAACCATGTCCAGTGGCCGTTCAGGCTAGCCGCCCGCGAGCCCGGCCCCCGCGATTAGCCCATCCCTGAGTCGATGTGAGCCCGCTTGAGCTGCCGTCCGCCACTCGCTTGCCCACGCCACCGAACCGTCTTGCTCATCCTCGTCGCCGCCTGCCCCCGTTCGGCTCCGCTAGCCACCTCAGCCAGCCACATCGTCCAGCCCAACACCTTTCGACTAGGCCCAAGTAGAACCGGTTCCCAGCTCAGGCCGTGAGCTTGCAAGGCCTTTTCAGCCTCTTCCGGCCCTCCGTTGGAGTCTTCGTAGGCCCAAGATCTCACCGCCGTCGGGCCGCCGTCGCCGTGAACCTGCTTGCTCGCTAATCCGATGAGTTAGCATCCTAATATCTGATTAGGGGGTTAATTACACTTAGTAGGATTAGTTTAAGTTAATTAAGGATCAATGGTAGTTAGTTCATGTAACTAGGTTAGTTAGGATTAGTTGGTTAGGCCAATTGGTTAGTTAGGTGGTTAGTTAGGGTATTTAGTTAGTTTAATTAGATAATGTAGTTAGTTTAGTAAATTAGTTTAATTAGTTTAAGTCAATTAGCCCGGTTAGCTTATGTAGATTAATTAAGTAGTTTAATTTAAATAATTTGTAATTTGTTCAATTAATTTGCAATTTATTTAATTAATTTTTAAATAGCATAAATTATACTATGATAGCCGGTTTGTAGAATTTTACGCTGATTGTCGTAGTTGCATTGGTTTGTGTAATTGAGTGCTAAATTATGCAATTGGGTGCTTGGTGATGAATTTTGGATTATTATTGCAAAAATTGAATTTAGGGGTATTTAATTAGAAAAATACTGGGTGTTGGTTTTTTACGCCAAAAATATTTTATGTTCTATATAAAATCGTGGAATTTTCAAATGGTAGAGTATCACGTTTTGTGGATCAATTTGACTATGTGACCACGCACAATTAATTTTACGAGGTATCTTTAATACGATTTGACTATCCATTATTTGAAAAATGGAAGTATTTGAGTGTAAAGCACAATTTTCTTGGCCAAATATGGATGTGCATGTGGTCACTATCGGAACCCGTCACCCAGCAGGAGTTTGGGGACGATACTCGATTTTATCAGATGCCCGGCAGGGGTTCGGAAGCCGATTGCAGTGGAGGCTGGATTGCTGCCTCTTTTTGGGATGCCGTCTAGGTGAGAGTTCTAGACATTGCCGTGCTCGACGGAGTGGGACGACGCTCGGTTATGCTGGATGATCACCAATTGGGGAGTTGGCCATGGCCGATGGGCCGTAAGAACTGGAACATGCATGAGTAGATGAGATAGCTGTGTCTGATTATGGGGCAAACTTGTGTGGCACGGTATGGGACATGTCATAACGGTTTTCTCTTATAATTGGGACTTGTGTGATGGGTTGTGATGGAATGATATGTTCCAGTTGTTGAGTACGCTTGTTGTGTTTATAAGTGTATATGTGCGCACTAATGTGCAGGGACGTGCCCAAGCGAGGTAATTTCTGGATGGTGCATGTTTAGGGCCGTCATGGTTTAGGGTGTAGACTCACTGAGATTTATCTCAATCTCACCCCGTCATGGTTTAAATATTTTCAGGTCCTTAGATGGAGGTACACCACGTTCGTCTTGGGGTCCTGCAGGAGGTAGACTTTAAGCACTCTTGTTTCCCTATTCTCGAGACGAACCTAACCTATGAATTAGTTGAGTCCACTATCTGGGTCGATGAGGGTCTCTGTCACTAGGTACCCCATTGCTTCAAAGCGTGGTTCATTAACTATCCTAACAGGGCTCAGGAGGGTCCCATGCAGGGTTTTGACGAGCCTCCTGTTGGGACCGGGGAGTGGGAAATAAGGCATCCTATGGATATCAACATCCTTGATGGTGTCATGGAGGACTCGGAGCCCGAGGCTAGAGGGCCTGGAGCTTAGGTGGCTTATTAGTTCTTTTTGAACCAGACTTGCGTGTATAGACCTAAGAGATTGACTTAGCATGTATATAAAGCGTGTGTTATGAAAAAAGGCGTAGCATGTGTTTTTACTATCCCTGCGTTGGTTGTTGTTTGGGGTTTATTAATTGGCTTCCACATGTGCATCAAATGAATGGTTGGCGACGCATCCTAGGAATGTCGCAAAATTTTAGTCGACCGCTAAGGGGTGTGCTCGTGCCCGAGGTTTGGGGCATGATAGCCTACCTCAAATTTGAAAACCGAATCTTGAGCTCCTTCGAGTAAGATCCACTCCTGAATCACCATCTGCGCAATCGAAGACTTTAGACTCAATGCATTTGCAACTTTGTTAGCTTTTTCGAGATGATATAGGATATCGCAGTCGTAGTCCTTAAGAAGTTCCATCCAATGGCGCTGTCTCATGTTCAACTTCTTCTGAGAGAATAGATACTTTAGGCTCTGGTGGTCCATAAAGATTTGGAATCTTTCTCCACATAAGTAATGTTTCCAAATCTTCAGAGCGAAGATGATTGCTATAAGTTCTAAGTTATACGTCTGATAATTTAACTCATGAGGTCTCAACTGACGGGACGTGTATGCAACAACTCTTCCATGTTACATTAAAACACAGCACAATCCTCGATACGACGCATCACTGAAGATCTCATATCCTCCAGGACCAGACGGAATCGTCAACACAGGTGCGGTAGTCAGCTTCTGCTTAAGCTCTTGGAAACTACGCTCGCACTTATCTGTCCATATGAACTTTTCTTCCTTCTTTAGCAATTGAGTCAAAGGCATGGCTATTGCAAAAAATCTTTCCATGAATCGTTAGTAGTAGCCTGACAATCCCAAGAAACTTCTGACCTCTATCACTGTTGTTGGTCTCAGCCAGTTGATCACAGCTTCAATCTTGGTCGGGTCCATGGAAATCATTTTGCCAGAAATCATGTGACCTAGGAACGCTACACGAGTTAGCCAAAACTCGCACTTCAATCTTAAGTCACCAATTCGATCATATGCATAAATCTAATTGACATGCATTTTATTCGAGACATAAACAATTTATTCTCGGTTACAACCCCGACCGAGGATTTCAATGCAGTGTCATAATTAGATCACATAGGATATTATTATTATACCTTGCATGTAACAATGAGACAAATTCCATATTATGCACACGTGCAACTTCGTATATGAAAAAATTATGACCATCGGGTATAAAGACGGATCAACGACCCGGCATTATGTGCACCTATGAACCATAATTGTTTGAGACACAAGTTAACACTGTGCCTCAGGTCTAAAGATTATTTACACAAGACCAAAACATGAACAATTAGACATTGACCACGCTAAAAGCTTCCATATCACTAATCGTTCCATATGTGTCATGTTCAGTGAACTTGTCTAATATAAACCCTCGTGTTCTTAACTCAGGCATCACAATACCCAATGACTTGTGACTCATCATGCCCTTAAGTATCCAATACTTAATGGTGAAGTTATGAACACACCGGTCTTAACGGATTATTAATATCCACAAAATAATGCATCGACCGGGAACGATTTAAAAATTCAGTCTAACTATGAACCCATCACATATATTCTTAACGTCTCAAGAATATGTCTAGTTGTAACTGATCTTATGGAATCATTTGTAAATTTAAAATAATTAGACAAATGAATGAATACGTCACTGCCATTAATTAAATAATAATGATAATATAACTGAAATCCCTAATATGTAACTATTACATGGTAGCTTTAAGACATACATCCAACACCTATGTCTACCCAAAGTGTAGAAGTATAATGTGACATCCTAGAATTTCAGTTCTGCTTTCAATTGAATAAATCGGGTATTTCATTGATGCACTTATAGTGCTATTCTAAGAACTAATCACTCGTGAGATAACTAGACTATTTGGGGAAGTCAATAAGAGATTTTAAGGCAAATAGACTTGAGGATTCGACCATGAATCGATTACTCGACCGTGCTCATCTGCAAAGATCATTATGACATAGATATAAGTCGATTAGAAATTAGAGATAGGTCGGTTCGACTGAGATGCGTGGTTAAAGGTGGGTGATTCCACTAAATTGCAAAATCCTCGTCGACCGGTACTAGACTGATTTTTCTATCGTTTTGATACCATGTGTCCGTATTTGAATCCTTGAGATTTCCACGACAATTGAGAGTCGCCAATATGTCGAATAGGTTCATTGTGGCTCGAAGAAAATCGACAACGGGTCATTTGCACTAAAAATTTCGGAAAGCTACTCGGTAACCTATGTCACGCTAAAAACGCGCCAAAGTGAAATTAACCGTGGATTTAAATCGGAATTTAGAAATTGACAGTTCTGTCATGCCACAGTTCATTTTAGGAACGTCGACTCACCCTCAGAAGATTTTTCTGTAAACCGAGATTTTTGGCGGAAAAGCGAAGTAATGTCGCTTTTGATCGGGAAAATTTGAGGGCCATTTTTGTCGCGGTTTTGGGATGCAAGTTGGATCATTTGACGGGGAAAAATCATAAGAGAGACAAGGACACATAGGCTTATTTGCTTGGGCTTCAATTGGATTAATTTGAAGAGAATTGATTGGAATTGAAGGGGGAAAGTTTACAAATTCGTTTGCCATGGGGTACATGACATTTTGGACTCTTTGGCAAGCTTCTTGAGGAAGCCAAGGTGTGGATAAGGGGCAGAGGACAAGGCATCAACTGGTGGGGGCAAGGCAAGGGAGATTTAGCCAAGCGTTGAAGGCATAGAAGCCACCTTGGGGTCCCCCTCTTGCAGCAGCATTCTTCTTCCTCAATCCACTTGCTTTCTCCATTGTTGAGTGACTTTTGAAGCTTCAAAGAACCAAAGAAAACCCTAGCTCATCCCCCTTGGCCGTCACATGTACGCTGGAACCACCGCCGGACCTTCTTCCTCCTCTGTTTTCTCTTATGCCAATTTCTGCTTCAGCTGACCTTTCGCCAAAGATTCGAGTTAAAAGTTGACTTCCTGTGCGAATCAGCCCCCAATCAACCCACCATTATGCTTAGCACATCCAAACTGTTCAAAGGAGCCTTACCTCGCGTCGAACAGAGTCGCCGGCCATCTTGTACGCCGGCGAGAAGAAACCGGTCGCCGGACCATCTGGAAGCCACCCGCCTGCACTATTTCGCCCGTTTTGCGACTTTTAGCCATTTTCTCCCCATTTCAATCCTACCTCCATCCATACCAACCACCAGCAAGTCCCCTTTGACTCTTGGTAGCAATTGGTTGCCGACCACCTGCTCGCCGAAGCTCCGATCAACCCATTTCTTCGCTATTCAATCTTGGTTCTCCTCTGTCCAGTAAGAGTAGAAGCAAAAACTGAACCAACAAGGAGTCTAGCACTTCGTAGCCCGTTTCTAAGCCTTTCCCGGCCCCTGTTGGTGTTGCCGTTTTGGAGTGGATCGTCTCTCACCGCATCCCCGTTGTTTCGAATTGAGCGGTTTGATAAACAAGTTAGTTTAACTCATTAATCCTCGCTTAGTAGATTAATGACGTTTAAGGGATGATTTATTTAGGCTAAGATGGATTAGGTGGTTAGATTAGATTAGATTAGTGAATTTAATTAATTGCCGATGCATGTTAGGTGGATAGTTAGTGCAATTAGCGAGTAAATAAACTATAGTATTTATTTAATGAGCCTCGAAAATTTCCAAGGTCCGTTTCGGCGTCCAATTAGGCATTTCGGTCCTAAGTTGGATTTATTGGCATTTATTTAATATTTTTCGTAATTATTTATTTATTTATTTATTTTCCGAAAATTAGACCGGGATAGTCGGTGACTGAAATTTTATGCTGGTTATTGTGGTACAGTCTATTTATTTATTTGAGCTTTAATTTGTGCTAATTTTGCCTGATTGTGATTTTAGGATATATTCCTAAAGTTATTTATTTTCATTATTTAATTGAAAAATAACCGAGCGTTAGTTTACAACGCCAAAAATATTTTGGTGGACCATATGAAATGCTGGGATTTATGGAAAGGAAATTATTATATTTTGGCTAAGGCCAGCCGTGTACCCACACACGGCTATTTTATCGGGGATGATAAAAAGTGAGAAATTGATGGAGAACGAATGTTGGCTCGATGACCTGGTATGTCATCTCGGAGAAAGACATATAGTATATCGACTCGATGACTCGGTATGTCATCTCGAAGAAAGACATTATACTATGTTGGCTCGATGACTCAGCATGTCATCTCGGAGAATGACATTGTACTACGTCGGCTCGATGATTAAGTATGTCATCTCGGAGAAAGACGTTATATTATATTAGTTCAGTGACTAGGTATGTCATCTTGGAGAATGCACGTGGGCTCGGTGACTAGGTATGTCATCTTGCAGAATGCACGTGGGCTCGGTGATTAGATATGTCATCTTGGAGAATGTATACAGGCTTGGTGACTAGGCATGTCATCTTGGAGAATGCACGTGGGCTTGGTGATTAGATAGATCATCTTGGAGAATGCATAGTGTTGACCAAAATGACCGGGAAATGGTCTGATTGACATGCAATCAACTAGGTCGATTGATCGATGAGTCGATCTGAGTGAATGATTTGATATGTTGATGTGACTCGATGAGATTATGAATTGTAATGAATTGCATGGAGAAATTGAGGCTAAGGTAAGTCCTCTTACACCTTATTGTACTTAGGTAGCCCTTAAGTTGTATTTTCTTATTAATTGAGTCTTAGGGGGTAGAACTCGCTGAAACATTGTCTCACTGGTTATTGTATAACAATTTTCAGGTCCTTAGATGGTGTTGGTGAAGGATCGAAAGCCCCGAAGTTTAAGAGGTGAAGCCCGAAGAATCGGCGATTTTGTCCGGCTAATTAGTCGTAGGACAATTCTCTTTTGTTGGGAGCCGATCCCTTTTGTAAACCTTTCTGTATAGACCTGTGTGTTTATAAAATGGTATTTTGTGAAAAATTGGCCATATTTTCCTATCCCATTGTTTTATTGTCTGGGTATTATTTATATGCTTCCGCATGCGTATATTAAATGAATGGGTCGGTGATGCGTCCTGGGACATCGCTATTAATCGACTAGTGAGGGATGGGCACGTGCTAGTAGGATCGAGGCGTGACATATAATGCACAAAAACTCATACAATAGCTCATTGAAGTCTTGGGGCGTCGTAACAGGAGATAGAGGTAGCAAGAATCACAGCCATACCTATGGATCTAAAAAATATGAACATCAATAAGGGTCAACTACCCAGCAATGAAATATCCAAAACACTATGCCATACTATCCATCTATCACATGTATAAAAAATCTGCCTAAGACACTCGACTCACCCAACAATTGTGGCATAAACAGTACTATACAAAGCTAAGCTAAGGACACATGAACTATAACAATAGGACTCAAGTATAATCTAGATTCACGGCATAAAAACCTATCGACCTTGACATACTACTCGACCACGCATACGATACGAATCCACACGTTTTAGTTTTCACTTTGAATCAATGTTTCCACTCCAAGACACATGGTCAGTTCGCTCGCTGAATTACGCAAGGAGGAATACTCTCCTCTAGCAAAATTCCGATGTGCCTTCCGATCTGCCATGGTGTACGCTAGTACGTTCTCTGACTTGCACAAGCTTTACAGTCCACTAACCATGGCATTCCAAACTCCGGGGCATCTAGGGTATGCTCTCTCTAAACTTCCAAGGTATGCTCTCCCTAGGCATCTCGAATTTCTCTTCGACTCCATGAGGCATCATCGATACGCTCTCCAACGGTATTCATTCTATTATATCTTAAACACGTGATCCATGCATAATTATCTGTTCGTTAAACATGCAGATCTTACCTCAAAAATGACTCATAACTAGGATTGACAATCTCAAAGACTCAATCCCAAAAGTACGCTTGCATCCATCCAATAATCTAAGACTAACTCAACTCAAAATTGACGCAGTTACACCAACCATACCACCTAGGCAAACCCATGTTGCACTTTGTTAACAAAATTTTAAATCTAGAATAACAAAAATTGACACTACTAACAACCTAACCAAACCATGCACTAGCCGAACCTCTACCAAAGTTTTACCATAACACACGACACATTTGCAAATTCATCAATTGAATGCATCATCACCCTAACCGAACCTACCTAAGTTCTTGCCACCACAATGCACATCCACAATTTCACCCTAACCAATCTAATTAAGGAGCCTAGCAACCACACGATTTTATGACATGACTCACACACCACCAAACATCAAAACTATTTTATGACATCGACGACCCATGATGACACCACCGAACCTCATAACCAATCACTAAAGACCTGTGATTACTAAACCTCACAATTAAATCTCACAATTCAAGCCATTGACAATTCGAGACCACTAAGCCCACGCCAAACCCATGACCACCGCCGAGACCCAGGACAACCAAACCACACCGAGACCCACGACCACATGCAAAGCCAAAATTGAGCTCAAATCCAACAAATTGTGGTCCTAAACAATGCTTTGACATCTTATGAAGCATTGCATGTAGTTTAAACTCTGATTGACCCACAAAAATAGCACAATCCGACCCAAATTGACATGAACCAAGTCAAGATAGTACAAGACAAACAATCTGTCACGCCCCAAACCTTTAGTGCGTGCACATCCTTCGGTGGTCGATAGAATTTTGCAACGTTCCCAGGACTCATCGCCGACCCTTCATTTTTATTGCACATGTGGAAGCGAATTACTAATCCCCTGAACTCAACAAACATGGGATAGAAAAGCAGGACAACAATTCCAAATCAAAATATACATTCATAAACACCTCAAGCTTATACAAAAGGTTTGTCTCATAAAGAACTACTAAGCCACCTATGCTCCTGACCCTTCCGCTTCAAGCTCCGGGTTCTTCACACTAGGGACCTGAAAATGGTTATTCAATAACCAATGAGATATAAATCTCAGCGAGTCCTCTCCTAAGCCCTCGATTAGAACACCAACTCAACTCAGAGTATCTATCCAGAACTACCCCACCACAAGCAACAACCAACAGTCGATTCGCATACAACCTTACCTGGTATGCCATACCCTACACGTTATAATTCAGCACGATACACGAAATGCACATGGCATTAGATGATACATTTCATCAATCACATACGAGTCGCATCACAAGCGATCTCACCTGGCCATTGCCACACCTCGCATGTTATCGATTCATGCGTGTGTGCCATAAATAATGTGCTTAACTCATGTATGACCGAAATCATAGATGCCATGATTCTCATGCATTTTTGCACATTGGCACAGTTCGAAAACACAATGCATATACTCAATGCATACAACAATTGAAACGTCAACACTTTCACATAACCAACAACCACAAGGGTCCTGATTATAAGACCAAATCATTATGACACGTCCCATTCCATGCCACACAATTTTGTCCCATAATCCGGCGCATCAATAACACTCAGCATGCGTTCCAATTGTTAATTAAGCCACTCAAGGCACTATTGACTCCCATGTTCGGCAGTCTACTGGCGTAGCCAATCATCATCTCTTCCCTATTGAGCACGGCTTCGTCACATTGACGGCATTCCTGAAGGAGTATAGGTCCAAAATCTACTGCGACTCGCTACCTTAATGCATGGGTAACTCGAAAGTGGGATTTAGTAACGTCTGACTTAAACGCTAGGACGGGCTCTATTTAACCAACACACGACCAATCAATCTTGGCCCAAGATACCATGCATTGCACACAAATGTCTCAATTAAAATAGTGATCCCGGCCTCTTTTCTTCGTATTAAAACATCCGAGAAAGTAGTCGTGCATGGGTACACATCAATTCAAACCTGAAAACTGATACTTTTTTTTTTCAAACCCCACCGTTTGATATAATACATAAAATCCATTTTTGGTGTTCAAACCCAACACCTGGGATTTTCTTAATAAAATCCATACTTTTCACAATCACCAAACAATTGCACAAATCATCACTCAATTCATACGGATACTCATGCATTTTTCACATCCATTTACTTCATAAAATCAACACACATGAATTTTAAACATTTTTTGCATTCTGGATGAACAGTGCACGTGAACAATACTCGGTGAACAATACTCGTGAATAGTGCACGTGAACAGTAAATTCCTAGAATTCAATAAATAATAAATTATATTCAGAAATTATTAAAATAATGATTAAATTAAGGAAACCAATCAATTAAGATAAACATACTTAATTAACCACATAAGCATCATTAAGCTAATAAAGTAAAATTAAGCTAAACTAATTTTAGCCATTAATCTAATCACCTATCTTAGGGCTAATACAACTTAATTAAATCACCTAAACTAGAATTAACTATAATTAAACTATCCCTAAGAAAGTTTAGGCTCTAATAAAAGGATTAGGAGCTAAACTCACCCGTTAAGTGGCCGGAGGCACCGACGCAGTAGTGACAATGGTGGCTACCCACTGGGACCTCTACCACGATGATCCAAGGTGGTCCCAAGCTCAACACAGCAACCACAGCTCGGACTCCCTCTGAAAACACTAAAAAACAGCCCTGCCGGAGGAGAAACTGAGTTGGATGGCTTGGTCGGAGCTCTGGTGAAGGGGGTGACAGGGGGTGGCCAGCAACCGGCGGCACCTGGGGGTCTTGCTGGAGGTTGGGATGGGCGGAGGAAGGACCGGAATGGAAGAAAAATGGCCGAAAATGCGAAACAGTGCAGGCTGTAGGCGGACCGACGAATCGGCGACCGGCAGCTTGCGACGGGGCGAGGTCAGGCTTGTTGGAAGGGTCTGTCTCTCTCGATCACGGTGATGGGTGGCTCGTTGATTGATTCATCCGGGAAGACCACTTTTGACTTGATTGTTCATCGAAGGGTTAGCTGGAGTAGAAACTAGAGGAAGAAGAAAAACGAAGAGAGAGAGAGCTCCGTCGAGGGAGGCTGAATGGGGGAGAGAGAGAGTGAAGTGAGGGCTGTCAAGATCCCCATCAATGCTTGCTTTAAGTCCCCATGCCATGACATCAAATTCTCTCTCCTCTCTAGCCTTTTCTCCCTACAACTAGGGGCAATTTGGTCATTTTACCTTGCACAATTACCATTCTGTCCTTGGGCTGAAATTGGTGGATGGGCCTAAGAATTAGGCTTGGCCATGAATAGCAATGGGCTTGGAAATTGGTTGGGCTTGATTAGGCTCAATGTTGGACCATGGGCTTTGAAAGATGAATAGTTGGTTTAGGCCCAATGGGTTCATTTGCTTGACTTAGGCCCACTATGGTGGCTGTCCCACCTTGGGCCTAAGGCCCACACTAGCTTTTCTCAGCCCACGTCCTCGCAGGCTTGCTTCCTTGGCCCGAAAATCCCTTTTCCAATTGCTTGGCTTAACTGGCTCTGTCGACTGTTTGATGTAGCTTCATCCAAAGTTTGTCCCGGACATTCCCGATAATTCGAAGTCCAATCCTAAGTTCTCTTGCCATGTCAATTTCGCCAAATGCCATTTCGGTTACACTCAGATTGATGAGCGGCTCGGAGGATTCATGCGTAACCGACTCGTGCCAAACCACGTTCAAGACATCTTGACGCATGGACGTCCTTGACTGCATGAAATTACGGATGATAGATTCTTATTTCAAAGTACACGATCACTGAGGATCAACATAGGGTCTTTCGCGGGTTCGATAATGGTAAATGGAATCACCCGTCATTCCATTATGTTCTGTCCGCGAATCGACTTCTAATCGTCCTTAGAATCGGCCTACCTATCTACAAGATCGTCCTCATGTAAGTCTCACGGTCAAGTCATTTTCCCAGGTCAAGTTCTTTAGTCGTACGAGTTTTGTCCTTATTAGCTTTTCCCCTCAAGGTTAGTATCTCAAGAGTAATTAATTCCGAGTGAAATCAACCAACAATGCATTGACGAAATTCACATTCATTCATCCCTTATAGGGCTCGAATTTTAGGATGTCACAATCGGCACATCAAAGACAAGATTCGTCAATCCACACAACGAGCAAACCAACATAGCATAGAGAGTTGGACTTCCGCTTGCCTCTCGCACGAACAAAACGTAATTTTGTCAAAAAACTGAGCTTCAATCCCTTGCCTTGGCTAGACACAACTCTACGCAGCTTGATTCCCTCGATCTCGTGAGCAAAAATCAAGAATATCAAGGCAGCAAGCGATTGGGAGATGAGCAAGTGATCGGCGAGAGAGAGAGATAGAGCGAGTTAGGTCGAGAGGAGAGAGAGATGAGTGAGTGATGAATGAGAGGAAGCAAGAAAAAAATGAGCCTTTTATTCTCCTTGGATTTCCATGGATGAAATCCCATTGGCTCATGTGGACGGTGCGCCATGTGTCACAGTTGAAATGCCATGTGGCGAGAGAGAGAAAAGAGAGAAAGAGTGGGTGGTCCATGAGAGAAAATGGAATCGTGTGTGTCTAATTTTCACATACATTAGACACTAGGGACCATAATTTAAATCTAGAATTTATCTGATAAGTCCTAAAAATTACGATTCAAAAATCATTGTTCTTCAATCCCAACATCAACACATTTTCAATAGTGTCCATTCAACTGACCTAATTATTGCTGCTAATTTTCATGTTCTTAGCTCACTAATCAGTTAGGTCAAGAGTCTAGATGTCACTGTAAATATTGGTGAGACAACCTAAATGGGTTTTTCCTTTTTTTTTTTTTTAACTAATCCACAATAACTCCATGCCAAACCATCAAATGTGCTCGAAGAAATTTCAGAGACACAGACATTCTGAAAAGAATATTAAGGCCTCTCTTTTTGTCTAGTGTGTCCAGTATTTGATGTGAACAACCTCCTTAATCTTAAGAGAACCAAAGTTTTTATAGGATGTGATTGGGGTTTTCTTGCAAGTCATCATGTTCCTATTTTGAATTCGAAGGATATGTGAAATACTTAAGAGTAGGAAAATTTTCCAAATTTTTTTAAATTTATTTAAACCTTTTAATTTGAAAAATTCACTCCTAAACCCTTTCATGTTTTACTAATTGAGTTCATGTGACATCCTGAATTTTCGACCCTGTCCTAATAATATGAATTGGGATTTTCATCGACGCGCCTATGGTCCTTTTTCTCTGAGCTGATCACTCACGAAATAACTAATCTATCAAGTGAAGTCGTTAAGGGATATAAACGCGATAGACTTGAGAATTCGATTAGAAATCGACTGCTCGACCGTGATAATCAACAAGGGTCAATACGGCATCGTTATAATCGATTAGTGATCGAATATAGGTTGATTCGATGGAATGGCGTAATTAAATTGTGGGTGATTCCACCTATGCAAAATTCGTGTCGAACGGCACTAACCCAATTTTCTGTCGATTTTGTACCCGGTACTCGTAATTGAAACCTTGAGATTTTTACAAGAACCGAACGTCGCCGACGAGTCAAAGATGTACAAACGTGGATTGAAAATTATCAACCATGGGTCAAAAGTGATAAAATCCCTAAAAGCTACTCGGTAGGTTAGGTCACGCTAAAATCGCGTCCGGTTGATTTTAACCACAAAATTGAACTCGGTTTTGGGAATCGAAAGTTCAAGCGTGTCACGATTTATTTTTAGGACATTGTCTCATCATTTGAAAAATTTTTGGCGAGCCCAAAATTTTGGCAGAAAAATCAAAATCAGCAAATTAAAATTGTGGAAATTTGGATGGGCAAAATTGAGGACTTTTTGGCTACCATAGTGGATTAGCTTGTGAAGGAAATTGTGGGAATTGGTATGGGCAACCTCCTCAGCAATTTTGGCCATCAAATTGAAGTTGTTTGGTGGGGAAGTGAAGAAGAAATCCAGCAAATTCGTAGGGCTGCTGGTTTTTGGCCTTCAAATTGGTTTGAATTGTGAAGAAGTTGGAGAGAAATCAACCATTGGCTGCTGCTTTGACCTTTGGGGAGGCTGAAGACTTTGTGTCTTGCACTTGAGTGCAAGATATTTGCCTTGGGAGCCCATTAGCTCAAGCCTTGACTTGCATGGCCCTTGTTCCCTCTCCCTTCTCTCTTCCCTCTCTCTTCCCCATTGTTTGTGCGACCAGCCCCTACAGACCAACCCTTCAGCTTCTTCTTCTTCCTTCTTTTTCCTCAGCTCTTCATCTTTTTCACTCCATTTCCTTGCTGCAACTCAAAGCCAAGCCAGAACCAACCATTCTTGCTTTCCCGCCCCTCTGGTCGACCGCCTGCGAGCCTAGCAACCAGTGACGCCTACTCCTCTGCCTCTCCACCTCATATCTTTCTGCCGTTGACTTGAGTCCAGCGTGCGTCCAACCTAGGCTTGATGCCACTCATGACTACCTTCGACTCGCCAGCCCTCGCCTGGCCACTAGCACTGCCCTTGCTTCGTTTGCCGCCCTAATCAGCCACTGTAGCCCCTTGAACCAGCTCTAGCAGAACCGAAAGTACAGCTCAAGCTGTGAGCTTGTTAGCTGTTTTTTAGCCCTTTCCGGCTGTCGCACCCCAATCCTTAAGCGCATGCCCATCCCTCGATGGTCGATTAAATTGCGACGTCATAGGACGCGTTGCCGACCTATTCATTTTAATGCGTATGCGGAAGTGTATAAATAAATTCCCAGACAGCACAAAGATGGGATAGAAAAGCAATACCACAATTTCACAACCAAAACAAGCCTTTATGCATAGCCGACTAGTTTATATATAATACTAGTCTATAGACAAAAGTTTGTACAGACAGAAGAGCCTATAGTCCTCTAGGCACACAAACCCCTAGCTGAAAACTCCGAGGTCTCCTAGGGACTTGGGTCCACCATTGCACCACCAAGAGGGTCAGCCGTACCTTCGCCAAAAGCAATTTCTAACACCGACACTGGGACCTCAGAATCTTGCAGGGGACCTTCTCTGGGTCCATTTCGCCCGCGACGATACCACGCTATGAATTGATGGAGTACCCTCCGAGGTAGACCCGCATCGACCCAGACAATGGTTCTCACGAGTTCATAGACCCAGGCTCCTTGGTCCCTGGGAAGAGGAATCTCGGTGAGCTATTTGGTGACCCTCTTGGACTGACCAAAACATTCCGGAGGAACTCCCATCTAAGAACCTGAAAATGTTGAGCCCACGACGGGGTGAGATGATGTCTTAGCAAGTTCACCACCTAAACTCCGACTAGGAAGAAAACACGCCTAAAGGCAGTTTATGCACACACAAGACAGATGACTTGTCTTGCCTCAGTTCCTTCCTACATGTTAGTATAATTCATATGCTCAATCAATACGATTCAAACCATCGATCAATTGATCCACTCAATTCGATACATTCAATACCATCTATCGATTCAATCGATATGATCACTGCTCACACAAGTTGAAATAGATTGTTATAGCTCTCACAAGCTGATAGATATTATAGCTCACCCAAGCTGATATAGTATACTACTCTCACAAGCTGACATATTAATGCTCACATAAGTCGATATAGTATACTATTCTCACAAGCTGACGATTTAATAATGTTCGCACAAGCTGACGTACAATAATGCTCTCACAAGCTGACGATTCACCGTGTTAAAAATACCCGATAAAAATAATCGTGTGTGGGTACACGGTCGGCCTGAGCAAAAAATGCAATATCTTTCTTTTCGAAAATCCCACTATTTATAGAGTGTGTAAACAAATTTTTAGCGTTAAAAACCAACGCTCGATATTTTTTGAACAAAATGCCAAAATTATAATCTCCACTCAATTTGCACAAATTAGCACTCAATTAAATAAACTAAGCATACCATTGCAATCAGCACGAAATTCCGGTCACCGGCTATCTCGGTATAATTTTCGAAAAATAATAAATAATTAAATAAATACAAAAAATAATTATATAAATGTAATTAATTACTAAAAATAGAAACTTAGGCCGGAAATGCTTAATTAAACACCGAAATGGGCCCGGAAAATTTTCGAACCTATCTAGATAAATAGTACAACTTATCTAGTCTCTAATTAAGCCGTTCTAATCACCTAATATGCAAAACCGAATAATTAAATCACTAATCACCTAATCCCTAATTAGCCTAATCTAAACACCCCTTAAGCATTGTTAACTCCATAAGCAGAGTTTAGCAAGTAAACTCACCGATTTAGCGATCATGTGAGTCCACGACGACAGCAACGCGTAGACGGGTGACAAACCACCCTGCGGTGACACCAAATGAGGACGGGACGGGCCTGAAAACGGGCCGTGAAGCCTCATAGTTGGCTGGGCTTCTACTTCTGCGCTGTTGGACTGAGAGGCTGCTTGGCTCGGGGAAAGGGGCAAGGTGGGATGGCAAGGGCAGCGGTGGGCCAAGTGGGCGATGGCGGAGGCAGACGGCGATGAACGGCGGTTGGCACGACTGTTACATGACCAGGATAGCTCGGGACAGTAGGGGATGGTGAGCAGGAGGTGGGACGAGCGCGCGGGATGCTCGTTGCACTGCGCGAGCAAGGGCGGTAGAGACGGGCTCAGGCGGTAGTCTAGCGGCTTGAAGGGCATGCGTCGGGCTAGGGGGAGGGCTGCCGGTCACTCTCTGGTTCTCTCAAGCTCTCTCAAGGCTCTAACAATAGATAAAATGGCCTTGGGAAGAAGAAGAAGCCAGCTGAAGAGTGGAGGGTGTGACGTCCAAGTAGCGTCACGTACTAACCGCAAGCGGAAATTATATGGATTATCTTTTCTTTACAGGACTTATTCATTACAATGGTTTAACTAGCGTTCACCTTTAAAGGTTAGCATGTATAAAATGGATATTTAAAAATCTAAATTTCATATACAAGGTTGTCCTATAATAGTCTTGTCATCTAACAAATAGACAATTCAACCGGGATCATAGATAAGGATCATGAGAAGCTTCATTACTTTCCTTAGTAACATCCAGGCTTACAAAAATCAACCTGGATCACTTCTAGTCTTGCACCTATATATACATTGCATTTACAAGTTCCAAAAATGAAGATGCAAGCAAACAGCTAGGAAAAAAGGGTGAGGGGGTTCTAACTCCACTTCCCACACAAGCCCATGTCTATCAAAAAGCAAAAGACATTCCTCCAGCTTCTACACGATCACCGCCGTCTAGGTGTTATCCATCCCAGCTCCAGGCACATCAGCACCAAAAGGAAGAGGCCCAAACATCTCTCCTTCGTGGTTTATGAACCACGTAACGAACCTCATCAAGATCAAGTCAGATATACCGTTGTCCATGCACAGTGTAGCCTCATACTTTGTAAAAGTCATCTCCACATCAGGGTCAAACACATCACTAAAGGTAGCCTCAATACTCGCTATCACACCATAACGAGCTATCGATGGCACGTCCATACTAACAATCTGAAAAATATAAGAAATGAGCAACAACAATGCCCAATAAAGAAAGAATAAAACTCTAACCTAGACAATCCACAGCTGTCAAAGAAAACAAGAGAGACGTAACCAAACAGCTTAAGATATTAAGACAGGATTGTCACATGTATAACTAAATAAGTATTAGTGCATCACATGAATGATCACTCTATACCAGACATACTAAATGCATCTATACATATATCAAAATCTCAATCTATATCCAAATGAAATGCAACAGTGGTATGCACAACTCACACACCAAGTAGAAATTATAATTTAGTGTGAATATCAAGTCCACCCTCGATCAGTTTACCCACCGGAACACAGCCGGCCCGATCGAGTCACTTCCGGAATCCCACATCCGGACTTCCACAATATTGCTATCATGCGCATCTCACTCCAAGGCATCGTAGTATCACACAACAGGGCATCCCAAGGTCACTCAGCATGGGGCATCTCACTCCGAGGCATCTCAGTATCCCACAACCGAGGCATCCTTGATCGCACATAAGGACATCTCACTTTGAGGCATCTCAGTAACACAGGACCGAGGCATCCAAGAACACACAGCATGGACATCCCACTCCCCGGGGCATCACCGGCAACTCAGTACCGATGGAAATCTCTTGCTCATTCAAGCACACATCTCACACATTACACCTTTGATTAATGTCATCACAGCATGCACAAGACCTCAAAAGTACATAACTACCTCAAGTATAATCTATACACTTAACTCTCGTGTATCAAGCACACGTGCATGTCCAAATTATAAGATAAAACCCATTTTGGCACGTCCCATACCATGCCTAACAAATTTTTACCCCATAATCAAGCACTGTGCATCACACTCATTGCACACGCATGCCATCATTGATATCTATACCATAACCATACTTCAAATGATGGATGAGGCATGCTCATGCACAAAATAACCACTATTATGAGATCACTAGACGCCTTATGTGTCATGAGAGTCAAGTACAAGAGACACAACAACTATTGCATATTCTCGGATCAAAGCAGTTTATGAACTAAAATGAGCAGTTTCGATCACAGACACGGAAAATATAACTAATCATATCGGAATATTATGAAATTTCAGTATGTTATAGAAGAGACATAAATTAACATTTTCTGTGAATAAACATAAGTCTATATCTCACTGTATTAAGAGCAGTAATTGCTGTCTTCTTTCCTAAATTCTGCAAAAAATTTCCAGATTTAGTAACTACAGAAGAAAAATCGTTTCACTACCTGAACCTTGTCCCTTTTTTCTCAAATTTTGATATGTTATTCCTAAGGATGTGTCGTACATCTTTCATCAAGGGTTCAAGGTCCAATTCTACCTAGAAAATTACAGAAAATTTATAGAATCATCAAAGGTCTTGCTGTCTCCTATAATACAGCTTACTGTTTCAAAGAGAATTACTCCCGGCTACACATTTTCGCATCCATTTGGCTATAACTAGAAGTCAAACTTAATCTAATGGATGTTCTCTTAAATAAACTTGTTCTTTTCCTTATCTACATCATAAGAAATCAAGGCGACACAAAAACAAAAGGCTTTCCATCTATATTTCTCTAGAACAGAAACATTTTGCACCGTTTTCTTCATTTCTAGCTCAACTAAACCGTTAGTTTCTCTACAAATCTCTCTTACAGCATCTTGACACTCTTCCACAGCATCTAAGGATAATCACAGTAGGTCTTTACTTGCGTAGAAACTTCCACAGCTCGGTACAAAGCAAATACTCACACCTCAGCTCACTTACCGCAACATACATCACATCTCTTCACTCGGTAGTCACCTCTCCACCTTGCTCGATAATTACAGCTCACTCGCTCTTAAGTTTTGAAACATGCAAGACTCTAATTCAACATGCAATGACTTGTAGCTTCAATCTAGGACTCATCTAGCTCAATCCAACACAAAACATCACACCTAATCCTCCACCATTCGGCTAGATCCACAAGTCCCTTGACAAAATCAATGGATAATTTCTAGTTTAGAGACTTATCTTTCCTTACCTTTGTTCAGCTACTTGATGACTCAAAACTCTTCAAAGACCAGTACCTATTCTCTCGCAAGAAGAAGAAAAATTGCTGGAGTGCTGCTGGTTTCTTCGCTGCTCGACGGAGAGAGATAGAAAGGAGAAGAAGAAGAGGTTTCGATTCTTGGCTTTGAAGAGAGAAGGAATGGCACAAATTAAGAGGAAAATAGAGCTATAAGCTAATCCCTAGAGTAGCATTAATCATTAGCAAATCTAATGATTGTGTCTTCCTTCGGTGGTTTCGGTTTTGGGGGAGGGAAAACCGTGGCAGAAGAGAGAGAGAAGGGAGAAGAGAGACGAATCGTGGCCTCCATGCATGACTTCTTTCCAACATCTGTCGATCGATATCAATTAGTCTCTAATCCGCGTCGTTAGTCGGTTTATTAGTTCCTAATGTTTTTCACTTAATCTCATTTCTCTTGTAATTATGCAAATTTATGAAATCATATAACATATTAGGAATCCGACACTAATCTATGAAAGATTTATCACAAGAAAAGCTAAAGTTAGAAATCGATATTAGTATTACAATCACTAATCGAATCATCATAACTATATTCTATAAACTTAATCGAAAATAAAAACACTCGGGCCTAAATGTCCATCTCTGGCCCAACAGGCTTATTCTATGACAATCACGGCCCACTAAACTTAATTTACCATTCTAACGAATCCGATTCTTGGCCCGCTCCAAGCCAAGTCCAAATCCAAATCTTCCATTCGGCTAAACAAGTCCAATTGGTGTGGCCCGCCAATTTCTCAAGCCCACACGTTCCTCACGGTCCATCGGGTTTGCTTTCTGGCCCGATTTAAAATAATTCGAGCTCTTAACAATCTGATTACACTAATAAGGTCGGTGAAATTTGGGGATGTCACGGAGGGTCCCTTTAAGCCTTGAAAGTCTTCATTTCTATCTCTATCTCCATTGGCAAGGCCCCACCACAATTGGCTGTTACCCATGGCCAATTTGGTGCACAAAATTCCCCCTAGAAGCAATCCCAAGTGGTTCAAAATGTTGAGAGACCCTTGGCCTACGAATTTTGGCCAATCCTCCCCAAATTAAATCAATTCTCCTTCAATTGGATCTAGTTTGATGTCCATAAATCCCACCAAGGTATCCTCGACCAAATTAACATTTTTCCTCGCTAATTGAATGCCAAAAACGCGATAAAAAACGGTCCTCTGTTTTTCTCGGTCGAAAACGGCCATTTTTTTAATTTTCGCCAAAATTCTCGGTTTGCAGAAAAATCATCGAAGGATCAGTTGACATTCCTAAAATGAACCATGACACGAAAAAACCTTCAATTTCTGAAATCGGGTTCAAATTCGCAGTTAATTTCAATCTAGCATGATTTTAACGTGACATAACCTACCGGGTAGCTTTTAGGAATTTTTAGTGCAATTGACCTGTGGTCGATTATTTTCGAACCACAATGTACATCTTTGACACATTGACTCTCGTTTTGTTGTGAAAATCTCAAGGTTTCAAATACGGGCACAGGTACCAAAACGACAGAAAAATCGGTCTAGTGTCGTTCGACGAGAATTTTGCAATTTGATGGAATCACCCACACTTTGATCACATATCTCAGTCGAATCGACCTATTTATAATCTTTGATCAATTTTTAACTGTGTCGTAATGACCATTGCAGATTAACATGGTCGAGCAGTCGATTCCTGATCGAATTCTCAAGTCTATTGCATTATAGTCCCTTAACGGCTTCACCCGATAGACTAGTTATCTCGTGAGTAATCAACTCAGGGAATAGAATTATAGGCGCGTCGATGAAAAGTCCAACTTATTCAATTGAAAGCAAAACCTAAAAATCAGGATGTCACAACTTTTCCCTTCTTATAAAAATTTCGTTCTCAAAATTTAAACCATTACAAGTCATTAAACAAAAAGATGGGAGTACAGCCGTCTCATCGAATCTTCACTTTTCCAAGTTGCTCCTTTAGTACCGAGGTGTTGTTAGACTACTTTAACCAATGGGATCGTCTTGGTACGCAGAATCTGTTCTTTCCGATTCACAATCTGAACCGGGCTTTCCACGTATGACACTTTGTCGTTCATGTCTAATTCCTCAAAATTTAGCACGTGTGTCGGGTCAGGCTTATACTTCCTCAACATCGACACGTGAAATATGTCATGCACTTGCGCCAATCTCAGAGGCAATGCAAGACGATATGCTAGGATCCCGATTCTTTCTAGAATCTCAAAAGGACCTACGTACCTTGGACTCAGTTTTCCCTTTTTACCAAAGCTTGATGTACCCCTTATTGGTGACACCTTCAGAAAGACGTACTCACAAACTTGGAATTCCAAAGGTCTCCGGCGCTTATCTGCATATCTTTTTTTACGGCTCTGAGCAGTCTTTAATCTATCTTTGATGTCGGCAACTGCATCCACTGACTGCTGGACTAACTCTGGGCCCGTGATCTTTCGTTCTCTAACCTCATCCCTACAAACTAGCATTCTGCACGCTCTGCTATACAACGCTTTGAAAGGAGCCATCTGAATGCTCTGCTAGTAGCTGTTGTTGTAGCCAAACTCGACAAGATGAAACTGTTCCTCCCAGCTCCCCTTGAAATTCAATATGCAAGCTCGTAGCATGTCTTCGAGGGTTTGAATCATCCTCTTAAACTAGCCATCCATCTGAGGATGATAAGCCATACTATACTGTAGCTTCATTGCTAAGGCGATCTGCAAACTTTTCCGAAAGGCAGTTGTAAACATCGGGTCTTTATTTGATGTGATCGTCACCGGCACTCCATGCAGACGAACTATCTGACGCACATACAACACTGAATGCCTGTCCAAATTAAGGTCCTTTCGTACTGCGATGAAGTGAGCCAACTTTGTCAGCCTGTCTACCACTAAAATAGAATCATTACCCCTCTGATTCCTTGGTAAGCCTGTCACAAAATCTATTGTGATGTGTTCCCATTTCCACTTGGGAATCTCGAGAGGTTGTAGAAGTCCTCCTAGCTTACAATGTTGTGCATTCATTTGTTGACACGTCAGACACTTGGCAACATGCTTGGCAATGTCCGCCTTCATACCGAACCACCAATAATGTTGACACAGATTCAGATACATCTTCGTACTGCCAGGATGAATGCTGTAACTACTACAATAAGCTTCTGATGAGATCTCTTTTTTAAGCTCTGCATCGTTAGGTACAGATAATCGTCCTCGGAACCTTGGGCAATTTTGGACTAAGAAATTCGGATAGGCCAAATTGGGTGCATTTTCGGCCTCCAAGTTGGATCAATTAGTGAAGAAAATTGTAGAATTGAGTGTGCGCTTCCTCCTTGGCATTTGGTCATTTGATTTGAAGTCAATTGGAGTGGAATTGAGTTGAAATGGTGAGGGATTACACAAAATTCGTAGCCATAGGGGCGCTGCAACATTTCAACATCATCTTGGCTTGCTAAGGAAGATTTGAGGGAGGAAAATGGGTTGTGAATAGGGCTAAAGGCTGGTGGGTCATGGCACTTGAGTTCTCAACATATTTTGGTGGACTTTTGTGGCTTTTGTTCCCTCTACCAGCTACAGCAGTCTATCTTCTTCTTCCTTGCTCCCTTGGGGCTCTATTATTGCTGTTTTAGAGCCCAAGAACTAGCCAAGACTAGCAGCAGCCGAGCCAGCCACACCGGACCACCTCACGCTTGTTCAAGCACCGCTCGAGCAGCCGCATGCCTACCTGAGCGCCGGCCTGCCTCACACCCGTTCGAGCACCGCCCAAGTAGCTGCACGCCTGCCCAAGTGCTGGCCTGCCTCCGCCCACACGACTCCAGTCTCGCATGTCCCCCGCCGTCCCAAGCCCTCCATCCAGCATATCGAGCCACCTCAGCCGCCGGTCTAAGCCGCTGTCGTGTCCCTAAGTTGCCAGCAGCTTCGCCTAGCCCTGGAGTGCCATTTTCACGCCGTCCTAGCCACTGACCAGCCCCTTCAGTTCAGCCACAAAACCAAAGGCTAGCTGGAGCTGTGAGGCTTCGTGGGCCTTTTCCGAGCCTTTCCGGACCTCCTCGGGTGTCATCATAGGTTCAAGTCTCGCTCGCTTCCGCGTCCGTTGCCATGAACTCATTGGCTCGTCAAACCGGTGAGTTTATTTGCTAAACCTTGCTTAGGGAGTTAATTATGCTTAGTGGAGGATTAGCTTAGCCTAAGATTGATTTAGGTGGTTAGATCAATGTAATTAGTCATTTAGTTAGTTAATTAGGCTAATTAGGTGGTTAGATTAGTTTAGTTAGGAGTTAATTAGATAATGTGATTTAATTAGCTTAGTGCATTATTTATTTAAGTCCAATTAGGTCGTTAGATTAGTGTATATAGCTTAATTAGTGATTTATTTAATTATTTTCCATTTATTTAATTATTTTGTAATTTATTAAATTATTTTTATTTTCCGGAAATTATACCGGGGTAGCCGCCATATGTCGAATTTCTTTTGTCATGGTGCAATTAGTTTGTGCAATTGAGTATTAATTTGTGCAATTGGATGGTGAGTGGTGATTTTGAGTGCAATTGAGTATTAATTTCTGGACCTACGAATTTTGTATAATTCCCCTCCAATTTCAACCCAATCTCACCCGAATTGACCTCGATTAAATGACCAAAATACCAAGGTAAGTGCCTGCACCACTTTCCACAATTTCCCTAGCCAAAAGATCCAACTTGACGGCCAAAATGCGCTAAAAAACGGGCCTCCGAATTTGCCGGTTCAAAATCGTCCAATTTTGGTTTTTCGTCGAAAATCCGGAATAGCCGAAATTTCTTCGGAGGATGAGTCGACATTTCTAAAATAAACTGTGACGTGACAGAACTTTCAATTTCTGAAATCGGGTTCAATTTCGTGGTTAATTTCATCCGGACGCGATTTAAGCGTGCCTAACCTATTGGGTAGCTTTTATGAATTTTTAACGGATTTGACCAATGGTCAATTATTTTCGAGCCACATTGTACATCTTTGACACATTTGCGACTTTTGGTTGTCATGAAAATCTCGAGGTTTCAAATATGGGCACAGTGTACAAAAATGAAAGAAAAATCGGTCTAGTGCCGTTCAACAAGAATTTTGCAATTAGGTAGAATTACCCACACTTTAATTACATGCCTCTGTCAAAACGACCTATCTTCGGTCTCTGATCGATTTTAATGGTGCCGTAATGACCCTTGCAGATTAGCACGATCGAGCTATCGATTTTTAGTCGAATTCTCATGTCGGTCGCATTTAAAATCTTTAACGGCTTCACCTGTTAGATTAGTTATCTCATGAGTGATCAGCTCAAAGAAAATAACTATAGGCGCGTTGATGAAAAGCCCATTTCATTTCATCAAAAACAGGGTTAAAAATCAGGATGTCACATCAAGTAGGCCGCGCCCGTGGGGCTGCAACTAAATTGGAATGCGTGTCTGAGTGAGATATAATTGCACTTGATTATGGGACAAAATTGTGTGGCATGGAATGGGACGTGTCATAATGATTTGGCTTTATAATCGGGACCCGTGTGATTGATTGAGATATGAAGTGAGGCATTTCAATTGTTGAGTGTTATTACTGCATATATCTGTCATGTGAAATGTACTGACGTGTAGGAAGGAACTGAGGCGAGGTGAGTTTCATTGGTTTTGTGGTTAGGCTGCCTCTAGGTGTATTACCTCCCTAATCGGGGTTTAGGGCGTGAACTTGCAGAGACATTGTCTCACCCCATCGTGGGTTTAACTTTTCAGGTCCTTAGATGGAAGTTCGTTCGGTTCGTTTTGGGCAGCCGCGAGGCTATAGCGAGCAAAGTACTTTCTTCCGTATCCCCGGGAGTCTCTAGAATCGTGAGCTTGTCGTGACCATGATCTTGGTCGATGTGGGCCTACCACAGTGGGTACCTCATCGATTTAAGGCGTGGTTTCATCATGGGCCTAACGGGGAATGGGAGGGTCTTGTGGATGGTTTCGATGGACCCGCCATTGAGGGTGAGGGTGGGGTGGTGCTCGACCCTGTTGTGGACGTCGATGTTTTGGCTGATATCGCGGCAACCCAGTTGCTTGAGGATGAGCAGGAGCCCGTAGTAGAGGAAGTAGCTGACCCGCTAGACATCGACATCCCTGACAGTGTCATGATCGACCCGGATCCCAAGTAGATAGGGTTCGTGGTAGGGTTAGCTAGGTAGTCCTTTTTGGGGCCTGGACTTTTGCATATAACTTATAGGCTGATCTGGTTTGTTTATAAAAGTGTGTTTGTGATATTTGGTTGTTCCGCTTTTCTATCCCATGGTAGGCATGAATGGATTGGGTCGGCGACGCATCTTGAGAACGTCGCAATTTAGTCGACCATCGAGGCATGTGCGTGTGCTCGAGGTTCGGGGCGTGACATTACTTGAGTCCATTGGCTCCAATCTAATTAGACTACGGTTTATGTGGGCTTAATATTATTAAATGCTCCTAAAATGCCAATGCAAATTAATGATATTTTTGGTTAGGGGTCAGGATTGATTCATAATTTTTGATGCAATTAATAACTAAATGGGTTGTCAAAGTTTAAATGTTAACAATTATCTTCTCACTTTGATAGCCTTTGTTTCCCCGACGTGTTTGTGTATCTTCACAGCTCGACGACAATCCAGCGTCATCACAACATGGCCTTATAAACTTGCAAACAAAGTTATTATCAAGATTTGTTGGTCTCATGGTTACTGACGAACTTAACAACATCAGAGGTGGGATGAATTAGATCAAGAGAGTATGTCATTATTAAAAAAAAGTCCTCATTGTTCTTGATGATCTAGATTCCAAAAGCTAGCTCGAAAATTTAATTGGTTTGGTTTTGGTAGCACAATCATTATCACAACAAGGGACAAAAGTGTCTTGAAGACCCAAGTGAAGTCATCTAGCAAAGAGATCCTAAATCAACCCGATTTTTTTTGCTTTATGAAGTTAATGGAATTCGATCGAGCATTTTGTTTTTTAGAAGCGACTCTCCTTTAGAAGATAATGTTGCTCTTTCAAAAGGCATTGTTGTCGCCATGTTTCTATATTTTATGGATACAGTGTAATTCAAGAGCCCCACAATAACAGTTACGATAAATTATTATTGGATATAATTGCTAATGGCTAACAATTTCCATGGCCCTCTAACTCGGGACTACGCATCTATTACTTGCACATCAACCCTCTTTTATGACTAAGTAGTTTCATTCGACTTTGCGCAAAAATACCAAGTGAATGCTTGGTTTTTTGCGGCATTGAGATTTGTTTTCATGAGAGTAAGGATTTTGTTAAAAATTGCTTCTAGAGCATTGGATAAGAAGCATTAACTATGTTTGAAACATGTTTCATTTATGACTACGTACTGAACGACAAAATATTTTCAATATCCAATATTCATTGATGCGCATTTAGAATTGTTCTTTCTATCTTTGGGTTTCATTAGTATACCATTTTTATCTCATAAACAAGCATATGAATTGTTGGTAACCACTTTGTGATGCATTGAATTTGATGAACGGATTAACTTAATGAAGCTTTGAAAGAAGTTCGGCCAAATAGAATCCCCGACCGAGGGAAAGAGGAAACTCGACCTCTTGAGGAAAAATAAATTAAGCAGACTTGTACCACTGGAGTAAACAATGCTAAATCGAGGTGAAGGAAACAGTTGAAACATTGCTGAAACATTGCAAGTTTGACTTGTTAACCGAAGATTACATGGAAGTTATTTGGTTAAAGAAGTGAGAATAATGGAAGTTCATGGCACAAGTCTGCAAATAGTGATTTTCCCTATCAATTTGTTCCTGGGTAAATTAGATATCACTCAACTACACCGGAGATCTATCTTTTCATTGTATCTTTCAGCTCCTTGCATTTACTTTTCATGTAATTTCAATCCATATATTTCATTTCCTTATAATGTTACTTCCGGTGTAATTAGCTTTTCATCGCATTTATGTTGGTAGTTTCATACTCCATCAAAACCTCATTTGCGTACTTTATATCCGAGTTTGGAACAGCGGAACGATCTCGATCGTTTTCCAATCATTTGAACGAGGGATCACCTTAGCACATGTTGATTTTCTTAACATATCTTTTGACATGCTCGTTGATCAACTTTCCCCAGCATGTTCACATTAAATGCTCTTGGGGAATTTGTTAACAAGATAGCATGGGCCATGCAAAATTGAAAGAGTAAAGGTAGTCCTTTGCTAAGAAGGAAAACATTTCGCTCTTGAGAGGATTTCAAACTATTCTTCGACATGTTCAAGCTTTTTTTTTTTTTTTTTTTCTATTCTCTATTTAATTTTTGAATTGGAGGAAATAATCACAATTGATGATGTCATTAAAAAAAGTATTCGCTTTCAATCTTAGACACAGCTTAGAAAGAGGAGGGCCAAGTGTGAGTAGTGTTAGGGCAATAGTTTATACTCCCCTATGGCTCTAGAGATTGAGATCATATTTTATTGGTAGTTTAGGCTTGAGCTCATGAATAGCTACTAGATATATATATTTACTTTTTTCTTATTTTATTAGTGGTTTGAGTTTGGGCTTGGGAGTATCAACTGAATATATATATAAATATATATAAATATATATATATATATATATATATATTTACTTTGAAAATATATATATTCTTTTTCTCTTGTAATTTATAGATGTAATAGAGAGGTGAGAGGTACTAATTATAGTGGAATTCTTAGCTAGAAGTAGCCATAATTTAAGGATGAACTAGGATAAAACCTTGTATTTCAAATTCTCTCTCGTTTTTACTCTCTATTTTCTTTGTGATTGCGATGAATCCTAACATCTTGTATCAGAGCTTGGTTTGAGGTTAGGGCTTCTTAGTGAAGTACGATTAAAAAAAAAATCTTTGGAAGATGTCGTCATTTGGTCAATCATGGATTGAAGTAAAGAAATTCAAAGGAAAGGATTTCAAGTTATGGAAATTGAAGATGGAGGCTTTGCTCATGGATAGAGATCCATGGCACATGATCAAAGAAGATAAACCTGAAGAAAATCCAACAGGAAGTCGAAGGAAGACGAGGCAAAGGAATCCATGTCTACTAAATTGAAGGAATGGACTATTGGTGATTGGAGGGCGTGAAGCCTGATTTGGCTATGCCTTGCTAATAACATCTTGATAAACATTACTTTTGAGAATGTAGCAAAAGATCTTGAGACAAAGCTAGAAAACATTTATCAGATCAAGTCACTCATGAATAGATTGTTTCTATGGAAGCGATTGATAATCTTCAGATGAGTGAATGTGATTCTTTTTCTGCACACTTAAACAAGTTTAATACTGTTTGTGGCCAACTTTGAAATCCGGGTCATCGCCACGCCATCAAGCTTGTCACCGGACCACACCATCCGCCCTACTGTCACCGTGCCTTACCACTATGTCACCTAGTAACCGCTCCCCACCATCGCCACAACACCTCAAGCCATGCCATGTCAGCACCCCGGCCACCTCATCAACCGACACCACCTCAATGACACGTTTGCACCATTGCCACCGGCCAATCATGCCATGTCACACCACCCACACCACCTCACCACTCACGGCATCACCAGCACAAGACACGTATCTCTAGTTGGCTTCACTCGCTACAGACGACTCAGCCTATGACCGCAAGAAATGAGAACAACAGTTCAAGCAGTGGCGAAGAGATTGAAATATAAAAAGGGCCAAAGATTTCTTGTTTCTCTTTTGCTTGTAGCACCCCTCCATTCCGTTTAGTCCTCCTTCGTGCAAACCATCTCTCTCTCTCTCTCTCTCTCTCTCTCTCTCTCAGCTCACACGCACAGTCACAACTACGCTAAGCGACTGCCAGCAATATGCCTCCACAACCAAGCTCAGCCTTGTCGTTGCCTCAACGCAACACGGACTGCCAGAGAACAGCCGCAACCGGGATTTTCCTATGCCGCCAAGCTGCAAAAAAACATGAATAGGACTTGAGGTAAGTAGATTGTCCTCCATTATATGCTATGTAAGTTGATTGTTGCGTATCGAGGTTGATTTCCTTGGATTTCCGTTGTCTCAGTTGATTTCGTCTATATACGTGTTGTTGGAGAAAACATCCTTATTTGTTTTGAAGCTTACAAAACCTTTCCATCAGTCTAATCTGAAGACTTGCAGACTCTTTCATCAAAGTCTAAAGACCGCCAGACTCAAGATTTAAAGTCTGCCCTCATTGACAGTTTCTAGACCGACGAATAAGACTTATCCAGATTTGAGTAATTCTTTAAGGTTTTGATTCGAGCGGCTAAAGAAGTTCTCACGGCTGGAGATAGCATATCAAGATCTTTTATTAGTTTTGAAATTAATTCGAGTAATTTGAATCCTTTGATTGGCGAAGTATACTTGAAAGGTTCTACTTATGGAAACCTAGATCCTGATTGTATGGGCGAGCATGATTGATGGGCTATCATCACATTCCTTAAGTAACTCAAGATCCCTAATTGATTCTGTCCAACGGGTAGATTGGAAGAACTCCTTTGGAAGGTGCCAACGGATATGAAGGCATGGAGGAGTATATAAGGAAGATGCTATAGTTATTCGAGTGTGTGCGTGATAGATAAATTCCAAAGTCTGAAGCTCCTTGTTCTTTGCTGATTCAATTGTTGAGCGTAAATTTGTACTCAAAAGAGAGTTTAGATATTTATGAGGCCTTGAGGAAGTATAGCAGAGTCTCTACACTATGGAATCAAGGACGTGATACTGTAACAACTCTTTTGATTCATAGTGAAATCCAGCCAGTGGGCTGTCAGTGCGGGAGAGTGGACGTAGGCTTGGATTAAGCCGAACCGCTATAAACCTTGTGTTCTTATTCTCTTCCCTGAACTCTTTTTATTTTGTTCGTAACTCTATTTAATTGTTAGAGTCTGATTTCCTCTGTTAAGTCTATTGTCAACCAGATTCAGGTTAAAAGTAAAGTTTTACACTATATTTTACAAAATTTGTTTTCATACCTATTCACCCCCCTCTCAATGCTCATACTAGCACTTTTAATTAGTATCAGAGATTGTGTACTCATTTAAATTGAAGTGTTTTTACTTCAGAGTTAAAGATCCATGGCTAGTATGTTGGCTCCAGGTTTGGTTGAAGGGCAAAGCAACACCAAACTGCCTTATTTTGATGGAAAGGAATACAGCATATGGAAAAACAAGATGAAAGCATTCCTAAGATCGAAAGATCCTCTAGAATGGGATGTGATAGACAAAGGAATCATTCCTAAAGCTACAACAATCTCAGAAAGGGGAAAAGAAGTTGCAGAGGCTAGCGAGATGACTCAAGAAGAGATAACCAAGAGACAAGCTCTTTATGCAAAAGCAATTTACTTTTTATATTATGCATTATCTTCTATTGAATATAACAGAATATCTTCTTATGAAACAGCTAAAGAAGTTTGGGATAGGCTGAACATTACGTATGAAGGAACTGATCGAGTGAAAGAAACCAGAATCAGTATTCTGCTTGGTCAATATGAAGCCTTCAAGATGAAGCCAAGAGAATCTATCACTGACATGTTTAGTCGTTTTATAGAAATCGTGAATGGTCTTGAGTATCAAGGTCAACCGATCTCAAGACCCATGAAGGTTAACAACTTGCTGCGTGGACTCTCCAAAGATTGGAATCACGTAAAGACCTCAATAAGAGAGACACAAAGGATCATGCCACTCTCCGTTGATGAATTGATTGGCACTCTTCAATCTTATGAAGTGGAGCAAATCAATGAAGATGAAAATCCCAAAGGTAAAAAGTCTATTGCTTTAAAATCTAATGATGACTCTAATGTTACAAATTCTGAAGACGATATGGATGATGAAGAGCCTGCTCTCATGATAAGAAGGTTCAGAAAACTGAACAAAAATGGAAGAAGATTCAATTGGAAGAAACAAAGCTCTCAAAAATTTCAAAATAAATCAGTTGAGGACGATGAATCCAATAAAGATGTGATTTGTTTTGAATGCAAGAAAAATGGACACATTAGACCCAACTGTCCTTTGCTAAAGAAAAAGAAAGGAAAAGCTGAGAAATACAGAAAGGCACTCAAAGCAGAAACTTGGAATGATATTGAATGCGAAGAGAGTGATGATGATTATGCTAATATCTGTTTAATGGCAAAATCAGAATCAGATTCAGACTCTGAGACAAATACAGACTCAGACTCAAACAGTGAAGTTGAGGTAAGTAATTTAAAAATTCCTACTAAAGTCTCGAAATATATCAATGAACTTTGTCTTAGTCTCAAAACCTCTCTTAATAGGATTTCCGAGCTAAAAATGGAAAATTCTACATTGAAGCAACAGGAGATTATTTGGAAAGAAAAGTTCAAAAATTTAGATAAAAGTTTTATCACTTCGAAAGAAAATGTAGACTCTCTTTCAAAAGAAAATACACTTTTGAAAAATGATATTTCAAGTATTTCAAAAAGGTTTTCTATAGGATTTAAGAAATTGGAAAAGATTCTTTCAGCACAAAGACCTTACTTTAACAAATCATGCTTAGGAATGACTTCTGAAACCATTCATCTAATTGATTTTCCAAAGTAAAAGAAAGAATCAAACAAAGACCTACAAAAGCCTTTTATAGAAATCATTTTCAAAAAGTCTTTGTAAAACCTGTTGGCCGTAGTGCTCTTAAATGTTCTTAATACAACAGCTCAGAACAAGAATGTCCTATGGTTTGGAAACATGTTAAGAAGGATTGGGCAAAGACCGTATATTGCACTAACTCCATTGGACCCAAGAAAGTGTGGTACCAAAGAAAGTTTGAGTTTCTTTTTTAAATGCAGGTCATTATCAAGAAAAATGTCAAATGGTACTTGGATAGTGGATGCTCAAGACATATGATAGGAGATTCAAGTTGTTTTATAAAGCTCATCCAAACAAATGGAGGAAAAGTTTCTTTTGGTGGAAATAGCAAAGGAAGAATTGTCGGATGCGGAATAGTAAAGATCGGAAGTCTCACAATCAACAACGTCTCATTAGTAGGAGGACTCAATTACAACTTGCTGAGTATCAGCCAACTATGCGACACAAGTTTCAAAATCAATTTTCAAGAAGGAATATGTTCGAGAACCAGTAAAGACTTCTCTCAGACTTTCACGGGGTAAAGACATGGGAACATCTATCTTTTGGACATCAAACCAGAAAAATCTCAATGTCTAATTTCAATTCAAGAGGAAGCTAATCTTTGGCATCGAAAACTTGACCATATCAACATGAAGCGAATTGCCAAGATCTCTTCAAAGAAGCTTGTTCGTGAACTACCCAACCTGACATACCAAAAATCTAAATTATGCACACCATGTGTGTTGGGAAAACATGTTAGAAGTTCTTTCAAACCAATAAATCAAGTTTCCACTAATCGTGTGCTACTGCTCCTGTATATGGATCTCTTTGGACCAACTAGAACTTAAAGCATTAGTGGAAAGAGATATTGCCTAGTAATAGTGGATGATTATTCACGATTTACTTGGGTATACTTTCTAGCAAGTAAGTCTGAAACATTCTCTTATTTTTTAAAGTTTGCTAAGAAAGTACAGAATGAGAAAGGATATGTTATTTCAAGCATACGGACAGACCATGGAGGTGAGTTTGAAAATCAAGACTTTGCTAAATTCTGTGATGAATATGGTTTTCAGCATATGTTCTCCTCTCCGTACACTCCCAAACAGAATGGAGTTGTGGAAAGGAAGAATAGATCGTTGCAAGAAATGGCTAGAACACTTTTAATTGAAAGCAACATTTCTTCTCGTTTTTGGGCTGAAGCAATTTCTACAGCATGTTATATCATTAACAGAATTTTCTTAATGCCTATTCTGGAGAAAACTCCCTATGAGTTGTTCAAAGGAAAGAAGCCAATTGTTTCCTATTTTCATGTGTTTGGATGCAAATGTTTTGTATGGAAAAATGTAAATGATCGAATTGGTAAGTTTGAAGAAAAATTAGACGAATGAAACTTCCTTAGATATTCAACCTCCAGCAAAGTTTACAGAGTATACAACAAGAAGACTCAATCTGTGGAAGAATCGATGAATGTCAAATTTTAAGACCTTATACAAAATCAATCGATCCAAACTCAACCTGAAGAATCTGAACCTGCTCCAGACTCTACAAAGTCTAATTCCCCATAAGCAGCTCAAACTTCAGAAGGTCAACAATGAACGAACGTTGAAGAATCAAATGAAGAAAAAGATCAGCAATCTGTCAGACCAACCAGCAATTGGAAGCACAAGTCCAGTCATCCCAAAAAACTAATTATTTGTGACATTGATGAAGGGATTCATACAAGATCCAAAAGGCATGAAGAGTCTAGCGCTGTGACTCTTATTTCTGAAATAGAACCCAAAAGTATAGAAGAAGCTTTAACTGATGAAAGTTGGATTGAAGCTATGTAAGAAGAACTCATGCAGTTCAATGTTAATGATGTTTGGGAATTAACTCCTAAACTAAAAGGTAAATCTGTTATTGGAGCTAAATGGGTTTTCAGGAACAAGATGGACGAGAAATGAAAAGTTGTAAGGAACAAAGCAAGACTCATGGCCAAAGGATATACGCAAGAATAAGGGATAGATTATGATGAGACTTACGCACCAGTAGCAAGGTTAGAAGTAATCGGATTATTACTTGCTTTTGCTTGTTATAATAATTTTAGGTTATTCCAGATGGACGTCAAAAGTGCATTTCTGAATGGATTTATCCAAGAGGAAGTCTATGCGAAACAATCTCCCGGTTTTGAAGACCCAAGGAAACTAGACTCTATATTCAGATTGAAAAAGGCGCTATATGGTTTAAAGCAAGCACCTCGAGCTTGGTACGACAGGTTAAGTAAGTTTTTAATCCAAAATTGCTTTGTTAACGGTAAAGTTGACACTACTCCGTTTATTAAAAGAGAAAGTAAAAATTTTTTACTTGTTCAAATCTATGTCGATGATATTATTTTTGGATCACCTAATGAAAATCTGTGCAAGAAATTCTCTAAGTCTATGCAGGATGAATTCGTGGTAAGCTTGATGGGTGAATTATCCTTCTTTCTCGGACTACAAGTGAAACAATTGAAGGAAGGAATTTTCATTCACCAAGAAAAATATGCTACAGAACTTGTTAAAAAATTTGGTTTGGAGAATTGCAAAAAGAGTGATATACCAATGTCAAATTCTTCGAAGCTGGACAAAGATGAAGGAGGAAAGAAAGTTGACTAGAAGCTATACGGGAGTATCATTAGTTCACTTCTTTATCTTACTACCTCTAGACCCGACATTTTGTTTAGTGTTTACATTTGTGCCAGATTTCAATCAGATCCCAAAGAATCTCAACTAAGTGCTGCGAAACGCATCATCAAATACGTTGCAACAACCTCTAAGTTAGGTCTATAGTATCCTAAAGAAGGAGACTTTACTCTCCTTGGATACTCAGACGCAGATCTAGCAGGATGCAGAGTTGATAGAAAGAGCACCTCGGGCACTTGTCAATTGCTTGGTAACAGGACAGTATCTTGGTTTTCAAGGAAGCAAAGTACTATAGCTCTTTCAACAGCAGAAGCAAAGTATGTGACTCTTGGAAGTTATTGTTCTCAAATCTTATGGATAAAACAACAACTAAGAGACTTTGGAATCGAAGACTCATGCAGTGAGATCAAATGTGACAACACCAGCGCGATTAATCTCATCAAGAATCCAATTCTTCATTCAAGAGCAAAGCATATAGAGATTCGATATTATTTTATTAGAGACCATGTTCAAAATGGAGAAGTCCTGATTCAATTCATTGACTCAAAGAATCAGCTGGCGGACATATTTACAAAGCCACTGGAGAAAAGTCTATTTGAGTCTATTCGTTCCAGACTTAATATCTTAAAATCTGAAGAAGCTCAGACTCAGGGATAAAAGTCTAAAGATGCTCAGACTTAGAAGATCAAGAATCATGAACGTAAGTCATTTCAGTTTTAGCAATTTATCTTTTGGATAAAAACTCGAAAAGATACGATTGCTTATTAATCTACAATTAATTGATGTTATCCTCTCTAAGTTTTTGAAATTGTGGAAATTATTCTTTTACGAAAAGGAAGTTATCTTTTTGAGATGATAGTTATTTATTTTCAAAAAGGCAGTTATTTTTGAAAAGGCATTTTTTATCTTTCATTTTATGACGATCCGTATACCTCATTTCGATTGCTTTATATATTGTATTTCTTCTTCATTTTTACTCACAAACCCTAGAAGCACAGAACTTCACTTCCTAACTTTTTTCTCTCTAGTTTAATCTTTAAAGTTTTCATCTTTCCCACGAATCGAGTTCGGAAACTCTCTCAAAGACTGTGATAATGTCTTCCCAAAGAAAGTCCTCAAGGATTGCAAGTAGGGGACCACGGCATATGCGTGAGGGTCCTATGCATTTTGACCTGATCGAGGAAGAAGAATCTCTAAGACAACAGCAGAGTCCACAACATTCTCAACCGCGCCATTTTCCTCAGGCTAGACCACAGAATGTTCAGCAACAACAGGCGGAGGAAGAAATTATTGAGGATGCCGAACCTGTAAGGAGTCTTAAGCCTACGTTTACCTTCAAACTCTACTTTGCCGTAAAGGATGGAGGTTCTCCAATGACCTTTATTGATGAATTTTTGAAAGAAAAGTGGTACCGAAATGAAACCTATTTTTTACAAACGATGGAACGTTTGGGGATTGCTCCTGCTGGCTTGGTAGAAAGGGCTTTTGCGAATTTCCCAAGTGATCCACGTGTTGGAGGATTTAGTCAACCTGATGGAAAGAATGATGATGAAAAGATGTTCACTCATTTTAAGTCTAGAATGGGTGTTGCTGCGAACATTCGAGGAAGAAGAACAGATCTGTTTCGTTATGAGGAACATAAGTGAGTTTACTCTAAGTTGCTGAAGCAAGGGGTGATGAACCCAAGGAGTGTGGATTTTGATTTTCTCGACTCTCTGAACGTGAAGTTACGAGAGAAATTTACTTTACTTCAACTTGAACGATTTTGCTTTGAGACAACAGTAGCTCATCCAGAACTTACTGCGTATTTCTATTCCAATCTAAGCTTCTTGGATGCGAATAGATTTTCTTTCAATGTTAGAGACCAGGATTATGTGGTTGATGTGGACACTCTGGCTAATGTGATTGGAGTAGAGAGAGGGATGTTCCAATCAATCAGTGTGTCTATTGGTCGTGCAACTGTGGAGCTTGTTCGAGATGGAATGGCAGAAGGCCAGATTTTGTACTCGAGGATGAATGCTTCAAATATCTTGCTTCATAAGATTGTGATTAATTGTCTTAGACCCAAATCCACATCCAAGACTGACGTCTCCAATTTAGAAGCGAAGCTGATGTATGCTATCAATGCCGGTCAAAAGTTCTCTCTACCACACACTATCATGTTTCACATGTATAGATTAATGGTAAAGGACAGGGGCCAACTTCCTTATTCAGCACTTGTTACTTAGTTATTCAGACATTTTAAAATTCAGCCTCCCAAAATTCTGTGTGTTCGAACCTGTGATGAAATGGTGGTGGGACTGAAGATGGTTTCAAAAATGCGTCTGAATGAGCTAAACAAGGCTTTAGAGAGATTTAAGAAGAATACTCCTGTCAAGACTCGTCAAGTCTCTGTGGCTGCAAAACGGAAAGGCAAGGAGCCTATGACAGCTCCATCTAAGAAAAGGAGAGCACTCATCTTGCAGGATGAAGAAGATGAGGAAGACATCACCATTTCCATTCTTGCCTTAAGGAACTTACAGCGTCTTGTTCCAGAGACAGAGGATAGAGAGAACCAAGACAGAGAGGAAACAGAGTAGAGGAGTGAAGAGAGGGAATCGATGAGGAAAGAAGCAGAGGAAGGAAGAACTGCAGAAGAAGAGCAAAGAGGAGGACAAGGTGTTCATGTCATTGAAGAAGAAATAGAGCATGAAGAGTACTTCTCTCCACCTGAAGGCATTGAAACAGGGGGAGCTATTGATAGAAGAGGTACTCCTTCACTTGCTTCTACTAGTAATGATGTCAGTCGTTCTCCTACCGATCCAGAAGATGTATATGTCTCTCAATTTCCTGAAGAAGGTAATGAGGTTTCATCTCCAAGTCTGGGTGCTCATGCTGAAGTTCCATCATCTGCCAATACTCCACAAACTGATCATGCTAAAGCAAGCACTCAAACTGACAATTCAGGAGATCTTAGAAGGTTGCTTGATGTTCTTATGGGTCAGATTTATGCTTTGGGATGCGAATTTAAGAATATGCAGAATGCTAATCAAGCCTCTTCAGTTTCATTGCACAATCAAGTTCAAGCCCTTAATCTTCAAGTTCAAGCAACTGCCAAGGGTGAGGAAGTAGCACAACTGAAGGAGGATATGAGAAAGCTGGAGGAGACTATCAAGTCGATGGGAGATTTCCAGCTTGTTCACGTTCTAAAACAATCTTAATTTTATCCAATTCTCTTTTTTGTCTCTACCTTTTTAATGCTGACAAAAAGGGGGAGAAGTTGGTACAGATTTGATTTGACTTTTTAATTTGACTTTAATTTTTGTCTGGTTGTGACTGGTTTTGGACTGTGTTTTGATCGTTTAATGCTTGTAGTATCTTAAGCATTATTGTTATTCATGGCAAAGATAGTTGTTTTTATAGGACTAACTCATTTCCTATGGATGCAAATTCGATACTATTTTTATCCTAATCCATTTATTTTTTATGAGATATCCTTGCTTGCTTGAGTATTGTCTTGTAGGTCAAAAGTATCCAAATCTGCAGGAAAGTTGTCATCATAAAAAATGGGGAGATTGTTGGAGAAAACTTACTTATTTGTTTTGAAGCTGACAAAACGTTTCCATCAGTCTAGTTTGAAGACTTGCAAACTCTTTCGTCAAAGTCTGAAGACCGCCAGACTCAAGATTTAAAGTCTGCCCTCATTGACAGTTTCTAGACTGACGAAGAAGACTTATCCAGATTCGAGTAATTCTTTAAGGTTTTGATTCAAGTGGCTAAAGAAGTTCTCACAGCTGGAGATAGCATCTCAAGATCTTTTATTCATTTTGAAATTAATTCAAGTAATTTGGATCCGTTGATTGGCGAAGTATACTTGGAAGGTTCTACTTATGGAAACCTAGATCCTGATTGTATGGGCAAGCAGGATTGATGGGCTATCATCACATTCCTTAAGTAACTTGAGATCTCCCTAATTGATTCTGTCCAACGGGTAGATTGGAAGAACTCCTTTGGAAGGTGCCAACGGATATGAAGGCATGGAGGAGTATATAAGGAAGACGCTCTAGTTATTCGAGTGTGTGCGCGATAGATAAATTCCAAAGTCTGAAACTCCTTATTCTTTGCTAATTCAATTGTTGAGCGTAAATTTGTACTCAAAGAGAGTTTGGATATTTGTGAGGCCTTGTGGAAGTGTAGAAGAGTCTCTACACTATGGAATCAAAGGACGTGATACTGTAACAACTCTTTTGATTCATAGTGAAATCCAGCCGGTGGGCTGTCAGTGCGAGAGAGTGGACATAGGCTTGGATTAAGCCGAACCACTATAAACCTTGTGTTCTTATTCTCTTCCCTAAACTATTTTATTTTGTTCGTAACTCTATTTAATTGTTAGAGTCTGATTTCCTCTGCAAAGTTTATTATCAACCAGACTCAGGTTAAAAGTAAAGTTTTATGCTATATTTTGCAAAATTTGTTTTCGCACCTATTAACCCTCCTCTAGGTGCTCGTACTAGCACTTTCACGTGTTAGTCGGCGATTTCGGAAAACATACATTGTTAGCATTGTTGAGTTAATGTTTTATTGAGCTTATGAATGTGTTGTTGAAGTTTGTTTGTTGAGATTTATGTGCATTTGAGGTTGAATGACATGAATAGTGGACGAAATCCGGGACGTCGCTTTTCCCAGACTCGGTTTACTATATACCTGTGATTTTACCAATTTTATACCGGTTTATACAATACAAATTTCATGAGGTTTTCTTAATTGAAGTTTGCCACTATACCTTCTTCTATAACATACGTTAATTTTGGATTTTTTCGGACTTCTTATGATCAAATTATATTTGAAAAATTGCACTGTTTTGAATTAGATTTTCCTATAAATTTTACAAACCTTTGCAAGGTTTTTATTTTCCACAGGATTTTTGACAAGAGATTTGGACAAGTATTCAATTTTCCATCACATCTTGAACTATAAAATGTAATTTTTTCATGATTTTTAGAATTATTTTAGACATCCAAAACGCACTTTTTATGTCTGTTTTCATTCGGAAATCAGCCCCCTGTTTTTAATCCGATTTACATGAATTATTGAGGCTCGTGTAAGCTAAACCAGGTTTCTGAGTTTTGCATGAAAATCGTTTCTCGAGGTCTCGCCCACATCGTGTTAAAGTTTCGTGATTTTTAGAACTGATTTACTTGGTAAATGCTGGTGATTTCTAAAGACGTACAAACTGCCTTTTTAAAGTCAATTTTGGACTTTGTTCAAAAAAAAAAAAAGAAGTCAATTTTGGATTTTAAATAAATACCTTTTCTAACTTAATTTTATAAACTGACACTGCTGACTAACTTTTGTACCATTTTTCTATTTCCAAATGAATAAAGGATTGCTGATTTTGAAATTGAATTATTTCCTGTGCATTAGCACAGTGGATGATATTTTTAAATTGGATTATTAAATTGTTGAATCATGGTATGAGTGTGTTGGGAATGCCATTGGTCCTTAGAACGACGATGCCCTAGACGTTAGAAGGGATGCTTGGGAGGGTAACTGGGTTCCTCTAGATACCTGGGAGGTATAACACAGTTCCCCTAGATGTCGTCGCAATGTCGGTTGGCTACAAGATGCCCGGGGAATAACGAAGTTCCTCGGAAGATGGTAGCAGCTGAATACATAGCAAACAATGGTAGATATTGGATCACCATTAGGCTTGATACTGTTAGGGTTCGATGCCATGTATGCTCGTGTCGGCAAGCATCTAGTGGGACCTTTCTTGCTTCTCGACAACGACGACGGCGGTAGCAGTTTAGTCGAGTAGGGCAAGTACAAGAGGATGGAGATAGCATTTTTGGAAGACTAGGCAACAAAATTTTGGACATGCTATGGATGGGAGATAGGTGACCTTGTACATTGATGGTATCTAGGTCGGGATGGTGCAACCACTAGATTTTGGCATAGTTCAGAGTAGTGGTATTTTGTTGGTCCTTTAGTGTACTTGACCCAGTCACCTAATAAATAAATAAGTGAACTCAGATTGCTTGGTTTACATTTCGGCGTGTGTTACTTTGAGTTTCGTACATCCTAGTTGTTCTTTGACCATACACGCTTTTGCATGCTTAAAAAGTGAAAAGAATGTAGTGACTACATTAGTTGTGGCGTACTGGGGGTGTCATAGCTCTATTTGGTATTAGAGCATAGTTTGTCTTTGAGTGATAAAGTGCGTTAATGGTGGAAGGAGACAAAATGAACTTACATGATAGAAGACACTAAATGCATGTATTTGATTTGCTTTGGAAAATGGGTGACTGATTATCACTCTTGAAGTGCTGGTAATGATTATAAGCTACCAATGTAACCAGTAACATGTATATGTTATATGTGATCCCAATAACGTACAAACGTTACTTATTAGTCAATTAGTGACACTGGGTCACTAGTTGTTTGTATGGGCAACACCTAGAAATCTATATGTGGTGCAATCAGGAAGGTTTTCCCCATCTAGGATGGAAGCCACCACTTCAAGGACAGAACCCTAAATGAAGGACATCTTACAAGCACTTACCAATATAAGGACCTTGCTAGGAATGCAAGCCTAGCAGCAACCTAGAGCTGAACATCATACCCAACGGTTGGCGGAACAATTTTTGAAGTTGAAACCACCTACATTTATCGGAATGGGAAGTCTTGAAGAGGTGGAATAGTGGATTGATGGGATGGAGAGAATTTTTTGGCTATTGGATTGCAATGACATGGAAAAGTTAACTCTAGCAAAATATTAGCTCGAAGAAAATGCCAAGTATTAATGGAAAGCCTCTAGAGACACGATATTCCCAACGGGTACGACAGTGTTATGCAATGAATATTTTAAGGCTTTCCATAGAAAACATTTTTTTTTATTGTGCCAAGGATAGGAAGATAATGGAGTTTGTCTAATTGAGTCAAAAGGAGCTAACTATGGACTAATACGAAGGAAAATTCTCCAAGCTCTCCAATTATGCTCCTAGATTAGTTGAAGATCAAGAGGAGAAGGCCAAGAGAGTTTTGAAAGGCCTAGGAAGTAACTAGTGCCTTGCAACATCAAGCACTATAATGAAATTTATGAATGGGTCCAGCTCATGGAACAAGAATTAATGAGGGAGCAGATAGAGTGTGACATCCTGAATTTCAGGCTCTGTTTTCGATTGAATAAGTTGGGCTTTTCATCGACGCACTTATAGTTCTTTTCCCTGAGCTGATTGCTCACGGGATAACTAGTCTATCAGGTGAAGCCGTTAAGGAATCTAAACGCAATAGACTTGAGAATTCAACCAGGAATCGACTGCTAGACCATGCTAGTCTACAAGGGTCATTACGGCACTGTCGAAATTGATCAGAGACCGGAGATAGGTCAATTCGATGGAGGTATGTGATTAGTGTGTGGGTGATTCCACCGAATTGCAAAATTTCTGTTGAACGGCACTAGACAGATTTTTCTGTCATTTATGTACCTTGTGTTCGTATTTGAAACCTCAAGATTTTCATGACAACCGAGAGTTGCCAATGGGTCGAAGATGTACATTGTGGCTCGAAAATAATCAACTATAGGTCAAATGCGCTAAAAATTTCTAAAAGCTACCCGGTAGGTTATGTCATATTAAAATTGCACCAGATTGAAATAAATCGTGAAATTGAATCCAATTTCAAAAATTGAAAGTTCTGTCATGTCACGATTCATTTTAGGACTCTCGACTCGCCTTCCGAAGATTTTTCTGAAAACTGAGATTTTTGGCAAAAATTCGAAATATGGCCGTTTTTTACAAGAAAGATTAGAGGGCCGTTTTTTATCGTGTTTTTAGGATTTGAGTTGGACATATTGATGAGGAAAAATGTGAATTTGAGTGCGGGCACCTTGGATGGATTTATGGACTCCAATTTAGGTCTAATTAGAGAGGATTGTTACTTAAATTAGGGGAACTTAGTGCAAAATTTGTAGGCCATGGGAGAGGGAACTTTTGGACCACTTGGGAAGCTTGCTAGCAAAGATTGAGGGCAGCCACGAAGCCTTGGATGACAGCCAAGGTGGTGGAGGCAAGTGATGAGTGAATGAGGATGAGATTGTGGACTTTTGAGGCCAAGTGGTGGCCCCCTTTCAGCCAACAGCTATCTTCCTCTTCCCTTAGCTACTTCCTCCATTTTAGTGAGTGTTTGGGAGCTTGAAGTTGCAGAGAAAACCGCTAGCCTCCCCCCCACCCCACCGTTGCAAGCTGCCGGAGTTGCCAGGACCGCCATCTAGCACCGTCGTGCGCTTTCCCATGAGCCGCATGTCCCCCACATGCACTGTCCTTCGTCTTGCCTCCCCGCTTGACGTTCACCTCCTACTTGCTGTCTCGAGCCACCCTGGTTGACATCAAGGTCGTCTGGTCACCGTCCAGTCCCCTAAGCTGCCTATTTGGTCCGTTGTGCCTTCGTCGAGCCTGCTGGTCGCCCGTGCGCTCATCTCGCTCCAGCGCTGTCCACGTGTCCTCGTCGCTCGCGCCCCTTGCCCTGATCGCTGTCGCTATTTGCTGTTCTAGCCACCATGCATCACCGTCAAGCCCCTCCACTGCTCATCCAAGTCGTTTGGTCCCGCCTTGCCGCTCCTCGCCGCCGTAGCCAAGTTGTGCAGCGCCTTCGGTCCTTGGATAGAATCAAAGGCCAACAAGGACTTTTAGTCTTCGTGGCTTGTTTTAGGCCCCTTCCGGGCCTTGGTTGGTGTCGCCCCAGGCTCGGTTTTCGCGTGCCTCCACGTCACTATCGTCGTGGACTCACCAGATCGTTAAACCAATGAGTTTACTCGCTAAACTCTGCTTAGTGAGTTAATTATGCTTAGGGGTGATTAGCTTAAGTTAATTAATGTTTAGGTGGTTAGTTAGATTAGATTAATTAAAGACTAGATAGGAGGTACTATTTATATAGATAGGTTTAGGATTTTTTTCCCAACCTGTTTAGGTGGTAAGTTAAGCATTTCCGACCAAAGCTAGTAATTTTGGTATTTAAATTGATTTAATTAATTAATTTTGGTAATTGTTTAATTATTTATTATTTTCTAGAAATTAGACCGGGATAGCCGGTGATCGGAATTTTATACTGATTGTAATGGTATGTTTAATTTATGCAATTTGGTATTATTTTGTGTGAATTGAGTGCCGATTGGAATTTTGGTTATTTATTCCAAAATTTGTGAATTTCGGTATTTATTCAGAAAATCCCGGTTGTCGGGTTTTAACACCATAAATGGTTTTATATACTATATAAAACAATAGGATTTTAAATTGGAGGATATCAATTTTTTGGGTTCAATCTGACCATGTACCCACACACGATTATTTTTATCGGGTGTTTTTAATACGAAGGAAATAGGCCAAGTCCATTATTTGAATTGAGGAATTGGTGTGCAAAGTACAATGTCCTTTGCTGGGTTTGAGTGATCGTGTGTGAATTATGAGAACTCGTCGCGAGCGTTTATGTCGAACGTTACCCTATATGGGACGCCCCTAGACAACGGAAGCCGGTCTCAGTAGATTTTGGACCTATGCTCCTTTGGGAAAGCCATTTAGGAAAGACATAGATGTGCTCAATGGGATGAGACGATGCTTGGCTATGCCAGAAGACCGCTGAACAGCAAGTAGACCGTGCCTTCGGGCCGAGATCAAAACTAGGAACGCATGATTAATTAAGTTGAATGTGTCGGATTATGGGACAAAATTGTGTGACGCGGTATTGGACGTGTCATAATAATTTGGTCCTATAACCAGGACCCTTGTGCTTGGTGGAAATTGAGTGTGGCGTTCCAGTCGATGAGTCTTTTTGCTGCTCATGTTTCCATGGCTGTCTATGATATGAATTGTGCTAACCTGCAAGGAGGATTTAAGGCGAGGTAAGTCTTTATGGTTGCGTGCTTGTGTGGTTAGGACACTTCTAGGCGTATTACCCTCCTAATCAGGGTTTAAAGCGTGAACTTGCTAAGATTTATATCTCACCTTGTCGTGGGCTCAATTCTTTTTAGGACTGTAGAGTGGAGGATCTGGAGCCGAGCTGAGGGGATCCGAGGTGTAGTTCAGATAGGACAGCTTCTTTTGAGAGTCGGTCTTTTGAAGTCTTTTGGTTATAAACTTTTGTACGGGGCTCAATATGTTTATAAAAGAGTGTTTTGGTTGTGAATCTGTTCTCCTACATTTCTATCCCAAGCTGTTACTGTCAAGGGATTTGTTTATTCATTTCCGCGCATAATAAAATGAAATGGTTGGTAACTCGTCCTGGGAAGTCGCATTTGTTTTTACTGACCACAGAGGGATGGGCACGCGCTCGAGGTTTGGGGTGTGACATCCCCGCTCGGAGTGGTATCGGAGTTGGTTGATAGTTGGAGTAATAAGGTGTGATGGGTTCTTGGGATAGTTAGTACGAGAGGCCTTTATTTTATGCTGATGCATGTGAGTGATAGCTGATTGGTAGGTTGTTTGTGGGGTCACTCAAATTCTAATATAGTATTGGAATTGGAAAACAGATTTCTTTAAAGATCCTGTAGCATGAGTGACCAGGAGTAGAGAACTCCTACAAAGAGGTCGGTAGGAACTATAACTCGGGGTAGGACGCCAACAAGCGTCGATAGCCGAGGTAGAGTGCAGGCTCAGGCTAGCACAAGCAATGTAGTACCGCCGCAAGCCAGTACTGAGAGTGTAGCAGCACCGAGCGATCTTAGGTTCGACAGGATTGTTCAAGTGCTAGAGACTTTGGGAAGCATTTTAGGTCAACAAGCACAGGATCAAGCTGCCATTGCTACTACTGCCATTGCCGCCGCCAATGCCGTAGCCACTGTTACTGCCACACCTGCTAAGGTCCAACATGGAGATGTGTTATGGGAGCAAGTTACCGCATCTGGGTCAAGATTCAGTTCCAAGAGAGATGGCAACCAACTCAGGAAGAAACAAATGATAGAAGCAAAGCACTTCGGTCGTTCCACTTGAAGGAGTATAATGGGAAAGCCAGCACCCAACCAAAAGGGGGTGGGTCGTGTTTGTAGGAAAAGACATGGATCCGTCCCATGTTTTAAAAAGACAAGGGCTTGTTACGGGTGTCGCCACTACAGTTACCTAAACAAGGATTGTCTGCATGGGTAGATGGAACCACAACAATTGGGACAGGCCCCCACTGCAAGAAAGGTTGTGTGCTGTCACCCTACAGGAGGAAGAGGACTCATTGGATGTGACATCCTGATTTTCCACTTCTTTTTTCAATCGAATGAGTCGGGCTTTTCATCGACGCGCCTATAGTATTTTTCTTTGAGTTAGCCACTCATGAGTTAACAGATCTATCAGGTGAAGCCGTTAAGGAATTTTAATGCTACAAACTCGATAATTCGACCAGAAACTGACTACTCGATCGTGCTAATCTGCAAGGGTGAATACGGCACTGTCAAAATCAATAAGAGATCAGAGATAAGTCGATTCGACTGAGATATGTCATTAGTGTGTGGGTGATTCCATCTAATTGCAAAATTCTCGTCGAACGACACTAGACTAATTATTCTGTATTTTCTGTACCTTGTGTCCGTATTTGAAACCTTGAGATTTCCACGACAACCGAGAGTCGCCAATGTGTCGAAGATGTACATTGTGGCTCGAAAATAACCGACCACAGGTCAAATGCACTAAAAATTCCCGAAAGCTATCCGGTAGATTAGGACACGCTAAAATCGCGCCAAATTGAAATTAACCGCGAATTTAAACTCGATTTCAGAATTGGAAGCTCTATAATGTCACAATTCATTTTAGGAATGTCGACTCACCCTCAGAAGATTTTTCTAAAAACCAAGATTTTCGGCAAATTTACAAAGTAAGGGTATTTTGGACCGGGAAAATTCGAGGATTGTTTTTGGTCGCATTTTTGGGATTCAAGTTGGACATATTGACGAGGAAAAATGTGAATTCGAGTGTAGACACCTTGGTGAGATTTATGGACTCTAGTTTAGGTCCAATTGGAGGTTAATTGGAGAGGAATTGAATCAAAATTGGAGGGTTAATGTCCAAAATTCTTAGGTCCAAGGGGGTGCAACATTTTAGCTTCTACCAAGGCTTGTTAGGGAAGATTGATGAAGGAAAAGAGGCTGAGCATATGGCTGGACATGGTGGGGGTAGCCACTTGAGGGCTTTGGATATTTTTGGTTAACTTTGGTGGCCATTGTCCCCTTGAAGCCAACAACCTTCCTTCTTCTTCTTCCTCAGCCTTTGTTTGTCCATTCTTGCTGTCTTGAGAGCTCAAGAAACCGTAGCTTCCTCCCCCCTCGCCCATCGACCTCTCTTCTCCCCTATTTTTCCTTTTCTTCCTGCTTCTCCCAGTAGACCTTCCTCCAAAGATCTGAATTGATAGTTGGCTTTTGGTGAGAATCAACTCTTGTGCCACACATCACTGTGCTCATGACACCTAGACCGTCCACCCTGACTTGGCCGTTAGCCGGTCGGAGACGCCGAATGACCAGCCAATCAGCTAGAAGCCAGCGCCAGTCTGACCGTCTGGCCCTGGTTGATTTGTGACAAGCCTAGAGCTTATGCTTGATGATTGTATGATGGTTTATAGTCATGGCAAGGTCGCTATTGAACGTGAGGTGGTCTATGTTGTCTAGAGGGAACCCGATGGGTTATGAGCAGGTAAATGACTAAGTACTACATGATGATGAGACGTCATGTGGGTCGCCTGTAGAACCTTATACAATTTTTTATTGTAATCGAGGGCTAAGTGTTACATGACGACTTGAGTCGCATGAGAATTACCTCTAGAGCCTTGTAGTATTGTCATGCATAGTGAAGGGCCAAGTGCTACGCGATATCGAAACTCGTGTGAGCTGCCTCTAGTGCCTCACACTATTTCTATTTGTGGTCAAGGACTAAGTACTACACAATGGCTAGACTTCGTGTGGGCCACCTCTAGAGCCTTAGACTATCGCTTATTGTAATCAAGGGCTAAGTGTTACATGGCGACTTGAGTCGCATGGGAACTACCTCTAAAGCCTTGAGTTTGTTTATTGAGTGGGGATGTTGAGTGGAATTGGAAATTTGATTATTGAGAGTGAATATCGGGTGTGGATTGAACCACCAATATGATTTACCCGCGCTTGATTATGGGACGAAATTGTGTGACACGAAATGGGACGTGTCATAACGATTTGGCCTTATAATCGTGACTTTTGTGTTTGATTGGTTTGATAGTGAGATGCTCCAAATGATGAGTGCATTGATTATACGCATATGTTTTACGAACTATACTAATGTGCAGGAAGAAAATGAGGTGAGGTGAGTCTCATTAGTTGTGTGTGTAGGCTACCTCTAGGTGTATTATCTTTCTAATTGAGGTTTAAGGCGTGAACTTGCTGAGATTTATATCTCACCTCGTCGTGGGTTATCATTTTTAGGTCCTTATTGTGAAGAACCCGGAGCTTGAGGCAGATGGGTTAGGAGTGAGGTGGTTCAGTAAATCCTTTTGGAGATAGACCTCCTGTACTTAAACCGTAGAATTGGCCTTTGTGTATAAACTCGTTTGTTTATGAAAGTGTAGTTTGTTTTGTATGCTGTCCTGCTTTCTATCCCATGTTGTTTGCTGTTAGGGGATTAGTTAATTTGCTTCCGCATGCACAACGAAAATGATTGGGTCGGCGATGCGTCCTGGGACGTCAAAATTTTTATCAACCACCGAAGGATGTGCGTGCGCTTGAGGTTGGGGGCGTGACATCCCCATTAAGTGGTATCAGAGAAAGTCTGTGTATGGAGTGATACGGTGCGATGAGTTATGGGACAGTTAGTAGGAAATGCTATTTTAATATGCTGATGCATGTGAGTGATAGCTAATTGGTAGTTTATTTGTGTGGTCACTCAATTTTCTAATTCAGTGTGGAATTGGAATGCAGGTTTCTGTAAAGAATCTGCAAGATGAGTGACCAAGAGTAGAGGACTCCTAAGAAGAAGGCAGTAGGCCCTGCCACTCGGGGTAGGACTCTGACAAGAGTCGGTACCCAAGGTGCCTAGAGTAGAGCGCAGGTTGAGGCCAGTGCAAGTGGAGTAGCACCACCGCCAGTTCTGCCGGTTAGTGCTAGGGTAGGAGCCCCTAGTGATCCCAGATTTGAAGGGATCATGCGGGTGCTTCAGACGATAGGAGTTCTAATGGGGCAGTAGGCCCAGAATCAAGCTACCGTAGTTGCTGCTGCACCTGCTGAGGTTCCAATGGGGAACGTGGTTGCTAAGAGACCAATTCATAAGTTCGTTGAGCAGTTCCTGAAGTTGCAACTGCTGAACTTCACAAGAACAGGAGATCCCGAGGCTGCAACCCTCTGGATCCAAGAATTGGAGAAAGCTTTTGCATTGCTGAGGTGCACAGAGGAAGAGAAGGTCATCCTTGTAGTATATCAACTGCAGGGGACTGCAAGTACTTGGTGGAGGGCCACCAGAGAAAGTGTTTTCCCATAAGGCGTGGTTCCAGTGTGGACCGTCTTCATTGGAGCGTTCAATGGCAAGTATTTCTCTAGTTGTGCCAAGCAACTGAAGATGGTGGAATTTCTACACCTTCATCAAGGTCTAATGACTGTAGTCCAGTACGAGGCGAAGTTCGTCGAGTTATCGCAATACGCTCCTAGATTGATCGAGGATTCCGAGGAAAAAGCGATGAGGTTTAGGGATTGCCTCCGATCAGAGCTGAAAAATCCGTTAGTATCGTTCGATTTAAAGAACTATAATGAGCTATACGGACGAGCCTAACTAAGAGAGAAGAATCTGAACGAACAAGCTGCTGCATCTGGGTTGCAGTTTGGTTCGAATCGGGATGGAAATCAGTTTGGGAAGAGACCGATGACTAAAGGAAGGTATTCCATTCCGCCCAACAAAAAGGATGGGATTGGAAAGTCAATGCCCAACTTGAAAGACATGTGTCATTTCTGTAGGAAAAGACATGGTTCAGCTCCATGTTATACTAGGACGGGAGTTTGTTTTAAATGTGGCTAGCACGGCCACCAATTCAAGGATTGTCCGCGCAGGCAAATGGGACTACAACAGCTACTACCACCGCCACCGATGGGACAAAACAAAGGGAATGCACCGCAGATAGGACGCCACTAGGATGGCGAAGGGGATAGGAATGAACCGAGCTATGCGTCAATCAAGGGAAATAATGTTTTTGGGGTAATTTTATTAGAGTGGCGTAGTGGAATTTTGGTTAAGCTTATAGAACTTCAGTTTGTTGTAATGAAGTTGTAAAAAGGAAAATCACTAGCTAGAGTTGTACTTAACTATTTTGTTTATGTATAACTTTGATGTCATCTATGAAAAAAGTTGGCTCAAGGAGCCTCTTGTTGTGATGAATCGTTGTCGTGAAGTATTCTAGTTTAACCCGTTAGCGTATGAAAGTTTTGAGTTTGTTGGGAATCGAGAAAGACCTTCGATTATTTTAAATTCATCACTTAAGGCAATTGGTTTCTGGATGTAGGTTTGCAAGATTATTTGGCAACTATAGTGGATACGATAGTTGAGGAATCAAAGATGGAGAGCATAGCTTTGGTACGGGAGTTTTCTGAGGTGTTTCTTGAAGGATTACCCAGTCTGCCCTCAGAAAGGGAGATCGAGTTTGTGTTTGAGTTGGCCCCTAGGACGGAGCCAATCTCTAAGGTCCTTACTATATGTCGCTATCAGAATTGAAGGAACAGAAGTTACAGATGCGTTGAGTCGAAAGTCATCGGTTGCGTATATGGTGGTTAAAGAATGGATTTTACTCGAGAGAGCTCGAGATTCGGATTTCAAATTTGAGGTAGCCACATTTCAAACCTTATGGCCACCCTTAGAATTGAATTGGAAGTGCAAATCAGAATCAAGACGCTTCAGTTCACAGACCTAGAGATTAAGAAAATCCTGCAAAAGGATACCGAAAAAAGAAAGGCTGACTTTCAAATTTCTGAGGATGGAACACTAAGGTTCCGAGGAAGATTGTGTGTACCTGATGATACAGAGCCTAAGGAGGAGATCTTGTCAGAAGCTTACCGTAGTAGTTACAGTATTCATCCAAACAGTAGGAAGATGTATTAGAATCTGCGTCAACATTATTGGGGGATCGGTATGAAGGCGGACATCGCCAAGCATGTCATTAATTGTCTGACATGACAACAAGTGAAGGCACAACACTGTAAGCCGAGAGGACTTCTGCAACCTCTTGAAATTCCCGAGTGAAAATGGGAGCACATCTCAATGGACTTTGTGATAGGCTTACCAAGGAGTCAAAGAGGTAATGATTCCATTTGTGTAGTAGTCAAGAGATTGACGAAGTCAGCCACTTCATCGCCGTACGAAAGGACCTTGATTGGGATAGGCATGCAGAGTTGTATGTACGTTAGATTGTTCGTCTGCATGGAGTGTTGGTGACAATTATATCAAACAAAGTCCCGAGGTTTACAGCTGCTTTTTTAAAGAGCTTGTAGACCGTCGTAGGAACAAAGCTAAAGTATAGTACGGCCTATCATCCTTAGAAGGATGGCTAGTTTGAGAGGACGATTCAAACCCTCGAAGACGTGCTGTGAGCTCGCGTGGTGGACTTCAAGGGGAGCTGGCTGGAACAGCTTCATCTTGTCAAGTTTGCCTACAACATTAGCTACCAGTAGAGCATTCGGATGGCTCTTTTCGAAGTATTGTATGGTAGAGCCTAGAGCTTATGCTTGATGATCGTATGATGGTTTATAGTCATGGCAAGGTCGCTATTGAACGTGAGGTGATCAGCGTTGTGTAGAGGGAACACGATGGGTTGTGAGCAGGTAAAGGACTAAGTACTACACGATGATGAGACGTCGTGTGGGTCACCTCTAGAGCCTTATACTATTGTTTATTGTAATTGAGGGCTAAGTGTTACATGATGACTTGAGTCGCATGAGAATTACCTCTAGAGCCTTGTAGTATTGTCATGCATAGTGAAGGGCCAAGTGCTACGCGGTATTGAAACTCGTGTGAGCTGCCTCTAGTGCCTTGCACTATTGCTATTTGTGGTCAAGGACTAAGTACTACACAATGGCGAGACTTCGTGTGAGCCACCTCTAGAGCCTTAGACTATCGCTTATTGTAATCAAGGGCTAAGTGTTACATGGTGACTTGAGTCGCATGGGAACTACCTCTAAAGCCTTGAGTTTGTTTATTGAGTGGGGATGTTGAGTGGAATTGGAAATTTGATTATTGAGAGTAAATATTGGGTATGGATTGAACCACCAATATGATTTACCCGCGCCTGATTATGGGACGAAATTGTGTGACACGGAATGGGACGTGTCATAACGATTTGGCCTTATAATCGTGACTTATGTGTTTGATTAGTTTGATAGTGAGATGCTCCAAATGATGAGTGCATTGATTATACGCATATGTTTTACGAACTGTACTAATGTGCAGGAAGGAACTGAGGGGAGGTGAGTCTCATTGGTTGTGAGTGTAGGCTACCTCTAGGTGTATTATCTTTCTAATTGGGGTTTAGGGCGTGAACTCGCCAAGATTTATATCTCACCTCGTCGTGGTTTACCATTTTCAGGTCCCTAGTGTGAAGAACTCGAAGCTTGAGGTGGAATGGTCAGGAGTGGGGTGGTTCAATAATTTGTTTTGGAGATATACCTCCTATACTTAAACCGTAGAATTGGCCTTTGTGTATAAACTTGTTTGTTTATAAAAGTGTGGTTTGTTTTATATGTTGTCCTACTTTTCTATCCCATGTTTTTTGCTGTCAAGTGATTAGTTAATTTGCTTCCGCATGCGCAACGAAAATGATTGGGTCGGCAACGCGTCCTGAGACGTCAAAAATTTTATCGACCACTGAGGGATGCATGCATGCTCGAGGTTCGGGGCGTGACACCGAATGTGTGCCAAGTGTGTTGAAGAAAGCATGGATCAATCTAGTGTCCTGGTACCACGGGAGCATGCTATGAATGTGGCCAACACGGCCATTAGGTGAGGAACTGTCTACGTAGGTCGAGGAGAGCACAAGGCCCACTACCACAAATAGGACGCCGCTAGGATGGTGAAAGGGACATGAATTAACCGAACTATGCACAGATCAAAGGAAGAATGTTTTTGGGGTGATTTTATCAAAGTAGTGTAGCGGAGTTGTGGTTAGGTTTGTAGAATTTTAGTTTGTTGTAATAAAGCTTTAGAAAGAAGAATCATTGGCTAGAGTTGTACTTGACTTGTTTGCTTATGGATAACTTTGACGTCATATATAAAAAGGTTTGGCTCAAGGAGCTTTTTGTTGTAATTAATTGTTGTCGCAATGTGATTCAGTTTAACCCGTTATTGGGTGAAAGTTTTGAATTTATCGAGAGTCGAGGGGGACCCTTGATCCCTTCGTCTTGTCACTTGAGGCAACCCATTTGATAGACAGGGGTTGTCAAGGTTACTTGGCGACTGTCGTGGATACGACAGTTGAGGAGCTGAAGATCGAGCACATCGCAGTAGTTCAAGAATTTCCAGACGTGTTTCCAAAGGAATTGCTAGGCTTGCCACCAGAGAGAGAGATTGAGTTGGACCCTCGATCCCTTCGTCTTGTCACTTGAGGCAACCCATTTGATAGACAAGGGTTGTCAAGGTTACTTGGCAACTGTCGTGGATACGACAGTTGAGGAGTTGAAGATCGAGCACATCGCAGTAGTTCAAGAATTTCCAGACGTGTTTCCAAAGGAATTGCTAGGCTTGCCACCAGAGAGAGAGATTGAGTTGTGATCGAGTTAGCACTCGGGATAGAGCCAATCTCTAAGGCTTCTTATCGGATGATGTTGTTTGAGTTGAAAGAACTGAAGGTGCAAATGCAAGAGTTGCTGGATAAGGGATTCATACGTCCCAGTGCATCACCTTGGGGAGCACCAGTCCTGTTCGTGAAAGAAGAAAAATGGTTCGCTGCGTCTGTGCATTGATTATGGCCAACTCAATCAGGTGACGATCAAGAACAAGTATCCACTGCTAAGGATCGACGACTTGTTTGATTAGTTGCAAAGAGCATCAATATTCTCTAATATCGACTTGAGGACGAGATATCATCGGCTGAGAATAAAAAAGGAGAACATACTGAAGTCAGCGTTTTGTACGCAATACGGCCATTATGAGTTCACTGTAACGCTGTTTGGTTTGATGAACACCCCAGCTGCTTTTATGGATCTGATGAACCGAGTTTTCAAAGAGTATCTAGATCAGTTTATGATCGTGTTCATCGATGATATCCTTGTGTACTTGAGAAGTCCTGAAGATCACGGGAGGCCTTTGAGGATGGTGCTTCAGACTCTGAGGATTCATAAGCTGTATGCCAAGTTCAGCAAGTGCGAGTTTTGGTTGACTCGTGTTGCATTCCTAGGTCACATGATTTCAGGTGAAGGAATCTCCATGGACCCGACCAATATCGAAGCGGTAATCAATTGGCCAAGATTGACAACAGTGAAAGAGATCAGAAGTTTCTTGGGTTTGGCAGGGTACTACAGAAGGTTCGTTGAAGGATTTTCAGTGTTAGCTTTGCCGTTGACTTGACTACTAAAGAAGGAAGAGAAGTTCGTGTGGATAGATTGGTGCGAGCGTAGTTTCCAAGAGCTTAAGCAGAAGCTAACTACCACACCTGTGTTGACGATTCCATCGGGTCCTGGAGGATACGAGATCTACGGTGGTGCATTGTTTAGAGGACTGGGTTGCGTGTTGATGCAACATGGTAGTATTGTTGCATACAAGTCCCGTCAGTTGAGACCTCACGAGCTGAATTACCTGATGCATGACTTAGAACTCGCAGCAATCATTTTCGCTCTAAAGATTGGGAGACATTGTTCATGCGGAAAAAGATTCCAGATCTTCACTAACCATTAAAGTCTCAAGTACCTATTCTCTTAGAATGAATTGAATATGAGGTAGCATCGCTGGATGAAACTTGTAAAGGACTATGATTGTGATATCTTGTATCACCTTGGAAATGCTAATAAGGTCGTAGATGTGCTGAGTCAGAAGTCTTCAGTTGTGCATATGACGGTCAAAGAATGAATTTTACTCGAGAGAGCTTGAGATTCGGTTTTCAAATTTGAGGTGGGCCACCTTTCAAATCTTGCGGCCGCCCTCAGAATGGAACCGGAAGTGCAGATCAGAATCAAGACGCTTCAGCTGACAAACCCAGAACTTTAGAAGATCTTGCAAGAGGATACCGATAAGGGAAAGGCTGACTTTCAGATTTTTGATGACAGAACACTAAAGTTCCAAGGACCATTGTGTGTACCTGACGATGTATCGCTTAAGGAAGAGATCTTGTTAGAAGCTCATCATAGCAGTTACAGCATTCATCCCGGTAGTACAAAGATGTACCAGAATTTGCGTCAATACTATTGGTGGTCCAGTATGAAGGCGGACATCGCCAAGTATGCTGCCAAGTGTTTGACATGTCCGTAAGTAGAGGCACAACATTGTAAGCCGGGAGGACTTCTACAACCTTTCGAGATTCCCGAGTGGAAATGGGAACACATCACAATGGACTTCATGATGGGCTTACCAAGGAGTCAGAGAGGTCATGTTCCATTTGGGTAATGGTCGATAAACTAACAAACTTAGCTCACTTTATTGCAGTACTAAAGGACCTCGATTTGGATAGGCATGCAGAATTGTACATGTGTCATATAGTTTGTTTGCATGGAGTGCCGGTGACGATTTCATTAGATCGAGACCAGAGGTTCACAGCTGCCTTTTCGAAACGTTTGTAAACTGCCTTGGGAACGAAGCTGCAGTACAGTTCGGCCTGTCATCCTCAGACAGATGGCCAATCTGAGAGGACGATTCAAACCCTCGAAGACATGTTGCGAGCTTGCATGTTGGATTTCAAGGGGAGCTGGGAGGAACAGCTTCATCTTGTTGAATTTGCCTACAACAACAACTACCAGCAGAGCATTCAGATGGCTCATTTTGAAGCATTGTATGTCCGAGCGTGTAGAATGCCAGTTTGTTGGGATGAGGCCGGAGAGCGAAAGATCACAGGCCAAGAGTTAGTTCAGCAATTAGTGGATGCAGTTGCCGTCATTAGGGAAAGATTAAAGACTGCTCAGAGCTGCCAGAAAAGTTATACTGTTAAGCATCGAAGGCCATTGGAATTCTAAGTTAGTGAGCTCGCCTTTTTTGAAGGTGTCACCAATGAGGGGTACTTCGCGCTTTGGCAAGGAAGGGAAAGCTGAGTTCGAGATACGTAGGTCCCTTTGAGATTCTAGAAAGAATCGGGACTCTAGCGTATCGTCTTGCACTACCGCTGAGGTTGGCGCAAGTGCATGACGTCTTTCACGTGTCGATGTTGAGGACGTATGAGCCTGACCCGACCCACATGCTAAATTTCGAAGAGTTAGACATGGATGCTAGAGCGTTGTACGTGGAAAGCCCGGTTCAGATTGTGGATTGAAAAGAACAGATTCTGCATACCAAGACAATCTTGTTGGTTAAAGTCGTTTGGCAACACCACAGTACAGAAAGGGCAACCTAGGAAAGTGAAGATTCAATGAGACAACTGTATCCTCACCTTTTTGTTTAGAGATTTGTATGGTTTAAATTTCAAGGACGAAATTTTTATAAGAAGGGAAGAGTTGTGACATCCTAAATTTCAGGCTCTATTTTCAATTGAATAGGTTGGGCTTTTCATCAACGCACCTATAGTTCTTTTCCCTGAGCTGATCACTTGCAGGATAACTAGTCTATCAGGTGAAGCCGTTAATGAATCTAAACGCAATAAACTTGAGAATTCAACCAGGAATCGACTACAGCACTGTCAAAATCAATCAGAGACTAGAGATAGGTCAATTTAATAAATGTATGTGATTAGTGTGTGCGTGATTCCACCTAATTACAAAATTTATGTCGAACGACATTAGACTAATTTTTCTGTTATCTCTATACCTTGTGTCCGTATTTGAAACCTCAAGATTTTCACAACAACTGAGAGTCGCTAATGCATTGAAAATGTACATTGTGGCTCGAAAATAATCGACCACAGGTCAAATGCGCTAAAAATTTCTAAAAGCTACACAGTAGGTTAAGTCACGCTAAAATCGCGCTAGATTGAAATTAATCGTGAAATTGAACCCGATTTCAGAAATTGAGAATTCTGTCATGTTATGATTCATTTTAGGACCGTCAACTCGCCTTCCGAAGATTTTTCTAAAAACCGGGATTTTTGGCAAAAATTCGAAGTAAGGCCGTTTTTGACCAGAAAGATTCGAGGGCAGTTTTTGATTGCATTTTTAGGATTCAAGTTGGACAGGTTGATGAGGAAAAATGTGAATTTGAGTGCGGGCACCTTGGATGGATTTATGGACTCCAATGTAGGTCCAATTGGAGAGGATTGGAACTTAAATTAGTGGAATTTAGTGCAAAATTCGTAGACCATGGGAGAGGGAACTTTTGGACCACTTGGGAAACTTGCTAGGGAAGCTTGAGGGTAGCCAAGAAGCCTTGGATGACAGCCAAGGTGGTAGGGGCAAGTGATGAGTGAATAAGGATGAGATTGTGGACTTTTGAGGCCAAGTGGTGGCCCCCCTTTAGCCAGCAGCCATCTTCCTCTTCCCTCAGTTGCTTCCTCCATTTCAGTGAGTGTTTGGGAGCTTGAAGTTACAGAGAAAACCACCAGCCTCCCCCCTGTCGTCGCAAGCTGCCGGAGTCGCTAGGACCGCGGTCCAGTGCCATGTCGCGCCCTCTCGCTAGCCGCGCGTCCCCTGCACCCACTGTTCGTCGTCCCACCTCCCATTTGCCGTCCCGAGCCACCCTGGTCGACGTCGAGGTCACCTAGTCGCCGTCCAGTTGTGCCTCTGCCGAGCCCACTGGTCACCCGTGCACTCGTCTCACTCCAGCGCTGTGCGCGCGTCCTCGCCGCTCACGCCCATTGCCTTGATCGCTGTCCCTATCTACTGGAGCTATTCTAGCCACCGTACGTTGTCGTCAAGCCCCTTCGCCGCCCGTCCAAGTTCTCTAGTCCCACCTTGCCACTCCTTGCTACCATAGCCAAGCCATGCAGCCCCTTCGGTCCTTGGACAGAACCGAAGGCCAGCAAGGACTTTCAGTCTCTTTTGCCCATTTTAGGTCCCTTCCAGGCCTCGGTTGGTGTCGTCGTAGGCTCGGTTATCGCCCGCCTCTGCATCGCCATCACCATGGATTCACTGGATTGTTAAACCGGTGAGTTTACTCACTAAACTCTGCTTAGAGAGTTAATTATGCTTAGGGGGTGATTAGATTAAGTTAATTAAGGTTTAGGTGGTTAGTTAGATTAGATTAGTGATTTAATTATTCAATTATGCATGTTAGGTGGTTAGATTAGATTAATTAAATACTAGATAAGAGGTACTATTTTTCTAGATAGGTTCGGGATTTTTTCCCGGCCCGTTTAGGCGGTTAAATAAACATTTCCGACATAAGCTAGTAATTTTGGTATTTAAATTGATTTATTTAATAAATTTTGGTAATTATTTAATTATTTATTATTTTCTGGAAATTAGTCTAGAATAACTGGTGATCGGAATTTTATGTTGATTGCAACGGTGTGTTTAGTTTATGCAATTGGGTACTATTTTGTGCAAATTGAGTGCTGATTGGAATTTTGGTTATTTATTCCAAAATTTGTGAATTTCGATATTTATTTAGAAAATCCCGAGGGTCGGGTTTTAACACCAGAAATGGTTTTATATACTATATAAAACAGTGGGATTTTAAATTGGAGAATATCAATTTTTTGGGTTCGATTTGACCATGTACCCACACACGATTATTTTTATCGGGTGTTTTTAATACGAATGAAACAGGCCAAGTTTTTTAATTTGAATTGAGGAATTGGTGTGCAAAGCACAATGTCCTTTGCTGGGTTTGAGTGATCGTGTGTGAATTATGAGAACCCGTCACGAGCATTTACGTTGGGTGTTACCCCTATATGGGACGCCCTTGGACAACGGAAGTCGGTGGCAATAGATTCTAGACCTATGCTCCTTCGGGAAAGCCATTTAGGAACGATGTAGCCGTGCTCAATGGGATGAGACGACGCTTGGCTATGCCAGAAGACCGTCATACAACGAGTAGGCCGTGCCTTCGGGTCGAGATCAAAACTGGGAATGCATCATTACTTAAGTTGAATGTGTCGGATTATGAGACAAAATTGTGTGACACGGTATTAGACGTGTCATAACAATTTGGTCCTATAATCAAGACCCATATGCTTGGTTGAAATTGAGTGTGGGGTTCCAGTCGATGAGTCTTTTTGCTGTTCATGTTTCCATGGCTGTCTATAATATGAATTGTGCTAATCTGTAGGGAGGATCTGAGGCGAGGTAAGTCTCTATGGTTGCATGCTTGTGTGGTTATGACACCTCTAGGCATATTACCCTCCTAATTGGGGTTTAGAGCGTGAACTTGTTGAGATTTATATCTCACCCCGTCGTGGGCTCATTTCTTTTCAGGACCATAGAGTGGAAGATCTAGAGCCGAGTTGAGGGGATCCGAGGTGTAGGTCAAATAGGACAACTTCTTTTGAGAGTCAGTCTTTTGAAGTCTTTTAGTTATAGACTTTTGTACATGGCTCAGTATGTTTATAAAGAGTGTTTTGATTGTGAATATATTCTCCTGTTTTTCTATCCCAAGTTGTTACTGTCAGGGGATTTGCTTATTTGCTTTTGCATGCATAATAAAATGAAAGGGTTGGCGACTCTTCCTAGGAAGTCGCATTTGTTTTTATCGACCACCGAGGGATGAGCACGTGCTCAAGGTTCGGGGCGTGACATGGAGAGTGAATGATTAATAGGATTTGGACATCAAATGGCACAAAGTTACGCTCGGCATGACAAGAGACCCACCCATCTCGAGAGCTAGCCAACACCTCTAATAAGAGACAAAATTTTGGAAACTACAAAGAAGCTAGGAAATGTCAAGTTGTGAATTGGGTGCCATATTGAAATGATCCATGTCAAAGATATAGTGAACAACATGGACCAAGACCGTGTCAAGATCCAAGGAGATGTTTTGGATGTGACTAGTAGGGCCACATTAGGAGGAATTGATCGTGGGAAAGGACACAATCAAATACTAACCCGACAACAAGTACAACAGCTTTCGGGTAGAGCACCTCTGCAAGGAAACTTGCAAAGACCACCACCTTAGGGACAAGTATATGCAGTCACTCAAGAGGAAGTAAAAGGTTCCAAGAATGTTATCTTAGGTATGATTTTCTTAAATGATAAGAAGGCATACACATTGTTTGACACAGGTTCTATACATTCCTATTACACATTTCTTTGTGTCTGAGAGATATAAATAACTTAGTGAATTGAAAACTAAACCCCTTGATATGCTTCTTAGTATTTCTATGCCGCTGAAGGAACTGGTTTTATCCACATTAGTACGTGAAAATTGTAAGATCTCTATAGGTGGATGAGATTAGGTGATAGACTAGGTAGTGATAGCCATGTATGACTTTAATGCCATCACATGAATGAATTGGTTTCGTAAACAATGGGCCAAGGTGGACTGTTATTGGAAAATGATCTAGTTCAATCCACCAAACGAACCTTGTTTTGAACTCTATGGAGATGAGACAAACCCTTCATTGACCCTCATCATGGCAGTGGAGGCATATAGACTTCTTGACGGTGGATGTCAAGGATACTTAGCTGTAGTAAATGACCAAACTAAGAAGGAAGCCAAACTTGAAGAGATCAGTGTGGTTCAAGAATTCCCTAATGTGTTTCTTAAGGATTTACTGGGATTGCCACTAGAATGGGAGGTTGAGTTTGTCATTGAAATAGTTCCCAGGATTGAACCAATATTAAAGGCCCCGTATAAGATGGCTTTAGTAGAAATAAAGGAGTTGAAGGTACAGTTGCAAGAACTACTTGATAGGGGATTCATTAGGCTGAGCGCATCCCCATGGGGTGGTCCCTTTCTATTTGTAAAAAAAAAAAAAAAAGTGATGGATCAATGTGGTACCCCTCAACACAGCCCCCGATCCGCTAGGGTCGCCACAGCCTACTCACCTATCACTTCTCCTAATAACATTCCACTCCGATACCATTTCAATTGCAGCGGGTCCATACAACCTGGGGGTCTACACATTTTTTTTTATTGGTCCCGACGCAGTTCATGTAACGGAAGCATAATCAAAATTCCCTAATCCATCTCCAACGACAATAATGCAATGCACACCAACTATTCACCATATAAAACGATAAAGCCGAGTCACTTTTATTTACATAAACGCGATGGACATATCGGGTCGGTACGACAAAAAGGCCAATGCTTTTAACTATGCTTGGTTAACTCAAAAGAACACGACCCTACGTTTGACATATACACCCATCCATCATCTAGTGCTGGCTAAACAAAAAGTATCATCCTCCACCAGCCGTACGCTCGATCACACCCAACCTGGTACGTTAGTCGGAGGCGGCGGCAGCATCCCTAGCATCACTCCATCACGCCGGACATGAACAGACAAAAACTCCTGGATAACCGGGCCATCAGCAAGACTCACATCGTACATCACTAAGACGCAGACTCGGACAAACACCAGACCAGGTACACTAACACAGGAATGCTTCATGCACTCCACCTCAACATCAGATGGCAATCCATAATAAGTACCACACGCGATTGGTGGCAAAGGCATCTTTCAATCTGAAATGTTAGTCCCCAAAGGGGTGAGTACAACCACTCAGCAGTAAAGATCCACCAAACAGCACAATGCAACAAGCAAGACAATCAAGATATCACGAGTAAAGCACATATCATTCATGCTACCAAGCATACATCACCATGCAGTCGTGCATATATTACCATGCAGTCATGCATATCTTGCCATGCCATCGTGCATATACCACCATAATTCATATCATCCATGCTATCAAGCATATATCACCATGAGATCCATTCACGCCTTCATGATCGCATTTTCAATATCAAATAGCATCAACTTACTTTCATAAGTAGATCATGCATCATACCATATGCATACACCCATGCACATGATTCAATTTCAATTCTTATCTTTCATAAGGATCTCATCATTTTTCATCCAGGGACCAATGTTTGCATCCCACAATTTATCGCTCGCACCCAACCTGGCGTCGCGAGGAGCCTCCGGCACACACACTCCGGGCATCTCGTATCCCAACTAGCATCACGAGGAATCCCCCCGGCACACACCTCCAGGGCTTTCGGCACACACACTCTGGGCATCCCGAAACTCCCGAGGACATCCGGAACACACACTCCAGGCATCCGGCACCCACACTCCGGGCATCCCAACACTCTCGGGGTGTCGTCGGCTCACACCTCCGACGGTCTTGTTATTATCACAATATATAATCTCATATATGTCTCATTTTCATCATGGCATTTGATGCAACAATATCAAAGATCTAAACCATCTTTTGATGTCACATGATATACCAAACATCACCATATATGCAGCATATACAACCACTCAAGACATCATATTTCGTAGGGCAGTCCATTTATTCTTGAAAATACAGCAAATTTCGGATAAAGCAGAATGTACTTCTTTAATAAAAATTCTGGAAAAATTAGTAAACAATCTCAATAAATTCTGAAAATTTAACACGATGTAAACAAGATCCAGGAAAAGATATTTCATGAAGAACACTATGTCAAGAAAGTTTCACATCAATCACATAAACCCATACATCACAGCAAAAGAAATTCCAGTACCACTTTTGCACATTTCGGAAATAATTTCGATTAAACCCTTAAATGAACTCCGAAAATTCTGAGATTTTAATATGTTATAACTGAGACATAGAGGTGAAATTCTCATAAAGAAATCAAAATTTAATTCCTTCTGGATTAAAAACTATAATTTTCATAACTCTTTCTATCTCTCGGTTCACTGTCCAGATTTATCCTTTTCAAAGAAAATTGTTTTCCCCGGTCATTACTTGTCCATTTATCCTCAAATTTTATTATGTTGCTCCTCAAGATGTCTTCTACAACTCTCATCAAGAACACGAGATCAAATTCGGATTAGATAATTGCACGAAATTTACAGAATCACAATAGATCATCATAACAGTTTCCAGATCTAGCTTTATCAAAGAAAAACGGTTTCATCGACCTATACTTGTCCGTTTCCTTTCAAATTTTGATATGTTATTCTCAAAGAAGTCCTTTACAACTTTCATCAAGAAGTCAAAGTCAGATTCCAACTAGAACATCGTATGCAACTCACGAAATCATCAAAGGTCGGTCTGTTTTTCCAGAAACAGAATACTAGGCTAGGACACAACTCCTATAACTTCGAAATTTCACACTTCATCCACATCCAAAATTCACCATTCATCACACACAAAATACAGCAAGCAAGGGATAGATCATTGGACTCTACTTGCCTCTAATCCAAGCAAAACACAGCAAATACACGGTGGGCTCAACGGCGGGACACGGCGGCTCGACGGCGGCGACGAAACTCCTCCTTCTTCCTTTCTCTCTTTCTCTCGCGCACGCCCGCTTTCTCTCTTCCTCTCTTTCGCACAACACTCCTCTCTCTCTCGGTTCAATCCCTTGAGTAATCTGCCCCCTTCTCTCCTCTCTAATTTCTTCTTTTCAATGATTAGCAATCATTAGCCTTGCATGCATTGACACTTGGCTTTCTTCATGGGACAAATGGAGAGACATGCAAACCGGTTTCTCCCCTTCCCCCTTGGTCGACGGTAGCTCCTTTCCTTTGGGCTTCATGGGCTAGTCAAATGGTGGGGTTGTGGGCTGGGTTTTTGGGCCGGCTTGGCCTAAGAATTTCGGCCCACTCTCCTTTAAAAATCTAACCTAAACCCCCACTCATCAAAATACCTAATTGAAATTTATATAACCATAAACTTACAACATGAATTAATAAATTCCGACTTATAAAACACATGGCCAAGAATAGAATTTTCCCCATCAAATAATTGTCCAATAGAATGCTTGGCCTTAATTTATTGTGATCCATTGGTCTAAAGGCCATACATAATCCTATGGCACTTCCATCCCCTTTCCATAGGTCTTAATGTATCTAGAGGTCGCCATGAAATTTTTAGGATGCCACAATCAACGCATCTCTACATTGACTATAGGCAACTGAATCAAGTAACGATCAAGAACAAATACCTGTTGCCTAGGATTGATGACTTATTTGATCAATTGTGCGGGAGTTCAATGTTTTCTAAGATAGACTTAAGATCAGGATATTATCAATTAAGAATTAAGGAGGAGGACATCCCTAAAACTGCTTTCAAGACGCTACGAGTTCCTAGTCATGCCATTTGGTTTGTATGATGCACTAGCTACATTCATGGATCTAATGAATAGGGTATTCAAATCTTACTTGGATTAGTTTGTGATAGTCTTTATTGATAATATCCTATATATTCAAAGGGACCAAAAAAGCATGAGCAACGCCTAAGGATAGTGCTGCAAACTCTTAAAGAACATAAGTTGTACTCCAAATTTAGTAAATGTGAGTTCTAGTTGGATCAAGTAGTATTTCTAGGTCATGTACTATATGGGAAAGAAATCTCGGTGGACCCAACGAAAGTGGAGATAGTGGTGAATTGGCCAAGACCAATCATGCCAATGGAAATTTGGAGTTTCTTAGGGCTTGCGAGATATTATCTATTATGCCCTGGATATTTTCCCCGTCGCGAGAACGCGACATCCACAGGAAATTAATTTTTGACGTGCTAGGAGGTGTCGCCAACCCAATGATTTTTATCTGTCAATTAAGCACATGCGGAAGCATGCAACATTAACACCCAATCAACAAACAACAAAAAGATAGTAAGAAAAACACATAGCGACTACACAACTTATATTTTGCTTCATTAGTATCGAAACGATTTCATTTACAAGGCTACTTTGTGGGCCATTCCGATATACATCCAAAAAGGATAAGGGGTTATCCTAACTCCTCTACGAGGGTGACTATAAAGAAGAAAAGGTTCACATTAAGAGGCCGGTTCCTCACAGCTTGGGCTCGGGATGATAGTTGGGGTCGAAGTTGAAGTCGTCCATGGTACTGTTAGGAGGGTTCGCCATCAAACTATCGAGACCACCGGGTGGGCCATCAAAACTACATAGGGGCGCGAAGACCTCCTCTCAACCCATGTGTACCCCACCTTGAAAAGATAGGGAACCAGATATTCTATGCCCTCATCCACCCACACCGTATTAGTGTGCCTTTGATACATGATGTCGATCTCCACATCCTCTATATCTAGTATCACCACCTCCATCTGCACAGGTAGACCATAATGGATTGGGGGCAGACTCATGCCTATAAGCTTGAAAAAGGGTGAAACATCAAAAAATGAGTTAAAAACTCAATAAATAAATAACCTAAATCTCATATAGGTAGATGCCTCGCGTAAAAAAAGTATGAAAACTTGACACCAACATGTCGGTGGCATATCAATAGCAAAACCTTTACTTTGTCCTAACTATGCACATGAAGGGAAGTCCTCAACTACCTAAAATACTCGCGCTATCAAGAACCTACAAAATATTTCATACACATGCTAATTAATAATTTCTACAGTATACACGTGCTTCTCAAGCCCTAAATAATGACATAATAATTCACATGTACCTTACATAATACAATTAATAGCCTATAAAATTCCCATGTGTCAAATAATATCTTCTAAAATATTACCATGGATTGTCGACTTTATCACCTTGATTCTCATGCAATGTCGCTTTGGCTTTTAATCCTCTGTACGTAGTCTAGAGACTTTTAGGGTTTCAAACCCACATCCTTTTTTAATTGCTCATTACTCCTCTTCCTCTATAAACCCGTGGCTCTTGACTTTTAGCCTTGTCGCTTTTGACACCATTGGAGCTTGCTTTCAAGATTCAATTTTTATCCATTTTCTTTGTTGTCTTCACCCTTTTTTGGCCCCATCCTGTCCTGCCATGTCTCGATCATACAATCTCGTCACTTTCCTTGCTCGTCTTGAGCAACTCAAGTCGTCGGAGTACACGAACAACATCTTCCTGTCACTTCAAAACTCTCAAGAAGAGGTGGTTGACGAGATAGTCCTTGGTTTATGCCTACGAACACCGGTACCTCTTCCTGGTCATTGTCAATCAACTGTTTCTTTCTTAGGTCTTGCCCTATGTCAGTAACCCTCTTAGATATGTACGCTATCATCAGTTTAAGTCCATATGATGATGACCCTAGTGCTGTTGATCCTATAGCTTGCCCCTTTTTCCCACAAGTTGTTGATCTTTCGTATACCCATTTTCAAATCACCTATGCTCGCCGAACGGGTAATGTCGAAGATGAAGAGCATGTAGCTTTCCTGCTTTACTAGCTGCCCAAATTTATCTTCGGCCATCCTTCTCTTCAAGTAGCTTGAGAATTGAGGGGTTAGGCTTTTTACCTCTCACAAGGCAAGCATATAGCCATGGGTCGTCTCGCTCTAGCCGCTCTCTACCAAGCTCTTGGTTTTTCCTCTGTTGCCATGGTTGTACCTACTCCTAGGCTCTTCCATGGCCCCTTTTGGATTCTCCAGACATGGATCAGGCTCTATTTTTCATCTTTATTCTTAGACGCCAAGATCCCTCTTCCACAGGGGTACAAATCTGAGACATTTTATCCCAAGAGCAAAGGGGTACAGTTGCTGAGCTTCCGCCTTCATCCTACTCTTGAGGGTTCTTCATCTTTTCAGCATTTCCTTCATTGGTTCTACCATGCCTCCTTGAACACTAACGATTTTTGTTCCCTTTCTAGTCTAAACTTCATTTCTGTTTTCAACTTTACCCAGTCCAAGGATAACCAAAAATTTTGGCGTTCGGTCTTAGTTGCGTCTGATCTGACCTTAAGGCTGTCTCTTAAGGGCAAGTTGAAGTTGAGTGTGCTTAGCAGTTTGGCTTGTCACAAGGCATCGTGATTGTCGCCCCTTACTCAATGAACTTCCTTTTTGATGAGAAGCATCATTTTGCGGTAACCAAGGCATTTGATCCCTTCGTTTGCAGTCGTATGGTCACCTAAAAAATACTTCGTAGTATCTCAATCAAGCAGTTTGTTCTAGCTCCTGGAGTCCTCAAGAGTTTTACTACTTGGTGGAGGACTCACCAAGACTCTCTTTTCACTGAAGATTTGACACTATTCTAGGTAAGGTTCTCTACAAGAACCTTTTTGTTGATGTCGTTGAACCTTCTAGTTTACCTTATTCTTCATCTCACCGAGCATCGGAAAAAGGGCGTTAGATCTAGGTACTACCATTTTTCTTGTCTTTGTGACTTTGGCCTTCATTATGCTTCATTTTTAATGTCTACTACCTTATTTTAGTGGCTTTTGAACAAACATCTACCCCTCAAACAAGGATGCATTTGTCTAGATCGCTCCTTGAAGTTTCAATTGCCTCTACAAGATAGACCTCAATAGAAAACTGAAGAGTAACGCTTTCAACCCAACAAGGGGTTGTACAAGAATATTCACCTTTTGTCCATCGACTATGCCTTTTGGCCTGATCTTAGGCCTTGACTTACCCTCTGTGGACGAACCTTGTGGAGAAAATTTTAGGTTTTCGGGGCATTGGATTCTCACCAATGTTTGCATTAGTCAAGCTGACATTCTCACTTTCGCTTCGTCTACCCCTGCTCTCGCGGGTGCTTCCCTCTAAGGTGGAACGCTCCCCTACTGATGTATTTTTACATCCCACAGCTTCGACAGATCGCTTAGCCCCGTTCATCTTCAATGCAAGAGCACTTGATTAGTGAGCTATTGCACACTCTTTCAAGGGTGGTTGTGTCTAGGCAAACCACATGGCTGTCTCTGCACCCCTACCTCCTTTATCACTAAGCGGTCATTTAAGGGCCTTAGCTAGTGATCCGGGTTGTTTCTCTCTCGACGATGAAGCTTATCACCCATCGTCTCACTAGCAGACCTTGGCCCCTATTATTTGGAGATCATATCTAGTATTCAGAGTTTGCCTCGATTTGGCACCGCTCTCGCGGCCTGCATCGAAACAGTGCTTTACCCTTAGATGTCCAATCAACTATTGTGCCTCATCGCATTTCTGGGAGAACCAGCTAACTCTAGGTTCGAGTGGCATTTCACACCTAACCATAACTCATTCGCTGATTCTTCAACATCAGTTGGTTCGAATCTCCACTTAGTTTCTCCCAAGCTTCATCCTAGTCATGGATAGATCACCTAGGTTCGGGTCCATAAGCAATGACAATTGCCTTATGAAGACTCGCTTTCGCTACGGCTTCGGTGGGTTCCCTTAACCAACCACTGCCTATGAGTCGCCAACTGATTCTTCAACAGGCATGCAGTCAAAGTCCTAGTAGTCTCTCCCACTGCTTGGGAGCTTACGGTTTCATGTTCTATTTCATTCCCCGATGGGGGTTCTTTTCACCCTTCCCTCATGGTACTACTTCGCTATGGGTCACCCAGGAGTATTTAGCCTTGCAAGGTGGTCCTTGCTGATTCGCACGGGATTTCACGTGCCTCATGCTACTTGGGTCAAAGCATAAGCTAGTGATGCTTTCGGTTACTGGACTCTCACCATCTAGGGTGTAGTATTCTACTGCTTCACCTAACAGCACGATGCTTGTATCGCTCTCCCACAACCCCGTTTTCATGGTTTAGGCTACTCCCATTTCGCTCGCCATTACTACGGGAATCACTTTTGCTTTCTTTTCCTTTGGCTACAAAGATGTTTCAGTTCGCCAGGTTGTCTCTTGCCTGCCCATCGATTCAGCAGCAGTTCGAAAGGTTGACCAATTTGGGAATATCCAGATCTATTCAGCATTTCCTTCATTGGTTCTACCATGCCTCCTTGAACAATAATGATTTTTGTTCCCTTTCTAGTCTAAACTTCATTTTCCGTTTTCAACTTTACCCGGTCCAAGGATAACAAAAAATTTTGGCATTAGGTCTTAGTTGCGTCTAATCTGACCTTAAGGCTGTCTCTTAAGGCAAGTTGAAGTTGAGTGTGCTCAATAGTTTGGCTTCTCACAAGGCATCGCAATTGTTGCCTCTTACTCAATGAACTTCCTTTTTTATGAGAAGCATCATTTTGCAGTAACCAAGGCATTTGATCCCTTCATTTGCAGTCTTATGGTCACCTACAAGATACTTCGTAGTATCTCAATCAAGCAATTTGTTCTTGCTCCTGGATTCATCAAGAGTTTTACTAGTTGGTGGAGGACTCACCAAGACTCTCTTTTCACTGAAGATTTGACACTATTCTAGGTAAGGTTCTCTACAAGAACCTTTTCGCTGAGGTCGCTGAACCTTCTAGTTTACCTTATTCTTCATCTCGCCGAGCATCGGAAAAGGGCGTTAGATCTAGGTACTACCATTTTTCTTGTCTTTATGACTTTGGCCTTCATTATGCTTCAGTTTTAATGTCTATTACCTTATTTTAGTGACTTTTGAACGAACATCTAACCCTCAAACAAGGATGCATTTGTCTAGATCGGTCCTTGAAGTTTCAATTGCCTCTACAGGATAGACCTCAACAGAAAACTAAAGAGTAATGGCAGTAAGTGACTGAGTTAAGTAGTTCCTCATATAAAATTATTGACTCTAGAGATATAGTAATATGGAGAAGACAAAATTGTTTCAAGCACCGACAAAACCAAAAGTATGACATCCCGAAATTTGACCCCTGATTCGGATATATGAAATGGTCATTTCGTCGACACGCTTATGGTTAATTTACTCAGAACTGATCACTCGCAAGTTAACTAATCTATTAGGTGAGGCTATTAAGGGATATAAACGCAACGAACTAGAGAATTCGATTGGAAATCGACCACTCGACCATAATAATCAGCAAGAGTCAATACGATACCATTATAAATCGATTAGCAGACGGATATAAGTTGATTTGATGGAAGTACGTAGTCGAATTGCGGGTGATTCCGCATAATTGCGATATTTGCGTCAAACGGCAATAACCCAATTTTCTATCGATGTTATACTCGGGACACATAATTGAACCCTCACGATTTTATGACAACCGAGAGTCGTCTACAATTCAAAGATGCACAAACGTGGATCTAAAATTATCGACCACAGGTCAAACAAGCTAAAACCCCTAAAAGCTACCCGATAGGTTAGGTTGTACTAAAGTCGCGTTCGGTCAATTATAACCACAAAATTGAATTTGGTTTTAGGAATCGAACGTTTGAGCATGTCACGATTCATTTATTGGACGTCGTCTCTTCTTTCGGCGAATTTTTGTCGAGTCCGAAATTTTGCGGAAAAACGATTTTCGAACATAAAGAAAAAAAAAAAAGGCAATTCGGATGGGAGGAAAAATGGAATTTTTCTACCCCTAAAATGGGTTATTTGGGTGAAATTAGAGCTAAATTATGATTCGTTGGCCACAAGACTTTAGAGGCATGTGATGATGGTGTAGATATTTGCTTAGGTTTGTGATTGGTGGTTAATTTGACTTTCCTTCCCTTCTTTCTCCCTCTCCCATTCCCTCCTCTTCACGTGCACGTTCAGCCCTTCAGCCGCCCATCTTTTTCTTCTACTTCTCCCTTCTTCTTTCTTTTTCCCCAGCAATTCTCCCCTCACGCATTTCCTCTTTGCCTCATCCCTTCTCTTCTCCATTTCCTTTCATTTTTCTTACTGCTGCCAGCTCTTTCTTCCCCTCACATCAGCAGCCAACTTCAATCAGCAACCGTCGTTCACCCACCGCCTCACCAGCACTCGCCCATGCTCCCACCGCCGTATCACCGTCTGCTAACAACCCTAGCTACTCGTCGAGTCGACACTTTCACACCACACAGCCAGTAACCATCGCAACCTTAGTCCACCGCCAGCTTCAGCAGCCCCGACTTCATTGGCCACCAGCTCACCCTCCCGACCTCACCATCCACGCTAACAGCCCTCGCAACTAGCAGCTCCACCGAACCGCTCACCTCTACTGCAACCAGCCCAAGCCGCGCCAAGCTCCTTGGGCTAAGAGCATGTAGGCCCGTAACCGCCGCCATCAAGCCTTCGTGCAAGCCGCAGTTGTTTCGAGTTTTCGATGCCGTCACATTGCCGTTGCCATGAGCCCACCACCATCGTAATCCCGTTAGTTAACTCCCTAATCTTTGATTACGATGTTAATTTGTATTTAAGAGGTGTTTAGTTGAGTGCTAATCATGGTTAGATTAGTGCTAAGATGGATTAGTGCTAATCAACCTTGGTTAGGTTAGTTAACCTTGGTTAGATCAGTTAACCATGGTTAGGTTAGTTAACCTTTGTTAGGTCAGTTAACCATGGTTAGGTTAATTAATCATGTTTAGGTTAATTAAGTTGGATTAGCTTAATTAATCTCAGTTTACTGGACACTGGCTGTTTGCTATCTCGTGGGTTAAAATATGCTACGATTTTGGGGTTCTTCCTTCTTGAAAAATGTTCTAAACATTTTCATTTATGACATATATTTTACTCCAGATTTTCTAGATTTAAAAGAACAAGATTTCAACTTCGTTACATGCAAGGCAGAATATTGTTTTGTGCTGGAACTAGTGACCTTTTGGTGTTTAAATGATTTTAATCAACTCTTAGGATTCGATTTTCGAAAGAGTTTCTTCACAAAAGTTTTTTTTATCACATGTTGAAATTTCAAAGCAAACAAACGAGTTTTGGACCTTGTACCAAGCTGGTTTTGGAAAACATAATTTTTGGACACACACAGTTTTGATAATGATTTGAGCGATTTATTGCTCATATTCTAGGAAGATCTGGGTTAAGGCGTCTCCATAAAAAGTGTTCTTTTAAGTGTCCTTTATAACTTATTTAAATTTGAGGATTTTCTAAACTCGTTTGGCAATGATTCTAGAATTAATCTTAGAGATGTGCGAGTGGACTTGGTTTCTGCCGGTGAGAGCCAGTTGTGGTCTTGTGGTTGTTCTTGGTGTCTTTATGACATCCAGATTTTCGGGTCCTGATTTCGATTAAATAAATTGGGCATTTCATCGACGCGACTACAGTGTTTTTCTCTAAGTTGGCCACTCACGAGATAACTAGATTAGCTAGGTAAGCTATTAAGGACTTTCAGGCATATAGACTTGAGAATTCGACCGAGAACCGGCTTCTCGACCATCACTATTTTTAGAGGCCATTGCGGCACAGTGTAAAATCGAATTAAGATCAGAGATAGGTCGGTTCGATTGAGGTGAGTGACCAATCGTGGGTGACTCCACTAAATTGGAAAACTCTCGTCGACCGGCACTAATTTGATTTTACTGTCGTTTTGGTACCCTGTGTCCGTATTTGAATCCTCGAGATTTTCACAACAATTGAGAGTAGGCAATGTGTCGAGTGGGTTTATCGTGACTCGAAGAAAATCAACCACAGGTCATTTGTCCTAAAAAGTTCTGAAAACTATCCGGTAGTCTAGGTCACGCTAAAAACACGCCTGAGTGAAATTAACCGCCAATCTGAGTCCGATTTCAGAAATTGAAGATTCCGTGGTGTCACGAGCTATTTTAGAAACGTCGACTCAGTTTCAAAAGATTTTTCAGAGATTCCAAGATTTTTGTGGAAAATCGTTTCGGACGTTGCGGAAAATTAATTGAAAATTGGACGGGCCAAATTAAAGGAAATTTGAACTTCCGAGCCAAGCCTTTGAGTGTCGGGGATTTATAGAAAATTGTTTGGGATTTTTCTTCAGCAAAATCAAACATCGATTTGGAGATTTGAATGAAGAAATTGAAGCCAAGATTCATTAAATTCGGAACTAAGGAGGGGTGCTAGAATTTTGGCACCAATTTGGATTATTTACGGAATTTTAGGTTGGAAAGTATTATGGGGGACAAGCATTTAAGAGAAGAGATGTTTGTGTTGATCTTTTCCTCTTTTTCTTGGCATGTTGAGCACGTCCCAACTACTGGCCTCCATCTTCTTCACGCGAGCTTATCCTCAGCCGAAGATTTATTCTGCTTTTGCTTTCAACTTTCGCTTCCTCCTTCCTCGATTAGTCCTTGCCGCTTGCTCCATTTTCGGTTCCCTCTGCCATCCACGACTCATCCACCGAGCCGCCGAGTTCGGTCACCCAACAACCGAACGGCCCCAAAGAACCCCCATCTTTGATCGCTTACATTTTCGGTGTTCCGCCCGTAGCAACCTTCACGCCCCACCGATTCTCCGCATGAGTCGCCACAGCAGCACGTCCTCCATCAAGTTTGACTGTGTTCGTCCATCTGTCCACCGATTCCACCGAGCAGCATCCCATCCAAGCGAAGTCCAAAGCCACGACTCTTCATGCAGCTCCATTCCACCGAAGACACACGCCAACTTGCTCCCATCCTCGTGCGGTTCATCTCACTCGAAGCTGCCTTCATCAACCCTTCACTACTTCTGCTTTCCCTGGCGTGGACATCGCGGCTCCTTCTCGTTCAGCCGCTGCAGCCCACGAAGACTTGCAGCAGCCCGAGCCCAACAGTCTTCAGCCACACGTGCGTTCAACAAGTTCAGCCCATCTGCAGAAGCAAGCCAGCCCAGTTCGGTCTTTCTTCAGTCTATTTGAAGCCTGAAGCCTAGCGAAATTCTGGCCCATCAGCTTGCAATTTCCAGTTCATTAGAAGATCAGTTCAGCATCTCCAATGAAGCCCATGGATCTAGAAATTTTGGCCCATCGGATGGGCCTGTTTTCAGCCCAGGTGAAAGTCAATTCTTGAAGTCAGCAATTTCAGTCCATCAAGCCTGCAAATTTGCAGCCCAAGCCCACTGTAGGCCCAGCTCATTTCAGCAATCAATCTCAGCCTTGTTGAGACTTGTTGGACCGGTTTAAGGCCCGGTTCCAAGCCCGTGGTTGTCATCGCGAGTTCAAGTTTGGCCGCCGCTGTGGTTTTCGATCTTCGCTTTGCCAAGTGAGTTTTACTCACTAATGCCTTCTTAGTTTACTAATTATACTTAAAGGTTGATTAGTGTTATTTAAGTGTAATTAGGTGGTTAGATTAGAATGGATTAGCAATTATTAGTTAATTGCATTGCATATTAGTGAAATAGGTTGTGTACTTAACTGGAGAATGGCCCATAGTATTTATTGAATGCTTCTTGGGATTTTTCCCGATCCTTATGGGGTTTTAATTAGGCAATTCGGGCATAAATGGAATTTTTAGTAATTAAAGTTAATTTTTGAAATTAATTATTTAATTATTTATTTTCTGGGAAATTCAACCGGGATGGCCGGTGATTGGAATTTTGTGCTGATTGTCGTGGTGCAGTCCGTTTATTTATTCGAGCTCCACATTGTGCTGAATTGAATTGATTGTGCAATTTGAGGAATTGTTCCTTAATTGATTGAAATTGAATGATTGATTGATAGATGGCCGAGTATGGTTATTTAACCTTTATGATGCTTTGATGAGTTGTAAAGCGGAAAGATTCGCAAGAGTGAACTGGGAATTCTATTGGCTGAGACCGATCAGATACGAAGTATAGACAGGCGTGGTCCGGTGATGAAAGATATCACTGTGCGAAAACGGCGCCTTAAAGAACGCACGTAGACTGCCTGTGTTTTGTGATAGGCGTGATTCGGTGATGAAGGACATCACTGTGCGAAAACGGCGCCTTAAAGAAAGCACGTAGACTGTCTGTGATCTATGACGGGCGTGGTTCGGTGATGAGGAATATCACTGTGCAAAAACGGCACCTTAAAGAACACACGTAGACCGTCTGTTACTTCTGTCACCTTGTTGAAAACAACGCCTGAGAGTATTAATGGAGCTCTGTGACTAAGTATACTATTGGAGGTTATATGGGATGGAGTGAATGACCTAGAAGTGATCCGACTAACATGTAATCGACTAGGTCAATTGATCGATGATTCGATCTGAGTATGATTTGATGTGATTCATTGCTTTGATCAGATGTTGTGAATTGATTGATTGAATGAAATGATCGATGAATGGTTGATTGAGATGTAATCGACTAGGTTGATTGATCGTTGCTTAGGTCTGATGTTGTGAATTGATTGATTGAATGGAAATGACCGTGAGTGGTCTTGTTGGCGTGTAATCGACTAGGTCGATTTGATCGATACTTCGATTAGTGATGTGATTGCTTGGATGCCTATTTGATCTGTGCTAATATGCAGGTGGAATCTGAGGCTAAGGTAAGTCCTCTGACTTGTGCTGTGCATAGGCAACCTGGATGGTGTATTAGTTTACTAATCGGGTCTTAGGGAGTAAAACTTGCTGAGACGTTGTCTCAATGGTTATTGAATAACCATTTCAGGACCCGGATGAGGAGCCTAAGGAGGAGGAATCTAACGAGGAGAACCCGGATGAGGAACCCAAGGAGAAAGAACCCGAAGAGGAGTACTTGGAGGAGAACCCCGAGGATGACCCCGAGTACGACCCGAATGAGGACTGAGATCCCATCCTGTCTTGTCAGACCTTGCCTGTACGTGAATAGATGTTAGATCAGACTTACCTATATATAGTATTGTAAAATACTATGAGATGCTTGTAAAAAGGTGTGGTTGTGAATTTTTAGTATGAAAAATATGACCTTGCTTTTCTATCCCATCATTTTATTGTTTGGGGATTTAAAACTACTTCTGTATGTGCTATTAAGAATGAAAGGGTTGGCGATACTTAGTCCTGGGATATCGCATTCTAAAATCGACCAAGTAGAAGAATGTGTGCGTGCCCGAGGATCGGGGCGTGACAGTCTTGCTTGCTGGAAAATGTATATTTTGTGATTTGGTTGATTTTTGGCATGTTGAGAACTTATGCGTGATATTATGAGATTGGTTGCTCTATGTTGGTTCCGATTTTTATGTCAAAAGATGGCTTTATAAGCTTTTAAATAGAAAAACAATGAGGTGTCAGGTTTGGACACCAAAAATTATTTGCTCAACAAAATGATGAGGCTTTAAACTAGGTGCATGCAAAGTTTGACGGGTTAATTTCGAGTACGTAAGAACCTATGAATTTCTTTCCAAAAGTTTTAAAGGAAAAAAGAAAGGGTTACCAAAGATTGTTTCCAAAAAGGGTGGTTGGACAAAGAAATAGAAAAGAAATATGGTGTCGGGTTTGGACGCAAAGTTTTATATGCTCAATAACACCATGAGGTTTCAAATTAGATGTGTGTAAAGTTTGATGGATTGATTTCAAATTTGTGACCTCGTACAAATTTATTTCGAAAAGTTTTGAACAAAAAAAAAAAAAAAAAGAGTTGCAAGGTTTATTATTTGCAAAGGGATTTTGGTTTTCTTGGCTAAATAACGGCAATAAAAAATGGTCTGATTGATGGTGTGCTCGTGTGATCACCTAAATACCCTGATGTGTATGATTATGCGGAGTAATGAACCCGTCCTGATGCGTATGATTATGTGAGTCGAAGCCTAATTAAGTTCGAATGCCCCCACATTAACGGGATGCTGAGTTGTAGTTGAGGCCGGACCGATGCTCATTTATGGAACGCTGTCATAATGCGTATGAGTACGCGGGATGATGCCGTGCTCGATGGGGTGGGACAATGCCCGATTACGCCGGATGACTACCAATGAAAAGCGTGACTTTACTAAACAGGCAAGAAAAGGCCTAACTATTCTATTAGTAAAGCGCTAACGCCCTATCTATAGTCAGGGGCCTTTTCAATAAGGCTCACGCTAGGCGCACCCTCAATCGCTCAGGGTATCCTCGTATCATTCCGTCCTTCCATCGTAGAATGATGATAAGGAAGGATGAAAAGGCGGATAGGCTTGTGAAATTGTATCTCTCTTTTCGTTAGCTGTTGAGTTATTTATGTACCAAAGAGACTCCCCTTTAGCCCTTAATGACATTATTAGATTGGAAATGCAGGCACAACTTTTGTGTTGGCCGTGGCCCGATGGGTCATAATGATCGGAACATGCTTGATTATTTACACTTGATTATGGGGAAAAATTATTAGGCATGGTATAGGATGTGCCATAACGGTTTTACCTTATAATCGGGACCCATGTGAATGTTTGGAGAATGAGATTTATGTGTTCCGGTTATTAATTATACTTGTTGTATGTATAATGGCATATATGATGTGCTAACGTGCAGGGATGTGTCAAGGCAAGGTGAGTTTGGTTGTGGTGCCTGTTTAGGCTGCCTTTAGGACAAATTTGTGTCCTAATCGGGGTTTAGGTTGTTGACTCTCTAAGATTTATCTCACCCTGTCGTGGTTAAACATTTTCAAGGCCGTAGCATGGAGATCTGCTGAATGTAGATGTGGTGGGCGCAAGATGCAACACCTTTTGGCTGGCCCTGCCGTCAGTGAAGTTTAGGTTAACCCTAGTCCCTGAAGGTTTGTGAGAGGGTCGATAGGAAGTGGCCATGGAAAGGCTTGTAAGTATTAAACTTCTTAGGGTTAACAGTTGATAAATGAATATTTTGTTTTCAGCAATGTTTGTCATGTTTTACTATCTCTGTTTTTCTGTTGGCTGGGGGTTTATGTAATTCACTTGCACGTGTTTAATTGAAAGATAAAAAGAATGGGTCAGCGACGCATCCTGTGACGTCGCATTTTTAATCGACCGATGAGGGATGTGCGTGTACCCGGGGTTTGGGGCATGATAATAAGACCCCTTTGTTTCAAAGAGAGGAGGATGAGTTATTCACATTTCATTTGATGGTCAGAGGCGAATTGAAAGGTAAGCAATGGTAATTCGAAAGATTCCCCGTGGGAAAAATAGAGATGTCTCCTACATTACCCGTAATATGTGGAAGTATTGACATAATTTCATAGAGTCATTCGGTCTGAATGCTACATGAAGAACATAAGCCAGATGACAGAACAGGAAGGCCAAGGATGTAGAAGATCATAACATGAGTGATTTGGTAGATTTGGATTCCTATATATCCACTCATGGAGTACTTCATTATACGATATATATAAGATCCATCTTTACAGATATCACCATTTACATCCAAAAAGTCGTATGCTTTGGAAGAAGGTCAGATGAATTCTCATACCCTACGACTTTGATAGCACCCTAAGATTTAAGATCAGGCCAAGGAATGTCGAGTTGATTCAAAAGAAAGCGTGGATCGAGTTGATTGGGATGGTTAGCTTTCAACTCAATTATGTTACAGCAGCAGTAGGAGTTGCAAAGATAACCGAAAATGTATGGCATATCCCTTCCGAGAACCCAACAAGGGGTAGTACAAGAATATTCACCTTTTGTCCATCGACTATGCTTTTCGGCCTAATCTTAGGCCCTGACTCACCCTCTGCGGACGAACCTTGCAGAGGAAACCTTAGGTTTTTGGGGCATTGGATTCTCACCAATGTTTGTGTTACTCAAGCTAACATTCTCGCTTCCACTTCGTACACCCCTGCTCTCACGGGTGCTTCCCTCTAAGGAGGAATGCTCCCTTACTGATGTATTTTTACATCCCATAGCTTCGACAGATCGCTTAGCCCCATTCATCTTCAGTGCAAGAGCACTTGATTAGCGAGCTATTACGCACTCTTTCAAGGGTGGTTGCTTCTAGGCAAACCTCAAGCTGTCTCTGCACCCCTACCTCCTTTATCACTGAGTGGTCATTTAAGGGCCTTAGCTAGTGATCCGGACTGTTTCCCTCTCGACGATGAAGCTTATCCCCCATCGTCTCACTGGCCGACCTTGACCCCTATTATTTGGAG